>LR990950.1:600000-1120844 GCA_905163415.1 Noctua fimbriata | reverse complement strand
AATATAAACCTATAGCGTACTTCCCGTTGACCTAGAATCATTAAATTTGGCAAGAAGCAATGTATTACAGCACATGTAAAGGACTGAACCCGTAAATATGTAAGTAGTTAAATAAAAAAAACCGGTAAGTACGGGACCCTCGGTGAGCGAGTCCAACTCAAACTTGGCCTGTTTTTTTATAGCAAACATTTGAGTATAATGCTCTCTACTAAAAGAATAAAACCACAAAACAATTCAACAACTGGGGTTCGAACTCACGACCCTCACGCCGGGCTCTTGTTTTACGGACAAAGCTTTTATTAATTACTAATTGGAGTCACACCCTTTTAAAGTATAAATAGGTCTAGCTAGTTTCTAGCCCCATCTACCTCATAAAACTATAAGTCAGTGACAAAATTTAAGATAAAATAATAACTCAACATCCGTCCATACAAACACTACACACACAACTCAAAACACACACCCACAACACAACACTCACAATCACCTCAAAAAACACACTCAAACACAACACACATCAAAGCAACTTTTTGAAAATTCATTTTTATACACTAATTTGATTTGATTTATTATTTCTGCATATACAACATTAGTTTTAGTATATGCGAAACCTGAAACACGTGTCTATTTTTATGTAAAGAATCTATGTACAAAATTTCAAAACAATATCAAGAAAAATCGCAAAGTTATAAGCTCGTTCTGTTACCTAGTTGTCCTCACAAAAACGTGGTCACCGCTCAGCGCCCGCCTCCAGCGTCGTCTTGAGCTCATTGATAATAATAATTTGGCAGTAGGTACCTAAATTATGGCGATAGGTACTTAAAGTCGCTCGGTGTCCAACTTTTAACTTTTTTAAATATTTTTGTGAAAAAATATAACATGGTTTAAAAATTATTGGTATCGATTCAGTTACTTATTCTGAACAAACTATATTCGTTTTCGTATATACTAAAAATAATGTTAAATACAAAGCGATAAAATGAAATGTTCAACCATTGTTAATACCGCTCATAACTTTGGAAAGAGAACTGTGGCCTGAAATACAGGCCTAGCCTATCTCAGGCGCAGTTGCTCATATTATTCTTTGTGCTTAATCATAATTAAAAAAAAAAAACACCTCACTTTCGGTCTAAAAGCTAGATTATGCTCAAGAGTACTTTTTCGAGATTTCAAATGTGGTCGAGCAGTCATTCTTTCTTTATCGTGTGGTTAGTGCCTAGCCTGGTGTCAGAGTTTTTATGCCGCCCATGGACCTCTGGCTTGGCTTAACATGCCGTCGAGAAATATATCTCAGGCATGCTGGTTTCCTCACGATGTTTTTCATCACCGAAACAGTGATAATTATATAATAAATTAATTATGAATCCGAAAAATCAGAGGTGAGTGTCTTGGGTTCGAACTTGAGGCCTATGACTAGGCAGTCTGACGGTCATACCTAGGGTTGCCACCTTTTTTTTGCAATTAAAGTACCTTGGTTATTAAAGGTCAGAAAAAAAAGTATGTACATAGTGTCAAAATAAAGTACAAAGTAATTTTCTTTAATCTTATTTTTAAAAGCATATTTTTATTACTTTTCGCGAGCATAATCAAATTATTATCGCTGCTAAACACATGCACAGCATCTTTACAGTCTATATTTAAATTACAGTAAGTAAGTAATTCATTTTTATTAGATTCAGAGACGCTTTGTTTCTTTCGTATCGCCATTTGCTATTCATCGCAGAAAAAACTTTCTGTAAATGCTGACGTAGTAGTAATAGACACTAAAATATTCATTCACAGATTTTTTTTAAAAAAAGAGCGCTTAACTGGCGCTGTCGACCTATTGATTCGGCATCAATCGATAACGTTCCGTTTTAACTAAAAATGCTAACGCTCAAATCACGCGGTAGAAAGTATTTTCGCGTATTTTTTATTGTTCTCATAAAGTATAGAGTATAAATACCCAAAATAACGTACAATACTTTATTATAAAGTGAGCATAAATGACGGCACGGTTGGCGTAGTGGCTGAGCGATTGACTGCTGCGCTTCGTGTCGCGGGTTCGATTCCCGCACGGAACAAATATTTGTATGATCTACAGGTAGTTGTTCGGAGTCTGGCTGTTTGTGTATGTAAGTTTAAATGTTTGTAAACGCACCCACGATACAGGAGAAATTCCTAGTGTGGGGCAACGTATTAAAAAAAAAAAGTACGGGTGGCAAAACTAGTCACACCACTAGGCTGTCACTGCTAAAAACTCGATCTGCTCACCGTTGGTGTTCAATAAAACTTCTGACTGGAATGCACCCTTATAAGCATTGTAACGGTATCGCCTTGGATTGGGATTAGTTACAAGAAATAACGTGATATGAATCCGATCCGGGTAGCGAGTAAAAGATAATGATGAGCCCTACAAGTTTCGGGCAGTACCTAGCCCACCAGACACAACGCCCGTCTGGTCGGAGGATCCTCCCTTTTCTATCGAGTATTAAAACTTTACACCCTGTTATTCATACATAATAGGGTTCTACAACATTATTTTTAGTATATGCGAAACCTGAATATAGTTTGTTCAGCATAAGTAACTGAATCGATTCCAATCATTTTTAAACCATGTTATATTTTTTCCCAAAAATATTTTAAAAAGTTAAAAGTTGGACACCGAGCGACTTTAAGTACCTATCGCAATAATTTAGGTACCTACTGCCAAATTATTATTATCAATGAGCTCAAGACGAAGCTGGAGGCTCGCGCTTCGTGGTGACCACAATTTTGTGTGGAAAACTAGGTAACAGAACATGCTTATAACTTTGTGATTTTTCATGATACAGTTTTGAAATTTTGTAGATAGATTCTTTACATAACAATACTAGACACGTGTATCAGGTTTCGCATATACTAAAACTAATGTTGTATACTATTAATATTAACTGGTGGACGGTCCGCCGACCCCTTCTTCTTATCGTATCGATGTTCCTTCCATATGACACGGTTTGGGCCCAGTAGGTGGCCATGTTTATTGCAGCGGTAGGGGCGCTATTCAGGTCGTTAAGAGTGCAGGTAAACGGGCACCTGGCACACTCCAGCTGTTGCTGCACTCGCACTCGGTGTTGGAGGAACCAATAATACCCCATTTCGCCAGATTATGTTTGCAGCGGCCTACTTGGGTATGCAATCGATTCAGAGGAAGCCATCGTAGTTCACTGCCGACCCCTTTTTTTTTTTTTTTTTTTAGGAGCGGAAGGGAGTGTCAGACTTGTACTGACTAAAACCCATCCATGTTCCTTCTTTGCCCTTTGTGTTCCAGGGCCGCGGTATCTCTTTCGAACAGTCCCGCAGCCCTGGCAGGCAAAGCCGACTGCCGACCCCTAAGGCCACACATTATACAGGGTGTAAACAGACCCTTCACATAGCCGTCAACCAAGCATTCTGTACATCACACTAAGTAACTTCACGCAAAAATTATTGCTGGAAATCGACTTTTTTTTTTTGGGGTGAAATATCACGTTTTACGGTAGGACTCGATGGAAAGCACTCAAAGCATTGTGCTGATGGATGGATTGAATAATACGAGGGTCGTGGAGGTGTGTAAAGTAAAAATCTTACATTAAAACATGTATTTAAAAAAAAACTTGTGAAAAATTTGGAACTTTGACCCCCAATATCTCCGTAACTAGAAGGTTCCCATGTATGGTCTAGAACAAAAAAAATATCGCAAAGACGGGGAGAACAAGTGCCTTTCAGATATGTTAAAGGTCTATTTACACCCTTTATTAAGTAAGAAGTCTTATTACTGGAATAATATTCGATGTTAAAATACTCCCAATATTACTAAAATCTACAATAACATACTTGACATTTAAAACTTTTCATTGTCTTGACATTTGGCGCCCTCTGCCGGTGATATTTGAAATTATTAGTGCAATGACATTTTGCAATATCATTGCCTGTGCCTACTCGCGCATATTATGATATCCTATTGAATATTTTCATTGGCAATGGGCATGGTCAAGACGTTGGTGTCAGCTGTCATTTCATCTTTGACAGTCGTTACAGGTAGTCAGTGGCCCCGAAAGTCTGACAAACAGTCTTACCAAGGGGTATCGTATTGCCCAGTACTAACTGGGTTGTGGAGGTCAGATAGGCAGTCGCTCCATGTAATATACTGGTATAATACCGTAACAGTAGCGGGTTCGATACCCACTCAAAACAAACATTTGCATGCGTCTTACAGATTGTTGTCCCAGCTTTGTACATGCTTGTGGTTGTAAACATAACTACGAAACAGGAGGACGTTATTTGTTATAATACATAAGATGACATCACGACGGTAAGTCCCGAAGGGCTAGGTAGAGGAGGATGTATCTACAATACTGTTACGTTTCGCCAGTTATGTTTATGTCCCATAGAATAGGGGGCTAGCCTATTGCCATCAATTGGGCACAAATCCAGACTCCATGACTGCTACTGAGAAATACCTGACGAAAAAACCTACCTAAATATCCCGTTTCTAGTGTTAATAATAATGTTAACTTGTAGCCAGGATTATCCATCAGCAACTTGCTCTAAAATACAACCTTGTGGAATCGGAAGTGCCGTACTATAAGTATGTGCCCGACCCAGTTCTCGGAAATGGCAGTATCACATTGTACTGGGATCAATCCATCATCACTGACAGGACTATTGTAGCCAATAAGCCTGATATAGTGGTGGTGGATCGATCAGAGCGGCGCGCAATGATTGTTGACATAACGGTCCCACATGATGAGAACCTCGGGAAAGCCGAGAAAGATAAGAAAATCAAGTATCTTGACTTGGCTCGCGAGGTTGTCGACATGTGGGATGTGGACTCAGCGATCATTGTGCCGATAGTCGTATCAGCCCATGGCTTAATTGCCAAGAGCCTCGACCAATACCTGAGGAGGCTCTCGTTAAGCAGCTGAATCAAGGGCTTGATTCAGAAAGCGGGAAGAAAGGAGGTTCCTCTCTCTGGAGCCCTGACCGCCGGTAGCTTGGACCCTGTTCCCGATACCGGTGGGCTACCATTTTTTATATTTTTAAATGTTTTTTTTTAAATATTTTTTTTAAGAAATATTTAAAATGTAAAATAATTTATAAAAAATTTCATAAAGGAAATGTTAACATTATTATTAACACTAGAAACGGGATATTTATCATGTTTACTGATTGCTTTGAATTCCCGATATTTCGGCGCTGTTGCAAGCACCATGATCACGGATAAACTGAAGTTATTGCGGGTGGGTGTTTATGAGCAGACAAGTCGGTCTACCCTCTTTCTTGTTCGGTTTTTTGCACTCAGTACCGCTACCACTGTCACTCGCAACTCGATTCTGTTCCCGACACACGAAACTCACTGTGTCCGCTCGCGAAATTTTTTCTGCACTTTTCCGCTAATATCGGGAACTCAATGAAATCAGTAAACATGGTAAATATCCCGTTTCTAGTATCAATAAACCCAATAATACTTTGCCCGACCGCGGAATCGATCCCAGGACCTCATGCTCAGCAGACGCGCTTACGACCACTACACCATCGAGGCAGTTTTTATAATAATACCAACCTATTGCTGTCCCACTGCTGGGAAAAGGCATCTTCTCATACAGACACAAGCATAGATCACTAACAACGCGATTTAAATACCGAGTTTCCTCCGTGCCTCGGAAAGCACGTCAAGCTGTTGATCCCGGCTGTCAATTGTAGATCTTTGACAGTCGTTACAGGTAGTCAGTGGCCTGAAACTCTGACAAGCAGTCTTACCTAGGGGCATCAAATTATCCAGTACTAACTGGGTTGTGGAGTTCAGATAGGCAGTCGCTCCATGTAAAATACTGGTATTCAACTGCATCCGATTAGACTGGAAGTCGATCACAACATAGTTGGGAAAAGGCAGGCAGATGATGATCACCAATCTTACTTAAGGCGGAATAACACTTCTAACTAAAAATAAAACTGGAGTATTAAAAAAAAACTAAATAAAGAAATCTATTTTCAGTTGCGATAATAGCAATATAGATGGCGCTCATACAATTAGCTTGGTTGTGGCTGAGTACAAAGAGGGTTGGGTAGGGCTGTCCCATTTTCTGAAAATAAAATAAAATAGATTTTGTTTGTTATGAAAAACTTTCTGCGAAAAAAAAAACGACATCCAAAAACTTTCGGAAGTCGGTGACAAAAAAGTCAATGAAACAAACAAAGTTACCGACTTCCGAAAGTAAAGTTATTTTAGACTTTTTTTAGTGTTTTTATGGAAGTCGTTTTTTTACAAGTAAAAAGGGTAAAATAAAAAACTTTCTATGAAAAAAAATCGACTTCCAAAAACACCGGAGAAAAAAATATCCGGAGAAAAATTCCGGTGGAATATGATTCAAAATAAGGAGCTGAATGCACCCTGTCAGTTTGTGGAGGGCTGTACCTTACACCCTGTATCTATAAGGTCTATCTTTTCATACACGAAGTATTTTAAGAGTAACTTCTATAAGTCGTAAAGTGGCCAAAGCAACGAAAAAAAAAAATATCTGAGTGTTTTTGTTTTTACGAAATTATTATAATTCTAAAAATTTTTGAGACTTTTTGCATAAAACCTTTACTCCCATATTCAAAAAATTGCAGTAGGTAAATATGACGTAGTAAACTAGAGTAATGGATGTTCAAAAATAAGGAGCGATTATTTATTTTGTGGGTCAACTAATTTAAACATATTTATAAAAATATACTTAGATTTAAAAAAGAAACCCTTGAAATGGCTTCGTTATAGCCGTTAGATGAATCTCTGAAAATATTTCGTGTATGAATAGTTAGACCTTATATTATAATCCAGTCGAGAGTCAACCCTACTAAGTAAGGCTGGCACCTCGCGTGTCCGATAATAATATATCCTAAGGGTGGTTACAACCCTGATCCATTGTTGTATACGGCGCAGGGAAATTAAAATCATTATTGCTGTGTTGCTACCGTAGAGTGGACGCCAGTAATGCGAGTTTGACGGATACGCCCGGGTATACTAGTCGAAGGGGTGCCGAAAGACGTCCACTGCTGGACCTAGCCCTCCCCCAAGTATCGCCACATTGACCGGTCCCGTGCGACTCTCATCCAGCGGATCCCCGTAACCTTCACCAGGTCATCGGTCCACGTAGTGGGAGGCCTTCCTTCGTCTAAATTTGTCTGTACAAATTAAAATCAAATCAATGATTTATTTGCGTACTATATTGGTAGATAGGTGGTATATAAATGTTACATTACATGCATTGACATCTACAACATTAGTTTTAGTATATGCGAAACCTGATACACGTGTCTAGTATTTTTATGTAAAGAATCTACGTACAAAATTTCAGAACTGTATCATGAAAAATCATAAAGTTATAAGCTTGTTCTGTTACCTAGTTGTCCGCACAAAATCGTGTTCACCACGCAGCGCGCGCCTCCAGCGTCGTCTTGAGCTCATTCAAAATAATAATTTGGCAGTAGGTACCTCATTTTATTTCGATAGTCGCTCGGTATCCAACTTTTAACTTTTTAAAATATTTTTGGGAAAAAATATAACATGGTTTAAAAATTATTGGATTCGATTCAGTTACTTATTCTGAACAAACTATATTCAGGTTTCGCATATACTAAAAAAGAATGCTGTATACAAATAAATGAAATTGAAGTGTCTGCTTGTAATTTCAATATAATAGTTTTTAGAAATATGAAAGTATACAGAGTGTAAACGGACCCTTCACGAAGCCGTCAACCAAACATTCAGTACATCAAACTAAGTAACTGTACACAAAAAAATATTGCTGGAAAATTACTTTTTTTTTGGGGTAAAAATCACGTTTTACGGTAGGACTCAATGTAACGCACCCAAAACATTGTGCCAATTTATGCATTGCATAGTGAACAGGTCATAGAGGTATTTAAAGCAAAGTTATAACCTTTAAAACTAGTATTTAAAAAAGAACTTGTGAGGTATGGTCTAGAACAAAAAAAAATATCGCAATGACGGGGAGAACAAGTCCTAGTCCCTTTCGGCTTCGTTAAGGGTACTTTTACACCCGTAATATTAATTAATGTTGTATATTAAACCCACACACATTTAAATATCAGTAAATTTATTATTTACCAGTTACTCCAATTTGTATGCTTAAATAATTGCACCGCTTTAATAGGTTCTTTCAAACCAATGTTACACCCATTATGGGTGGAGATGTGGCACCTACATTAATGTTATACACCGTGTTCTTCACGTTATCTTCGTTCTTCACGTTTGCTTTTACAAATCAAACCTTACAAAGGAAGTAGTACTTAAAACGGCTTCGTTACAAAGATATTTGTAATTTCATTAAGTTAAATTTAATTTAAATAAGCAGTAAGAAAGAATAAGAATAAGAATAAATTTATTAAGCCATTGTTACAAAAATTTTCTTAATCTAACTTAGAGCTACTATAATATAATCGTAAAAAAATGAAATTTAACATGGTAATTAGTAAACAGAGGTCCCCAAACTAGGCTGCGCCTGTATCTTAGGGGCCAGAGTTGCGTTAACTTAAAATTAAAACACATATTGTTGTTATCAAAGGGTGTTAATTTGGCCTATGTTGCCGCTTAGTGCAACTAAATTATCAAATGCTATTTACATTTCATTTGCACGTACGAGAGGAACCAAAGAGTAAATAAAAAAAATCATAATGTGTCCATAATGAAAAATGCTTATTTCTGTGGTCTGAACATCTGGTCGAAGTTTATGTATATCGTCCGGAACATGGTGTATACAACATTATTTTTAGTATATGCGAAACCTGAATATAGTTTGTTTAGAATAAGTAACTGAATCGATTCCAATCATTTTTAAACCATGTTATATTTTGTCCCAAAAATATTTAAAAAAAAGTTACAAGTTGGACACCGAGCGATATTAAGTACCTATCGCAATAATTTTGGGTAACTATTGCCAAATTATTATTATCAATGAGCTCAAGACAACGCTGGAGACGCGCGCGCGGGCTCGCTGCGCGGTAACCACGTTTTTGCGCAGACAACCAGGTAACAGAATAAGCTTATAACTTTGTGATTTTTCATGATACAGTTTTGAAATTTTGTACACAGATTCTTTACATAAAAATACTCGACACGTGTTTCAGGTTTCGCATATACTAAAATTAAGGTTGTATACAAACACCCGGTGTAGTACAAATTCGATTTCCATTACAGCGCGCAATCTGTAATGATAGAATTTTTGACAGTCACTTGTTTCTGTACTAAATTGAATCTTTGATTGTTACATTACAGGCGAACGCTCCGGAACGTCTTTAGTAGCCATGGATTGATTCAGAACATGCTCTATTTGCGATCCATTCATTCAAATCCGTTCAACCATTCATTCATGAGTGAATGAGTATTAACAAACATCAAAACTTTCTCATCCATTATTAGTAAGTCGGCAAGAAGTAAGGATTATTGACCCATCTTTATACAGTGTGTCCCAGGAAGGTGAGGTTATATTTAAGGGGGCGGTGGCCTAATCGATTGAGTAGTTAAGGAGCCACGTCTTGGTCTCACTAAACGGACAGTGCAGTAAATTAACTTCATCACGTCAGATTCAATAATACCAACCACACGGGTCGCTTCAAGGTTAAGCCACACTTGCCTAGGTTGGTCTGCGGATGGTTGACCATCCGTAACGTATTGAGATTCCTAATTGATTCTTAATATCCGTCTGTCATTTGTAGATCTTTGACAGTCGTTACAGGTACTCAGTGACCCGAAAGTCTGACAGTCAGTCTTATCAAGGGGTATCGTATTACCCAGTACTAACTCGGTTGTGGAGGTCAGATAGGCAGTCGCTCCATCTAGCTGCATCCGGTTAGATTGGAAGCCGACTTACATGGTTTGGTAAAGGCTAGGCAGATGATGATATGTTACATGTCTTTCACTGATACAGGACCTACAATATTTTGTATGATTCATGAGCGAGGAAATAATCGTTAGCTAACGGTGGGACCAGATACCTTAATTGTTAACCATTTCTATTCATCATCAGCCTACAGCAGTCCACTGCTGGACATAGGCTTCCTCAATCGCACGCCACTCAACTGGATTCTCATCAACTCTTATCCGTAGCAAAGATAATCTCTTTAGATGGGGGTTTATGGACGGCTCAGATCTCAAATGCCAATGACAAGACAATGGCCCATCTTCCATCTTGCGCTGCATACCCTAACACCTGCGCACTTGATGATCTTATGACTGCTACAGTGAGTGGAGTTCGCATAGCTGAATTTTGGGCCAAACATATTAAAACTTTGCCATCGACACGCTAAGAAGAAGTTGCTACCAGTCACCCTGAGAAGACCGTCGCTCCACGCTCGCCTGAGGGCGTCCCACCTTACGTTTGCTGATTCGCGGTCTCCACTCAAGAACACGTCTACCCCAACGGTCATCGGTTCTACTGTTAATATGGCCGGCGCAGTGCCACTTCAGCTTATTTATTCGTGATTGTTCATTAAGGGCATTACATTGCTCGATGACCTTGATAAACACCTATGTTTCACAAATAAACTGATTGATTGATTGATGATTTGATCCCTGTACTGGTTTTTGTTGACTTGCCCCGCACATTCCGCAAAATTTCGGTTTTTATTTATTATTTAAAAATATTAAAAGAAATAACAGAAAAAAAACAATACAGATTGTTAAGTATATCATTACGTATTTGTTGTTACAAAATTCATGCCGATCTATTCAGCCGTTACAGAGATAATTTACAATTAATGTTGAAAAAGGACCTATTTTCTACGATTAACCAAAACAAATTGAGAAGGTTTATTAAAATTTTAAACAAATAATAACATACTTTTTTTACACGGAAAACGCACGAAAGGATTCATCAACAAATTTCTTTGAACATACGCTGTTTTTGGGATTTGAACCATGTAATGCCCTTAATATGAGCTCCCGGTTTTCGAAAAATGTAAGTGACAGTATAAGTTTAGTTGTAAACCGTGAAAGCTTAAAACAGTCTTTGAGCTATGTCGAAAGCTCTGGTTCTTGTCAAACCATTTCTAAAATTACCTAACCATGCAGTTTATCTTTAAAACCTTCACTATAATTACAACCTTACTACATAACATCTGGGCTGTCAATCACAAAATGTCACAGCGTAATCATATAGCGGCAGGTCCATGCATATGATAACATGTGCAGTGCTCGCGTGAGTGATAACATCAGTTGACATGCTACGAATTGTGTGTGCACTGTGGATTTGGACTTCGGAAAGCTTCGGCAAGCAAGTTGTTACGGCGGTTGCTTTACGAGAACATTCTAGATCACGTGCGAGTCTCGAATGTTCCTCTAAGGGCCTGTCTAGAAGATTAGAGTCTTGAATGTTATACTATGGAACTGTCTACTGGAACTATTGAACTGGGATATGCTCTGTTTGCTGGTTCTGAGTTTCTACGGTTATTGTGCCGTGTTCATACAGAGTTCTCAGCACTTGTATGTATCGCCAGTCGACTTGGCATCGCTGCAGAGACTCCAGAACTGACCAAGTCTCGACAGAGACAAAACCCTTCTCATAGTCCACAAATGCAAGACACTTGGGCCGATTATGCTCATTGGACTTCATCATGCTCATCTGTTGATTATACAGGGTGTAAACAGACCCTTTACGAAGCCGTCAACCAAGCATTCTGTACATTAAACTAAGTAACTTTACGCAAAAATTATTGTTGGGAAACGACTTCTTTTTTGGGGTGTAAAATCACGTTTCACGGTAGGACTCGATGGATCGCACTGTTTAAAGTAAATATCTTACATTAAAAACATGTATATAAAAAAAAACTTGTGAAAAGTTGGAAATTTGTCCCCCAATATCACTGCAACCAGAAGGTTCCCAGGTATGGTCTAGAACAAAAACATTATCGCAAAGACGGGGAGAACAATTGCTTTTCGGATATGTTAAGGGTCTATTTACACCCTTTATACGTACACTTTTCACTTATCCTTTCAACGTCAGGGCAATCTTGGAAATTTTAATAAATGTCCTAAGTTCTCAGCTTACACAATCATTGTTAAAATCAATATAATTGTGTAATATGGACTCCAGGACATGCAATGTAGTGCATATTGAAAATAAAACCGCTGTTGACACAATGTTAAACTAAAGTTCTAACATGCAAGATTTTATCGGTTCCGAGAAAATATATTATGTGTGAAAGAGGGTTTTTACCACGGAGGGGCTGGTGGCTACGTAATACTTACCACGCAGGCACTTTTGAACTGTCAAAGTAGGTCTCAAGGCATAACAAATCTGAAATTACTGTAGTTGTCCATGGTATAATAATATCCTTCGCCTGTCCCCGTAGCATGAACACCGTAGACAAGGATTTCTTTGACGGAAGAATCGACACAATGACAGATTTCTTTGCACTATCTGTCATTTTGTCGATTCTTCCGTCAAAGAAATCCTTGTCTACGGTGGTCATGCTACGGGGGCAGGTATTTTCTTCCCACGATGACCCAAGACTACGTCACGATAAGTGTTACCATTGATTGTCCTTTTCAGTAAAAGGGACTCTCATTTAATGAATGAAAATAAAATAAATTACTAACTAGCTTAACTATTTAGTAACTCGTCTAATTCATCTATTTAGTTTTAAATTAATTTAAATATTGAAGTTTTAGTTCATAATTGCTTTGTTAAGTTAAAAAATGCATTTTGCTCGGGTGATACAATCACAAACCGTGGCAACACATCGACAGCATCGCAACTGATGACTTATTTTTGGGCCAATCACGTGACCCATCTGTCACGGGAAGAGAATACCAGGCGAAGAATATTATTATCCCATGGTATTTGCCTTTTCCAAGGCGCGCTTGCGACTACTAGATCCACGAACACAGTCAGAATACTAACAGAAGCACGGCGTAACTCCTAAAGGAAAATGCTTACAAAAAAATAAAAGAACATTTCATCAAAAGCATCAGACCTGCAATAAAATAAGGAAAGTTGGAGTATATTACGAAGTAAATTCGACTTTAGGAGTCGGAAGTCGATCGGCTTTCAATCATACCGAAGTCGCAATATGACTTCAAACTTTTTTTTTATGTTAACTAAGGTAAACCGATTTATTTGATGACACGTACGTTGAAGGAATCGAGTGAGGAGCTCGTGGCTCCGCTCGCGTCGATTTTTAGGTTAAGCCGCGCTTGCCTGGGTTAGTCCGTTGATGGGTGACCACCCATTGCATTCCGAGTTTCCTCCGTGCCCCCGAATGCATGTTAAGCCGTTGGTCCCCGCTGTCATTTGTAGATTTTTGACTGTCGTTACAGGTAGTCAGTGGTCTGAAAGTCTAACAGCCAGTCTTACCAAAGGGTATCGTATTCCCTAGTTCTAACTGGGTTGTGGAGGTCCATGTAAAATACTGGTATTCAGCTGCATCCGGTTAGACTGGAAGCCGACCCCAACATAGTTGGACAAAACCTAGGCAGGTGATGATGTAGAGCGCAGTATCTGTCACTATTACTTGTGAGACTAGGGGTCATTTACGGCCGGAGACGCGGTATGTTGCGTGATGCATGCGGCGTGACATCTCGCGGCGCGTTGCGCTTTTTTTTCCGTTTACGGAAAGGCGGCGCGTGCGGTGCGGAGTATGAACACTCCATATGACAATTTACGATGTTGTTTACTGAAAGGTGGGGCGTGAAGCGGCGCGTGCGGTGTCGAGTGCGAAGCTTTGTGCTCCACCGTGGATATCGCTACGTTTCACACGCCGCTTCGCCGTGAACAAAGTATTTGAGAAACTGGTTGACCGCAATAATGAATGCGCCACCGCGTTGAAGGCCGCGTGCGATGTCATCTGTGACTGTAACGCAGGCAACGCTTAATTTCAAGCAAACGCGCGTAAAATGCACGCACGTTTTTTGTATGACGCAATAACTTGTATGATTGCTTAGATATTAGGAACAGGCTATTTTATATAGTTCGCAGTACATGCCAGGGACGACAGGTGCGGGCACGACCTGTATTCGCCACTACAACCAGTCGTACGAACGCTTGCGTGCGCCTATTCGTCGCCTTACGAGCAATTATAATAAGAATTTCTGCAGCTTAGATCTGTTTGCTTTACCCCAGGGAAGGTTTAGACAAATGTTGCTTGATTTATTAAAAAACTAATGTGACTTTGTAATTTCATCATCAACACTATTAATAACTTCATTGTTGGTGTTGTTGATGCTTCACTATTTGTGTTAATCTTTTTTGTTATTAACCATTTTGTCTCATTGTTTATCTGTGGAGAACGTGGTTGATTTCACATTTGTGTCATTTTTGTACCTTATATTTTTTTTTTGTTATCCTTAATATGTAATTGTTTGCTTTCCCTAATAAATTAAATAAAATAGCTTCGCGGTAAAAGCTCTCATGCATCGCCGTATATTTGAATTAAAAAACGGGCCACGCCGCAAAACGCACTGCGTCTTCGCAAATGAGCCCTATTTCTTTCGAAAGCTTTTGTGTCTTATAACGCCCTGGCTGAAAAGATCACGATTTCCAACACCAGTCCTTACTTAAAGAAAGAAAAGCATTCGGCAACAAAACACAGGTATCTTGAGAGGAAAAACCTTTGAATAATTAAAAAGAGTAACTTCGGAATGGATCAGCCGAATCAGTCCAAGTTTCCTATAAATATTACATCGAGTTTGTAAGTATGCATGATCTTGGTAAGTCGATGTTTTGAGCTTCATCCTTAGGTGTAGGTCCCACTGTTAGCGATGAGCGGGAAGCGAGCAGAGCTGGCTAAAAACTAACGAAGTGCGAGTTGGAGTCGCTTACGAATGGTTCCGTACTACCGTTCAATCTCCTACTTATTATAAATGCTAAAGTTTTTGAAGATGGATGGTTGTTTGTTTATCTTTCACGCCAAAACTACTGATCGGATTTGAATGAGATTTAGCATACAGATAGCTTATAACCTGGATTAACACATAGGATATTTTTTATCCCGGTAGTATGGTCCCGTGGGACAATTATCGAACACCACGCGGGCGAAGTCGCGGGCATAAGCTAGTATTTAAAATAACTATAACGTCCCAACTGCTGGGACACAGGCCTTCTCTCTATGAGAGGGAGTGGGCTGTACCACCACGCGGGCACAGTGCGGGTTGGTAGAAGTCACATGGTTCTAGGACATGCCGGTTTCCTCACGATGTATTCCTTCACCAGTTTGAAAGCAGTCGTGATGAAGTAAATTACACAAAGTTGTGTGTTTTTTTTAATAGTTTACTTTACGTTTGCCCAGCACTCCTCAGTCGGGTAAAATTACTCGAGAGCTAGCCACTTCCCTGCTAACGGTGCGACAAAATCCTAAACCGAGAAGATATCAAGAATATTACGATAAAAGATTAATAATTCGCCCAAGTTGTACTTGAAAGGTTACCTGTACCATATAACATCACGCCTGTAATCTCCGAAGGGTTGGGCAGAGGTGTAGGTACCTAAAAGTACGCCCACATTTCGTCAGTTCATCATCTGCATCAATATCATTATCATCTGTTCATTTTTCATAACTATTTTGGGGTCGGCTTCCAGTCTAACCGGATGCAGCTGAATACCAGTATTTTACATGGAGCGACTGCCTGTCTGACCTCCACAACCCAGTTAGTACTGGGTAATACGATACCCCTTGGTAACACTGGTTGTCAGATTTTTTGGGCCACTGACTACCTGTAACGACTGTCAAAGATCTACAAATGAAACCCGGGACCAACGGCTTAACGTGCTTTCCGAGGCACGGAGGAAACTCGGTATGTAATGGGTGGTCACCCATCCGCAGACCAATCTAGGCAGCCTGGCTTAAAGAGCAGGCTTAAAAATCGACGCTAGCGCCTGTTATTTTTTAGCCACGAGTATAAAACAGTGTTTAAATATTTTATTTATTTTTCTCTATGTTAAAGCTTGTCCATACACTTACCCATCCCCTGTAAGACCCTTTTAAGGGTTGGCTACCCGTAAATGATCCGAGACCGTACAACTCTGTTTCCGAAAGGGTCATCCACAAGAATGTTGCAATTTCACAAATGACTAAGTAGAAAGTTTGAGACTCACCCTTTAAATAAGTGTAACGGCCATGGCTTGGATATTTTGTGTTTATTATTCTAGCGTAAAAAGTATCAGTGGAAATATATACAAGATTATTTTTAGTATATGCGAAACCTGAATATAGTTTGTTCAGAATAAGTAAGTGAATCGATTCCAATTATTTTTAAATCATGTTATATTTTGTCCCAGAAATATTTAAAAAAAGTTACAAGTTGAACACCGAGCGACATTGACTACCTATCGCAATTATTTAGGTACCTACTGCCAAATTATTATTATCAATGAGCTCAAGACGACACTGAGGACGTGCGCGCGGGCGACCACGTTTTTGTGCGGAGATCACAGAACAAGCTTATAACTTTGTGATTTGTCAGGATACAGATTAGAAATTTGGCTTCAGTTTTCGCATACTAATGACCCCCCCGCTCTGGGCGGAGCGGAAGGGAGTGTCAGACTTGTACTGACTAAAACCCATCCATCTTCCTTCTTTGCCCTTTGTGTTCCAGGGCCGCGGTATCTCTTTCGAACAGTCCCGCAGCCCTGGCAGGCATCGGCCCGTGCGGACCCCTACGTGGTTGCTGACATCTCTTTGAGGCGCGCGTGGAACACGAACGCGCCGTCGACACGGCCTGTCGTCATAAGACGGCCGGACGGCGAGCTAGCCCAAAACTCGCCGTCCACAGGCCCGCGCCTACGGTGGCCGGGGGCCACCACGTGACCCCCGACGCCCAGGGCGTTTCCCGCGGCGGCTGGGACGTGAGGCTCTTTCCCTCTCACGTTCCGCCACCTCCTTCACTAGTATGACTGCTTCGCAGAAGGAGGTGACGGCTTCCCATTCCCTCTCGCTCCGGACCATGGCTTGAACCAGGGCCGGGCGCGAGAGGTCGCCGCCGCCAATCGCCTCTACGAGGACACGGCGCTGCTCCGCCCAAGCAGGGCAGGCCTCCACAGTGTGCTGCACCGTGTCCTCCGGACGATCCTCACAATGGAAACACCCGGGCGTTTCCTTCCGCCCGATTCGGTGCAGGAACCTCCCGAAACAACCGTGTCTGGTGAGGACCTGCGTCAGGCGTCCTGCGTGAGGGCGCCGTGGCGCCTCTCTAGCCACTCCTCAAAGAGGGGACTTATCGCCACTATGGTGACGTGCCCTGCACGGGGTTGCGACAGTCGCTCTCTCCATGTAGTCGCTCTCTCCATGTACCTCGTAAGAGCTCCTGGGTTCGATTCCCGGATAAGGCCCCCTATTACAAAGGAATTTACATAACTGTCGGAATGTGGGTATACTATTAGGTGCACCTCTGCTTTACACTCAGGGGATTACACGTGTGATGTTATGTTATGTTATAAAGAATAGGTATAAATTAAAAGCTTTACAGCCTGATTTAGGGTTATACAGGCTGTGCTATTGAGGTCTAAAGGGTGTAAATAGACCCTTAACGAAGCCGAAAGGCACTTGTTCTCCCCGTCTTTGCGATATTTTTTTTGTTCTAGACCATACCTGGGAACCTTCTAGTTACGGAGATATTGGGGGTCAAAGTTACAACTGTTTCACAAGTTTTTTTTTTAAATACATGTTTTTAATGTACGATGTTTACTTTAAACACCTCCAAGACCCCCGTACTATTCAATACATCCATCAGCACAATGCTTTGAGTGCGTTCCATCGAGTCCAACTGTAAAACGTGATTTTTCACCTGTTAAAAAAAGTTGTTTCCCAGCAATAATTTTTGCGTAAAGTTACATAGTCTGATGTACAGAATGCTTGGTTGACGGCTTCGTGAAGGGTCCGTTCACACCCTGTATACAGGGTATTCGTATTTTAAGTTAATAAAAACAATAATATCATTCATATCACATATTTTATTGCTAACTCATTCAGTCTTATTTACATAATAATTACAACCAACCTATAAACATTATTATCAATTTAATTATACATTAGAATCTCTCTTATACCTACTCTACTATAAAATTATCCTGAAATTATGCAAGGTGAACTTGAAATAGCCAGCGAACTCCACAGACGTAAGTATCAATGTTTGAACAAAAAAAAAATACAAATTATCTGAACTCATATTTCAAGTACGGAAGAATCATCATCTGTCTAGCCTTTTCCCAACTATGTTGGGGTCGCCTTCCAGTCTATCCAAATGCAGCTGAATACCAGTACATTACATGGAGCGACGGCCTATCTGACCTCCACAACCCAGTTAATACCGGGTATTACGATACCCCTTGGTAAAACTGGTTGTCAGACTCTTCGGGCCACTGTAACGGCTGTCAAAGATCTATAACTGGCAGTTGGGACCAACGGCTTAGCGTACTTTTGGAGGTACGGAGGAAACTCGGTTTGTAATGGGTGTTCAACCATCCACAGACCAACCTAGGTTACAGGTAGTCAGTGGCCGAAAGTCTGACAACCAGTCTTACCAAGGAGTATCGTATTACCCAGTACTAACTGGGTTGTGGAGGTCAAATAGGCAGTCGCTCCTTGTAAAATACTGGTATTCAGCTGCATTCGATTAGACTGAAAGCCGACCCCAACATAGTTGGAAAAAGGCAGGCAGATGATGATGATGGTGCCATGGTGAAAGTTGTACAGTTTGAGGGTCTGTAGAGACATCTTAACATGACCATACTCTTACTGTAACATGGTGCATACAGAGTGGATGGGACACCGAAGCTAAAACGCTTACCAAGTAAAAAATTTCAACAGTAATTTAAAAAAAAATACCGACACGGCCAAAATGTATGGAACATTTTGACCGTGTAGGTAGTGCAGGTTTTTAGGAAACAGTTTTTTTTAATAACTGACGAAAATTTTCTACAATTTTAGTTTTAGTATATGCGAAACCTGATACACGTGTCTAGTATTTTTATGTAAAGGATCTATGTACAAAATTTCAAAACTGTATCGTGAAAAATCACAAAGTTATAAGCTTGTTCTGTTACCTGGTTGTCCGTACAAAAACGTGGTCATCGCGCAGCGCCCGCCTCCAGCGTCGTCTTGAGCTCATTGATAATAATAATTTGGCAGTAGGTACCTAAATTATGGCGATAGGTACTTAAAGTCGCTCGGTGTCCAACTTGTAACTTTTCTTAATTTGGGACAAAATATAACATGGTTTAAAAATGATTGGAATCGATTCAGTTACTTATTCTGAACAAACTATATTCAGGTTTCGCATATACTAAAAGTAATGTTGTATTTGTGGGGGGGTTCAGAATGATGTACTGAATACATGGTAACAGTTATAGCGTCGGTGTTGATGCCTCCCTGTATTATGTGCACTTATGGCATGCGCCAAATAAATGTATTTTCTATCTTTTTATTTTTCTTTCAAGTAACCCCCAAATTAATGGTAGTTTACCAAAAAAAATATCTTTTTTTTCTCATCCTTCTCCGATGTTCACTAGCAAATTTAATTCGACCTTGTATTTATAAAACATTAATATTAAACAAATTATACTAAAATAGCCTAAGAACAGATTTATCTGCACCGCGTTCATGCAGGAGCTGTCAGTGTAGCTAATTATTGCGCGGTTTAAGAGCGTTCATCCAAAACTTTGGCAACGTCGTAAATAGCTGTCAAATATTTACCTGCTTTAATAAATTTGGTAATATTACTGTATAGATATAATAAATATAGGTAACTAGTGAACTACAATAATGAACAATGAATTTCAATTAAAACACTGTATTTGATGTTGTAAACGATTTAGGTGTAAAAATGGAAAGTTTCCAAATACTTTTTTTACATCTAAAATTAAATATTCGGTATTACGATATTAATTATTGCATTTCATAATCAATATTTTAGTTCACTAGGTAGCAATATTTCTTATTTCCATACAGTAATATTGACAAATTAATCAAAACAGCGAAATATTTGACAGCTATTTGCGACGTTGCCAAATTTTACGATGAATGCTCTTAAGGTGATGGTGCCAAGGGTATTTCATGAAAAAGTTATTAAATGAACTTAGAGGGTTGAATTGATTATTTTATATAACTCTGTGAAGCCATTTGTTACGATCCCGAATCATATTTTGTTTAACATAAAATCTAACACTGACCCGCAAATTGCAAAAAAAACGTAATAAAATTTGAATTTCGCGAACTGCCCTGGCTCCACCATAACCAAATCAAGTCGTTTCTTTGATTGAAATATGGGTACACCACAGATATAGATAGACTTATACCTGTGAGGTACACATAAAGATGAAACATACAACAATGGGGCTCAAAACCATATTATACCCTAACAGGTGGCCTAACATCACCCCCCTGGGGGCTTACTATCACGTCTTACAGCAGTAGTAATTCCAGTGTGGGAAAGAGGCAGAAGCTATACAGGTCTTCTAGCGCCATCACTTTCCCACAATGGAATTACGCCTGCTTCATGGTTCAGGTGGCCTACACCTGGTGTGCAAAACTTGTACAAATTATATTAAAAAATAAAAAAAAATAAAAAAAAACATAGAGATATGGAATATCAATAATTATAAAAAAACAAATGATACATTACATTATGACTTGAAAATTGAATTAATTAAATTTATCATTAAACGATTGTTAATTGAATAGTAGGCTTTATTAATCAAATACATTTTTGATTTATTTTTAAATGAAAATTTTTTTTTTTGCTTATTTTACATGTTTGGGCAACTTATTATACAATGTGTCCGGTCTTGGACTAGCGATACTTTACGGACTTATATAACAACTATTCTAAAATTTGTGGATTTCAAAAATAATTGTTGATTTGCATAATTTTTTTAAATATTTTCCTAGACTTTAATTTCTTTTTTCTTAAAGTTACGATAATGTGAACCCATTATTTCATAATGGAAACGATAGACAACATCTTTGCTCTCTGTATAAGCCTATTTTTATCTCAGTGTAACCAAACTTTGAGAGAAATGATTTTTTTTTGTATGAAGAAACAAAATGGCTGTCAAATGGCAGGGAAGTGGATTGGACCCAAATGTGTAGTGTATTTGTGTATTAAAATTGTTGTTTTATATAAACCTAGAAAATCGCTAGTTCATGAACAGACACATTGTATATAACAAGTGCATTTACAAGGAAAAGTTCACACCGTGGTCAATGCCCACCGGATGCAGCTGAATACCAGTATTTTATATGGAGCGACTGCCTATCTGACCTCACAACCCAGTGAGTACTAGGTAATACGATAACCCCTTGGTAAGACTGGTTGTCTGACTTTTTGGGCCACTGACTTCCTAACGACTGTCAAAGATCTACAAATGACAGCCGGGACCAACGGCTTAACGTGCTTTCCGAGGCACGGAGGAAACTCGGTATGTAATTGGTGGTCACCCATCCATACACCAACCTAGGCAAGCACGGCTTAACCTAAAGATCGACCCGAGCGGCTGTTATTATTTAGAGCTCCTAAAAGCTCCTAAAGAATAATCACGGAAGATATTATTATTATCCCGTAACTGACAATATAGGTTTATGTACTTATCAGCCCCAAAAACGGCCGTTTTCGTGATATTTTTCGAAAAAACAAAAAGTTGGTTATTTCTGACATCATAGTAACAGTTCTTGATTACGGGTTCTTCTAAAAAAATAACCCGACACGGAATGTACTAACTGCAGTACTTTCACAGTTTTTATGCCTTGTGGCTGGGACTGTAGCTACTTTTCATTGTTGTCTTTTTTTCGACAATTCAAAAGTGCCTGTAACTGGCCTACTTGAAATAAATGCTTTTATTTTAATTTAGATTTTGATGATTCCACACGCTTATTGTGAATTGATTATTTTTCATGTTTCGGTTTTTCCATCTGGCTACGGAACCTTAACAGGCCCTTTCAAACATAATGAGTAGGCCACAGTAAATTATACTTATTGCTTAAAGCGTTAGGATCAAAATCTTTTATAATAGTGTACTGATTGTCCACATTATATGGCTCAGTGATTTCTATATGATTACCGTACTTCTCATCTATATAGTTCTTTACTATCTTGCGAATTTCTTCCGTATCATATTTGTCTAGGTTATTTACTACTGGCATGAAATTGATTACTGATAAATCTTTTAATTTTAGCTTCAATTCTGCTTGTGCTATTTTAATTTTAGATTTCCATACTTTTAGTCCTATTGAAGGATTATTTGTTTCTATAGTGTCAGCGTTATACGGTTCTCTCTTAGTGATAGCTATGTTACCAACAGGTATTGTTAATTCTTCATCATTATTATCTAAATTATTTTTAATGTCGTTTCTCTTATTAATATAGTTGATTAAACTAGTTTTTATTTCATTATCTTCTTTTATGTCATCGAAACAAACTGGTTCATTTTCTATAGTACCATAGTCATTATATTCTGGACTTTCTTGTAGAGTATCAAGACTTAATTTAGTTTGAAATAGTGATGTAAGTTTTTGTGGTGCTTGGTACTGAGGAGTTGTAGGCTCATAAATTTCTATTGGTTTATAAAACTCAGGAGGACTGGGAATTTGATGGACGTTCGGAGGTTTACCAGGATTGAGAGGCGAATAAGGAACTAAGGAAGGACTATACATTTGAGGTGTTACTAGATTTTGCGTCGTTTTAGGGGACTTCAAATGTGGTATTTGATATGTTTTATATCCTGAATATTTGATATCATTAATATTATTGAAAGGATTATATGAAAAAGACGTTATTCCAGAAGTGTCTGTTACTTCAATAGGATTGGTAGGTTTGATTTGGGAATAAGATTTCAAGGAAGGATTTATGTAATTTTGAGTATTTGAGTTTGTGGATGGAACGGCTTCAACAAAGTTTGTTATTTCAGGGTAATATTCAGTTAGTCTAGAACTTTTGTCTAATTTAGGGACAGATCCAAGATGTTTATCAGGTATGACAGTGAAATCTTTATAAATCTCTGGAGATATTGTGGTATAGGATTTTTCACCATCGGTAGATGAACTCATAGGTGATGTATTAATAGTAGGGGCAGTGAAAACCTGTGGACCTTGACCTATATGATCGTTTGCATAAAAATGGTCCAATTTAGATAATATTTGAGGCCTTGGCAAGTTGTTATCATTGTAATAATTAGGGATACTTACACCTTTGATTATTTCTTCTAGACTATTAGTAAATGATTTAGCTTCAAATACGTCAGGTTCATTTTGGTCTAAACTTACATATTCTGCCGTGACATAATCATTTTCGTCATTTGATTTTATATCTTCTATGTATTCTTTATAAGATTCTTTTGATTTAATCAAAGGATTTACAGATTTTGCAGAATCAAGGTCCGAAAGCAATTCAAGTATTGAAGATTTTGGTTCATAAGGATATTTATTTACTCCTAGTGGTCTAGGTGTATACTTATTTAAATTTTCTTTTTCTGGTGTTATTTCTAAAGGGGTTTCTTGAAGAGGTGAATATTTTCCGAAGAGTGGCATTTGAAGTAAATTCTCGGGAAGTTTAGATATCGGGCTGGCATAAAGTGGTGTCAGTGGTATTGGTCTTGCTGTCAACAAATTAGTGATCAGCTGTGAACCAATGTTAGTGTATGGTAAGGGAATCGATGATGATGATGATGCTTGAGAAGAGGACAGACCTTTAGTTAACTCTTCATATTCTTGTGGACTTAGATAGATTGGTGATGATTGCGGTCTTTGATTGCCACGCTGTTTTTGTATTGTAGGTGGAACTTTTTTCGAAGTGGGAGGAGAGAAATCTGAGTTTGACAAAATCGTGTATGGGAAAAATTGTGAAATATCAGATTCTTGGAAGGATTGAGTGTTTGTTATTGATTTCGGTGGTAATTGATTGAAAGTGGAAGGGGAGAAATCTGAGTTTGATAAGATAGTGTAAGGTGATGATAATAAAGTTTTCGATTCTGGGATATTTGTTGGCGTGTTTGGTATCGGTGCATTTCTATCAACATCAGCGTAGCTTGAGGTTAAAGCTTCAGATTGAATTGGTGAGATTGGAATAAAATCTGTTGTATCTATAAGTTCAACGTCCTCTGGTATTACTGAAGGTATGGAGAATGGTCTTGGCCTAACCGTTTTATATTTTGAAGAAGCTGAGGTGATGTGGGTTGGTTGTGGCAGTGTCAAATTCGGTAAAGCAGGATAAAACTGTTGTTGCTGATTAAGATTTAGTGGTAAGTATGAGAATTTATCTTTCAAATCAGGCCTCAATCCGAATGGTACTATTTTTTCTATAATGTCTGTATCGTAATCGAGAGATAGTTGTGATGATTTTGAAGCAGAAATGGGTGAAACTTCGATAGGTTTAACAGTGTTCATATAATTACCTTTTATAGGAAGGTAAGGTGAAGATTCAAGTACTTCATAATTTGAATATATTGGCATATTTGTCATAGTAACTGGTGATTGATATTTTTTGTAAAATGACGGTTTTAAGAAACTATATGGTGTTACTGGTACTGGATTCATTAGTTCTAGGGTTTCAGGCAATTTTGAGACTAGTGATTCAGATAGAGGTGAGTATTTTTGATTACTGGAAACAAATGGTAGAGATTGCATTGGAGAGCTTTCAGAGATTGCTTTGTTTGAGCTAGAGACATAGTTCGGCAGTGATGGTGAATAATTTAGGATGTTTGTCAATAAGGGTTTTAACAGTGAACTTTTTAGTATTGGACTAGTAGAGGGTAGTAACTGTGGAAGACTATCAATTTGTGGTTGAGATTCATACTGCGAGTCAATAGGATTCAGTTGGGGTTGATATTGACGTGATTTTTGAGTCAATGTTAAAGGTTTTAATAAAGATAATGGAGTTGAAGAAGTCATTGAAGATGTTTCTAGAGCTTCTTGAGAAATACCTAGTGGTATTAGATTTGATAATAGAATACTTTCATAAGGAGTTAATTTTAGTGGAGACATTTGATTATTTGGCACAGGATACGCAGGTAATTCTTTAATAAGTTTGAAGTCTTGATTTAAGAACGGATTTCTAGCTGAAGCTGATGATTGGATTAGTCCATCATATGTAGGAACATTTGCAAGACTATATTGAGGAACTTGAGGTTTATTTGTTCCTGAATTTGGTACTGTTTCTAACTGTACAGAAGTATAACTTGGCGCTAAAGATGGAGAAGCAAATTGAGCTAAAATTGGTGATGATTTTGGATAAAGTTTGTTTGTATATTGAACGTTAGGAAGCGGTTGAGTTTGGTATGAATCGATTATTTCTAAAGGCTGAGTGGGATAAGGCGACGAGGACAGTGGAACAGCTGTATATTTTCCATTGTTATACTGTGTGTTGGGCTTGAATATATTTTGAGGAAGAGTCGTTTGTCCAAAAGGCTTCTTTGGAGGTTCATACGGAGCTATTTCTACAGGTTCTATAAGGGTAGGTGATGGATAACTGTATTTTGGAAGATTCTGAAGGGGGCTTGATTTCTTCAAAGGTATTGTTTGAAAGTCTGTATCTGAAGACATAAATAGTGACGAAGGTATAATATGATTAGTCATTGGCAGCTTATCAACGTCCGGAGTAATTATAGAATAATTTACGTTTGAAAGAGAAGTAACGGGACTTGATTTTGAAATAGGTGAAGATGATACTGGTAAAGAATTTTGTGAAGTAAAAGATGACCATTGTGGACTAATAAGATTTGGACTCATAGGTTCAAACATTCTGACTGACGGTATCTCAGTATATGGTAAAGTAACTAAGGGACCCTTGAAGATGCTTTTTACGGCATTAGAGGGCACAGTTGGTAGTGGAATGTACGGTTGATAATTAACTGGTGCTTCATTCAATGGACAGGTTTCTTGTAATTTTGTCTGTGCTGGTAATATAGAAGAAATGTATTGAGGAGCAATGAGTGGTTTTTTCAAGCTTTCAGCTGTTGTTAAAGGAGAGAAATATTTAGAAGAAATTGGCATTTCTAATGGTGAAATATGTGACATGATTGGTGCAGCATATTGATTGTAATTTGTTACTGTTATTGGTTTTACTAAGGTGTCTTGTTCCTTTGATTGGTGCTTGTTATATGTTAGTGGTAATTCAATATAATTATTTAGATTATAAGGCGTAGTTGGCGAACTTGTCGGCGTTGAAATTGGCAAAAAAGGTGCTGAGACTTGTGAGAAAGCTGATGTTAGCTGTGGAGGTAGTGCCAGCATATCTTGGCTAGTTGCGGAGTAATATGGAGAAGAGAACGATAGATTTTCGTCAGATGGTAATACCTTGTATGGTCTTAAATATGTATCTAAACACGGGCTTGGCAAAGGGAGATTAACTGCAGTAGTTAAAGGTGTTAGTGGCTTCAGTAACGGACTGGATAAATTAGGTACTGGTAGTGACACAGGGTGATTCAGAGGATACAATGAAGTTTCTAATGGTATAGTATCAAAAATACTTTGTGGTAACGGTTCAATTAGAGATGGATGTGGCAATAACTGTGAGGTTGGACTTGGTCTTAGTAATGGTTCACCGTATAGTGGAGTATATGGTGTTAGAAGAGGTCTTCGATATAACTTTGATTGTAATGTTGGTTCAAAAGCAAGATTAGTTATAGGAGCAGAAAGAATAAGATCTTCTTGTTTTATGAAATCTTCTTTAGGTCTCCTTTTTGTTTCTTTAATATCTTCTGGTGCTAAAGTATATGCCAGAGATTCTAAGGGATGTTTGAAATTGTAGTCTTCATAATATTTGTTGTCTTTCTCATTGCTACTAGCATATATGTTTTCCTCTATGATTTCATAAGGTGTTTCTTCTGTTAAAGATGTTGTCTGAAGATTGGACCCTATTTTATATTCGCTAGGTTTAATTTGCTTTATTTGTGAACTGTAAAAAGGTGAGGATTTTGGAACGTATTCATGATAATTTTGTAATGGTAGCATATATGAACTTGTGAGAAGCATTTGGTTCGCATTTAAGAACGGATTATTTGCATTGAAAACTGGTAATGTATTCAGTAGTCTCAGATTTTCTAGTTCTTGCGGTGTTATTTCTAGTTTTAAGTTAAACATAGGTTTTGATGGCAGCGGTCTGCTATATGACGGAAGAGTGGAAGACACTGGTGATAGAGGAGTTATATAAGCTGGCGAAAGAGTACTTGACGGTTGGGTAAGTGTATTTACAGGGGCTGCTGTAGGTAAATATTCGTATGTAGATAAGTCAGGACTGATATAAGGAGGTGGTAATACACCAGTAGGAGATGATGCCATTGAGATGGGGGAGACTTTTGTCAATGTACCAGAATAAGTCGGTGTTCCGAAGTTAGTTAATTTTGGATTATATTCGGGAGTAAAGTATGGTGCTGTTAATGGTTCATAAAAAACTGGTGAAATCGGGCTTATTTCAGCTGGTGTTAATTTACTCATAAATTTCGGTGAATAAGGACTATCTTCGATTGGCAGTGGACTAGGATTTACAGATAAATCTGGACTAGAATACATTTGAGAAGGTTTATAAGGAATTATTGATGGTATAGGTCTATTGTAGGTTTCTGTTGATGCAAGTGGGTAGTTTGATAATGGCATTGATTCTAAAGGCCTTTGTGGACTTGAAAAGTATGGTATGAATGAGCTAGCTGTGTGCGGGTAAGGGCTAATAGGTAGAGGTGTTAGAGAGCTAGGTTCATTTAGCGTTAAACTAGTACTTTTTGATGGAATTGGTTTAGCATAAGAGACTGATGAACTGGCATAAATCGGTAATACTGGGCTTGTATATGTATTTGACAATTGGTTAGTAAGAGCAGGAGATACCGGTGTAATGAATTCTGGTGGAGTTTGACATGGATAACTCTTAAGTTTATTAGAAGCTGTAGATACTTGTAACATTGTATCTAATAATGAACTTGGTAGAATTATTGGTGATTCCAAGCATGGCTTTGATAATAGTTGCTGTGAAAATTCTCTGTCGAGTGTGAAATTTGGAATGGATTCCATCATTGGTGGAGTATTTGGGATTTCGTGCCATTGTGATTCTAAAGATGATTTCGAAGATTCAGTAGGTATTGATTCTATTTTTGGGACAGGACCAATGATTTCAGAGAATGGTGCGTCTAATGGTGTTTTGGAATAAGGATGTAAGCTGCATGGTGGGATATTTGGTGTTGGTAACATGTAAGGTATGTTTTGCGGATTGTACAAGCCTTTCTGAGGATAGGTATATATTGATGATGGAACCATTGCATTGGAAATAGAAAGAGGTAACACTGGTCGCGTTTTGATGAAGTCTGAGTTTAATATTGGTAAAGCATCTGATAATGATGGTGAAACAATTTCACTTGTTTCAAATACTGGAATGGAGGGTGTTAAAGAAGATTGACTATAAGGTAAAATAGACATGTCTTGTAACAACTTATAGCTATTTTCATCTAATAGAGACATAATGTCATCAACTTCTATTGGAGTGTATTCTGAATTACAAACTGAGGACTCTAAATTTGACGGAAGAATGGAGTTGTTCTTTTTTGGAAGTGATGGAACATATTTTCCTACAGGTAAATTGTTTGATAGTGCACTCCATTCTAATGATGATGGAACGGCTTTCATTGGTGTAAATATATTAGGCATTGATAATTGAGGGAAAGTTTTACTTTGAGAAGCTAAATCCAAGAGTAGCTTCAAATCTTCTGGAGCTAATGGCATTAATGCATTCGAAATAAATGGAACCGGAGCATTTCCTGCAGCTGGTGTTAAACCAGGTGCAGCTTGAAGAATATTTAAGGGTCTCATTTGAATGAATGGAGAATAAGGTGTGGTAGGTATTTGTGGAACTCGCTGGGCGTAAGGCAGGGATTCAGCTAACGAATAATCATTTAAATTAATACAGGGTCCTTTTACTACAGACCCTACAGGAGAAAATTCTTTCTCTGTTATTGATAAAGGAGAAAATTCAGAGGCTGTATCATCTAGCAGAGATAATGGAGTATTTAGTAAGGTATTCCAAGTGAATGGTTGCAAATCTGAACAAATCGGTGACAGATTTATATTATCTGTTGATTGTATAGCTATTGACGATAGTAGCTTATCACAGGGTTTAAATTCAGATTGTGATAGTTGAGACTTCGTTATTGAATTCTTGAATTTACATAGTAATTCTTGTAAATCAGATTGATTAATTGATGAGAAAGTATTTGATTTCGGTGGATGTTTTTCAACAAAGTCGGAGTTAAAGAAATCTATTGTTTCCAATATTCCTGGAGCAATATCTGATGCCAATGACAATACTGTATTTTGATACTGCGATATTTCCGACTGATCAAGTTGACTTTCAAAATCTACATGAGGACCTATGAGAGTTGAATCTAAAGGTATTAAATTAGCAAGTTCTGATTTTTGGTGTAACTTATTATTTATCATTTGGATTTCATCACCAGAAAAAAACGCAGTTGATAAATGTGGGCCTACTAGCGTACTATCAAGTTTTTTAGAATCAAAGACACCAGACACTTCAAGTGACTCCATGTCTGGATTTAAACTTATACCTAGTAATGAACTGTCAAGTTGACTTGAGGCAGATGACGATGCTGAAGCCTCTACTGTCTCATAGAGACTAGGCGTTATTAAAGAAGTATCAAGAAGACTAGCATCTAAGGCAGTTGATATTTTCGTTCCTGCTTCGTATAAACTTGGTGCGGCTAAAGATTCATAGATAGTTGGACCAAACAATGAGCTATCAAGTTGAATGTTAGAATCGATGGTACTTGATTCTAAAGGCTTGATGTTTTGATCTATAGATTTACCTACTATAAAACTTTCGATTTGATCTACAGTTTCTATAACTGGTGATTGAGAATCTATTTCGTTTAGTATACTTGGACCTTCTAAATAGTTATCCAATTGTATTGACGAGTCTGAGGTGCAGGAAATTATTGGTCTTTGTATCTTGGGAAGCATACTTGCACCTATTAAAGAACTGTCTAGTTGCGGTTCATAATCGACAAGGGACATTACTGGTGATGTTAACTTGTCCTTTAAAGTTGTTGAATCTATTGATAGTAATGGCATTATATTGCTATCATGTAACTCAGGAATTTCTTCTATAATTTTAAAGTCTGTTTCTTTTAGAAATATTTGTGAAGTGTCTGCAAGTGGTATTTGCACATAATTGTCTAGTGATAGTTTTTCATTTAATTGTGTGTTTTGAGTATTTATGTTAAGATTTAAGTCGAGTTTTATAGGTTCTACAATTTTGAAGTCTGTTTCTTTTAAAGGCGTTACATTAGCGTCAACTGATATTTCAATAGGTTCTTCGTTCAATTTTGTGTCTTGGGAGATGATGTTAAGGTTTGAATCAGCTTTGATTGGTTTATTTAGTAAAGTTGGTAACAGTGATGAAGATAAAATTATGCTTTCCAATTCGTCGTGTGCAATATCTGTTATCTGGAGATTATCTTGTGATACAGTAGCAGTAAGTTTCTCTCCTATAATATCTGTGATAACTGGTAAGCTGTCTAAGTTTAGTTCAGGACCAATGAGAGAGGAATCTAAAGGTATAAAACTGGATGATTCCGATTTTAATAGTAACTCTTCTCCTTCTAAGTCTGTGGGTAAATATTCAGCTGTTTTATGTAACTTTGGATTAGCAGATAATGTTACAGTTGATTTCTCATGCTGTAATATATCTGACTGTTCATTTACAAAATCTACTTGAAACATATCAATTGGTGTCAAATCGGTCAGGTCTGATTCGAACGGTATCATTTCATTGATAGTTTGTATTTCATTTGTCAGTAACGGTTTAGCTGGAATTGTTGATTGGACCAGTTTATTTGTTAAATCTACTTGAGATATATCTACAGATGTCATATGGGTCAAATCTGATTCTAACGGTATCATTTCATTGATATTTTGTATTTCATTTGTCAGTAATGGTTTAACTGGAATTGTTGATTGGAGCAGTTCATTTGTTAAATCTACTTGAGATATATCTACAGATGTCATATGGGTCAGATCTGATTCTAACGGTATCATTTCATTGATACTTTGTATTTCATTTGTCAGTAATGGTTTAACTGGAATTGTTGATTGGAGCAGTTCATTTGTTAAATCTTCTTGAGGTATATCTACAGATGTCATATGGGTCAGATCTGATTCTAACGGTATCATTTCATTGATAGTTTGTATTTCATTTGTCAGTAACGGTTTAGCTAGCATTGTTGATTGGACCAGTGCATTTGTTAAATCTTCTTGAGATATATCTACTGGTGTCATATGGGTCAGATCTGATTTTATCGGTATCATTTCATTGATAGTTTGTATTTCATTTGTCAGTAATGGTTTAGCTGGAATTGTTGATTGGACCAGTTCATTTGTTAAATCTACTTGAGATATATCTACAAGTGTCATATGGGTCAGATCTGATTCTAACGGTATTATTTCATTGATAGTTTGTATTTCATTTGTAAGTAATGGTTTAGCTGAAATTGTTGATTGGACCAGTTCATTTTTTAAATCTACTTGAGATATATCCACAGGTGTCAAATCAGTCAGATCTGTTTCTAACGGTATATTTTCATTGATATTCTGAATTTCGTTACTGAGTAATGGTTTATTAGGAGAATCTAGTACTGCGGGTGGATTTCCTATTTTCAAATGTGGACCTGTCAGTGATGCATCTAAAGATATTAAATTAGAAGAATCTGACTCAGATAATACCAATTCATATCCACACCGATTATCATCACTGAACAAAATATTACTTGATGATAATGTTGATAACTGTGGACCAATGAGGGAACTGTCTTTTATTGCTTTTGTTTGTACAGTTTTAGTATTTAATTGTGGAGTAGTAACTGGTTCTGTAGTTTCTGTTAAAATAGTATAACTTTGGGAATCATGTGCATCTAGTGAGTTTTCTAGTTCTAAATGAGGACCTATTAGACTCGAATCTAAAGGTGTCAGATTAGTAAGATCATTGACATTTGTATTTGTTTCTAATAATGTATGTGATTGTTGAACAGTTAGAGAACCATCATATTTTATGTTGTTTTTAAGAATCTCAAGAATAGGTGAACAAGTTTTGCTATCGGAAATTTCCGTTTCGATAGAGTGAAGGATCTTTGATAGAGGTATACCATATTTTAGAGATAGACTTTCTAAATCCCGTTCCAAAGCTAGCGAAGTATTTAAATCTTTTTGAACTTGTGATGTGTGTTCTGGTAAAAAGGATGTGTAGCTTGATGGTGTTAATTCAAAAATGTTATTAGATGAGCAGGGGTGTTCAACTATTGATAAAGGAACTGTTTTTGATAGCAATGCTTTATGATTTTGATCAGTGGTTGGAGTTAAATAGCTACTAAGAATAGGTGGATTGTTTCTTATATTTTGGTCGGTGTACGGGCGATAAGGAATATTGTTCCATATATTGGGGCAAGGTAAGGCATTCGGAGGGAAACCAGGCCCTACTAGCATGGGGTTTAAAGGCGAAAATTGAGAGTTAGGTGCAAATGGCAGAAATTTAATTGTTTTTTTCTCTTGTGGGTAGACTCCAGTTAGGCATGGATTACTTTGGTCTAAAGATATTGGTACAGAATCTAGAGTTGGAATTTTAGAGGCTGGTTGCAAAGGAGTTTGCAATAGCGGTTCCAAATACGATGGTATGAATTGAGGTGATGTTAAATATGGATTGGAAAAATAAGGAATGGTTGTGTAAGGAATTCTGTTACTGTCAGCTGAACTTGGAATCATTGTTTCACATGGTGATTTTTTTATAAGACCTGAGTCTGTCGGGCTAAGTATATTTATGTGTTTTACTGATGAAGGATAAGGTGTCGGAATTCTCTCATAATCAGTATTGGACTCTGGTAAACCTAACTTTGAAAGCAAGACATATTTTGGTGACATAGGTGCAGTGGTTTCTAAGTCACACGGTGTATTAATTAAAGACGGTTCTTGAATAACATAACCAGATGAGGGAACACTGTTAATTAAAGTTGTATCTTTGAACGGTGTAATATCTGATGATGATTGAGAGCTACCAATTATCTCCATACTTGGTACTGTTAATGGTGATATAGAATCTTGCGGTGAAAATACGTGGTCTAATGATAAAGGATTAATTTCACATGGTAAACGCAGGTCTTCAATCCTCGAAGATGAAGGTAGCCAGCTAACACCAAAATTGAGAGGCGAGTAATCTTTATTAGGTCTGACAAAAGATTCCACAGGAGGGGATGGAAAAATGGAAGGTGAGTACTGAGATATTTTCGGTGCAGCAGATTGAGTACAGACAGAGTCCAATGGCGAAAAATATGAAGTTATACTCGGATGTTCAACGAAAGAATTGAATGGAGTATTTTCAGAAGCCCCTGCATGTAAATCTAGAGAAGCATACGCTGATGGAGAAGATGTTAAATAAGAATCTGTTTTCAAAATGTTAGATGAATCTTTTCCTAAAATAGGAACACTAGTGTATGGTTTTAATGGTACTCTAGGTTCTAGAGAAAAATCATGTAGATCTGTATATCCTTGACGTCGATTTTCAAAAGGAATTGAATGTAGCTGTGAACCTGTATACTCTGATAATCTGGTAGTTGAATTGAGCTTCTTTCCTTGAACAGGGTTTTCAACTTGGACAGTGACTTCATTTAGATTTAGTGTGTTTGATGATGAGAAATCGTGAGTATCATCATAGTCAATATCGCGAAATGTGTCATTGTGTTCTTCTACTTGAACAAAAAAATCATCATGTAAAGTTACATTCTCATGTTCTGTAGGCAATTCATAATAATCTGTAGAAGTATCGTTGTCATTTTCGTAAGGTATGTCAGAGTAATCGAGGGAAGAATTTTCAGTATCGTTAAAGCCATAGGTATTACTGTCGTTATATTCTATAGTATCAAGAAGTTCCTCCTTTTCATAAAAATCTGTATGTATGTTCGTTTCAGTGTCATTACTTTCTAGCAATTCAAAATAATCATTTTTCATATCATCTGTTAAATTATCGATACGTGATTCTATATTAAACTGTGCCTGATTTATGTATTTGTTAGGAACTATGAGATTTTTATTGTCATTTATAATTTCCTTTACATTTCCTGTCATGACGTCTGGTTTATGTTGTACTTCAGCCTCTATTTTATAAATATAAGGATGAGAAACAGAGGGATTTATACTATTTAGCGTTTGTTCTCCTACATCTTTATCTACGTGTACTTCATCTACATTGACTTCAGAATGTTTACTTATATCGCTTATAATTGCCTTTTCATCATCAGTTAAATGATTATGAACATGTTCTTCAAAATTTGAAGTCTTAGCTACCTTATTGAAAGCTGTATCAGCAATTCCTGACAGCTCATCTAATTCAATCCTGATAGGTTTAATGCCTTTAAGCTTTTTATCAATTTCCTCATCAAGAAGTATGAATTCATTCTTGTCTTGATCTACCTCGACGTATATTGTTCTAGGTTTTCCCGTCACTTTGTCTTTCGGTATGTAAACCTCAAAATATCTATGTTCAGCGTTATATTCTGGATTTAACTTGATAAGATTTTCGTTTTTCCATTGCTTCCCGTGAAAATTGGGCGTTGTCACGCTATTATGATTCTTACCGTGATGAATTTTGTGGTGTATTTGTGAGTGTGGAGTTTTTATATGATGACTATGTACTCTATCATCATCTGATTTATCAATATGTCCATCTTGACTTGCATCTACATCTTTTATTTCAGTTAAAATAGATGAATTTTCATTACTTAATCCATCATTCACACCAATACTTGCCGTTTCTAATGAATTATCTTCTTTTATCTTACCATCTCCACTTTTTTCAATATTCTCAACAGTTAGAAGCCAGTTATCAAATTTCATGAGCAAATCATCAAACCGTTCTTTGTTAATATTTAAGGTTCCGATATTTTCATAGCAGTGATTAAAAAAATGGTAGAATGTACATCTCATATCAGTGCCGTTGCAAGTTTCTTGAGCTTTGTTCATAATTTCGAAGATGTTGTTATCAGCTGAGATGCAGGAGAGGTCTTGCACTAATATGACGTGGTCTGGCATCTGCAAAGAATTGAGAGGAGTTTAGTTAATTTTTATACGGATTTACGAATCACAGCAGGTCCATCGTTTCTGTCAACCCCCGTTGGAAAAATATGTGAGTTTATGTATATACAGGGTGTAAACGGACCCTTCACGAAGCCGTCAACCAAGCATTCTGTACATCAAACTAAGTAACTTTACGCATTAATTATTGCTGGGAAACGACTTTTTTTTTTGGGTGAAAAATCACGTTTTACGGTAGGACTCGATGGAAAGCACTCAAAGCATTGTGCTGATGGATAGATTGATTGGTACGGGGGTCGTGGAGGTGTTTAAAGTAAAAATCTTACATTAAAACATGTATTTTAAAAAAAACTTGTGAAAAAGTTGTATCTTTGACCCCCAATATCTCCGTAACTAGAAGGTTCCCAGGTATGGTCTAGAAGAAAAAAATGATTGCAAAGACGGGGAGAACAAGTGTCTTTCAGATTCGTTAAGGGTCTATTTACATCCTTTATTTTGTAATTATGTGGCAATAAAGAATAAGAATAAGTACCTACAGATATACAACGACGACAATAGGACACTTAGGCTGCCTGTCCATTAAAGCGGAGCGAGGCTGAAGAGAAACTGAGAAATATTAACCAATAGGATTGCATAAAATCTCCGCTCCGCTCCAGTATACAATCCTATTAGTTAATATTTCTCAGTTAATCCGCTCCGCAGCCTCTGCTTCAACCTACAGGCAGCCTTAAGCGTCAAAGTACTCCTCCGCATCGCTGTCATCTGGAAACGTGCCCAAAAGACTGGCAGCTAAGCTAATTATTTCGCCAAAGAAAGAGCCAGCCCTCTGGTCACGCGAAGTGTCGACCAGTCGGCGAGAGATTTCTCTAAAAAACAGACGCGCCCTCGGGCCCCATTTATAAAAATACAGTATAGAAGTATTGATTACCTGTATGCTATATGGAATAATGGTATTCTGGAGTTTCTGCCATGGTGCGCTGGCTCCATGTTGGATCACGTCGTGGAGGGATGAGGCCTGCCCAAAGGCACTTGATACTACTAGTATTGAACCTGCAATCAAAATGAACTATTATTTGATGCATATTCGTACGTAATGGATGTGAAAAGTATCTATTCACCACCACTATTGGCACAAAATATAAAACTGCTCCACATCCGTAACCTCACTAATTTCAGGTCCAGTTGAAATCCAGCGTCGAGCACTAGTTGTCCGGCATTTTGCTGAACTGGGCCTATTGGGCGCAGCGGTGAGGCACACAGTGTCACACTATTGTAGATTTTTTTTTGTTTAGTTTTATGTTATTTAATTTTTTGTTTTTTAATTTGTTATTTTTTTTATACTGTGTGCACTTGTGGCATGTGCCAAATAAATGTATTTTCTTTCTTTAAAAGACCATTAACGAAGCCGAAGGGCACTTCTGTCCCCGTCATTGCGATCATTTTTTTTGTTAGAGATATTAAGGGTCTAAGTTCCAACTTTTTCACAAGGTATTTTTTTAATGACAAGTTTATAATGTTAAAACGTTACTTTAAATACCTCCTCAGTTATTTAAAAGGAACAGCTGCTCCAAACATTATGTTATTTTAATAACGATTTTTTTCGATCGTGGTCTATTATACAGGGTGGAAGGGACAGCGACGCGAAAACGCTTACCACATATTCACGACATAATTCTGAACCTGACCCATCGAAATTTTTCAACAAAACAAAAAGTGCAATACCTACATGGTCAAAATGTATGGAACAGCTGATTTAAAAAAAAATAACCGATGAAAAATTTCTATGTAGATGGGCTCAAAATGATGTATTGAATACGTGGTAACCGTTTTCCCCTCGGTGTCCCTTCCACCCCGTATACAGGGTGTAAACGGACCCTACACGAAGCCGTCAACCAAGCATTCTGTACATCAAACTAAGTAACGACGCAAAAATTATTGCTGGGAAACGACATTTTTTTTCGGGGTGAAAAATCGCGTTTTACGGTAGCACTCGATAGAACGCACTCAAAGCATTGTACTAATGGATGGATTGAAAAGTTCGGGGGTCGTGGAGGTGTTTAAAGTAAAAATCTTACATTAAAACCATGTATTTAAAAAACAAAAACTTGTGTAAAACTTTGACCTCCAATATCTCCGTAACTAGAAGGTTCCCAGGTATGGTCTAGAACAAAAAAAAACATCGAAAAGACGGGGAGAACAACTACCTTTCGGCTTCGTTAAGGGTCTTTTTACACCCTTTATGTACCTCTGCCTAACCCTACGGGGATTACGGGCGTGATATTATGTCATGTTAGCGAAAACAGGTATCAGACTTTATTTTCTTAACTTAATTAAGTTTCCCTAAGTAATCTATACCCTTCAAAAAGCTTGGCAGCAGAACAAGATGACATTGACAAAGACGAACAATTCTCACAAAAAATGAGCGAAATAAAAGAGTCCAGTTTTAAAATTAAATTAAAATTCAAGTAAAGCCACAGGCTTTGCAGGGTTAAAAAAATATTATGAAACTTTATGAAGGTAGGTAAGGTAATTATGTAGGTGAAATTATGAAAAGCATCTAAGCTTTTTAATTATTTACTAGTATTGACGATGACTAGTATGGCTAAAAATGAGGTGACTGCTGAGATGACGAGTAATAGAGATGTATGGAAAATCAAAATCAAAGCCTTTATTTCAAGTAGGCCAGTTACAGGCACTTTTGAACTATCGAAACAAAGACAACAATGAAATATAGCTACAGTCCCAGTCACAAAGCATAAAAACTGGGAAAGTACTGTAGTTGCCCATTCCCTAACGTAGATCTCTATGGAGAAGAACGGGCAAAAAACTCCATGGACACTCTTTTAAATCATAATATTCTTACAAAACCTTGGTTACACCATTCATGTTGAGATGGTACATTATGTGAGAACGATGTAGCAAGATGTGTACGTTAAAAGTGTCCACAGTAAAAACAAAAAGACATTTCAAAAATAAAATAAATTAAAGGAAAGAAGGAAGTGAAGAAGACATGTTGCGCCGACCCCAAATGAATAGGGATAAGGGCAAGAGAATGATGACGGTAATAAGGAAGCGCATTTGTGTAAATGAATTAAAGACAATATGGCGGCTTACACCAAAACAATCAGGAGCAGCTAGAATTAATTTGACAAATCTGACAGACAAAATAAATACTGCTACTGCTAGCCTGTCTCTTCCCAATGCTGGGCAAAAGCCTCTCCCCATAACTTACAAGTAAACAGTCAATTGAAAAACCAATCTACATATATCTCAAAATCAAAAAATCAAAATCAAAATATTTTATTTCACATAGGCCTAGATGGGCACTTATAAAACGTCGACAAAAAGGTGCACGGTTCGGGTTGGTCGTTTCCTATGGAGAAGAACCGGCAAGAAACTCCATGGTTACTCTTTTCAAATCATTTGGTATTGCAATATTATCATGGTTACAGCATTTGTACTTAATTATGGGGGGACAGCGTAGGCCCGACATTAAGTCGTTGCTTACTACACAAAAGATGTAAAACAAAATAAAAAGTTAACAAGCAGCTGGAAATCTTCAAAGCCTACATATATCTATTAATACTTCTATACTAATATTATAAAGAGGTATTAGTTTGTAAGTTTGTATGTAGGCGGTAATTTCCGGAATTAATGATTCAATTCTAAAAAAAAATCACTCATAGAGAGCTACATTATTCGTGGGTGCTATAGGCTATAAATTATATAAATATCATGCATATTAGCTGAGCTATCACAATTTTTGCGGACGAAGTCGGGGGTGAAGTCCTAGTCCTTGGATAAATAAGGGACTTACATAATCATTATCTTCTCCAGTCAACGTTCATAATCTTCAACCCTGAATATTCTTATTCATAAGCCTCGCTAAGAATTTAACCGTCAAGGATAAATAAAATTAAGGGAAATCTACAAAATGGCGCCGATTAAGGTACATGTACCACAGCCAGCGAGAAGCGAGTAGCATAACATAAGCGTAATCAGTCTATAATGTTCCCACTGCTGGGACACAGGCCTCCGTTCTATGAGAGGGAGTGGGCTATACTACCACGCGGGCACAGCGCGCGTTGGTAGATGTCACATGTCTTCGAATGTTTGGTTCTAGGACATGCCACATGATCCATGCGTCATGTTCGTGAACGGAATGCGCTATCAGTAGGGACTGGTCGACTCTTAGCTGCCATCATCATCATCATCATCATTTCAGCCGAAAGACGTCCACTGCTGGACATAACCCTCCCCCAAGTGTCGCCACATTGACCGGTCCCGTGCGACTCGCATCCAGCGGATCCCTGCAACCTTCACCAGGTCATCGGTCCACCTAGTGGGAGGCCTTCCAACGCAACGTCTTCCGGTTCGCGGTCGCCACTCCAGAACTTTTCGGCCCCATCGGCTAAAATGTTTAATTTTTAAACTGTTGATTATATCTTTTTGGTCTGGACGCTCTTAACTTGCACTGCTTTATACATCGTTGTCACATAAATGTAACCAAGATTTTGTAACAACATTTTGATTGAAAAGAGTGTCCATGGAGTTTCTTGCCCATTCTTCTCTATAGAGATCTACGCCATGGAATGGGCAACTACAGTACTTTTACAAGTTATTATGTCTTGTGTCTGTGACTGTAGCTTCGCTTTCTTTGTTTTTTGGCCTATAATGTTTTAATTGAAATAAATGCTTTTTGTTTGAGTTTGCCGGTTTCCTCACGATGTTTTCCTTCACCGTTTTGAGAGCAGTGGTGATGAAATAAATTACATAAAGTAAAAGAGTAGGTCTAGAAACTAAAAAAGAGTTGTTTATTTGACAGAGTTCTTGCCTGCCGGGCGGCCGTGTGAACAGTCAGCGATCAACTATGAACATAATATGTATCTCTTTTACTGACGTGAGGAGGAGCTACATGAGGAAGGATGGAACAAATGTGACTCAAAGACTGATAAATGACTGATAAATGTTGATGGATGAAGAGGGAGAGGAAGGCCAAAGAAAACATGGATGGATTGTGTGAGGAATGATATGAAAGAGAAAGGAGTAAATGATAGCGTGGCGTTTGACAGGGGACATTGGAAGAAAAAAAAATGGTGCGCCGACCCCAATTAAGTAACGTGGGACAAGGGCAGGAAGATGATGGTCTCGTAGCTACATAATAACAGTCGCACGAGGCGATATTAAAGGTTAAGCAACGTTTACCGAAGTCGGTCCGTGGATGAGACTACCCTTTACATACTGAGTTTCTTACGTAACTCGGAAAACATGTTTAACCGTTGGTCCCAGTTGCCATTTGTAGATCTTTGACAGTCGTTACTCATTGGCCCGACAGCCTGACAACCAGTTTTACCAAGAAGTATCGTATTACCCTGTAGTAACTGGGTTGTGGAGGTCAGACAGGCAGTCGCTCCATGTAAAATACTGGTATTCAGCTGCATCCGGTTAGACTAGAAGCCGACCCCAACATCATCATCATCTGCCTAGCCTGTTCCCAACTATGTTGGGAGAAGCCGACCCCAACATAGTTGGGTAAAAGATAGGTAAATGATGACCACATTGACCACTGGACTGCAACGTAGGTTTAGTGGTCACAAGCGCGACTGCTGATCATGAGGTCCTGGTCTCGATTCCAGGTCGGGTAAAGTGTCATAGAAATTTTCTATCAGGAATTTCTTAGTAGTAGACACGGAGTCTGGGTTTGTGCTCGGTTGATGGCAATAGGCTCGCCCACTTTTATGGGACTTAAACATAACTGTCGAACTGTGAGTGTACTAATGGGTACACCTCTATCTAACCCTTCGGGGATTTCAGAATTCAAAGTGCCTGTGAATTTTGTATATTTGAAAAAAAAAATCTTTGAACTTATACTGTCACTTACGGGATATCTTCCGTGATTGTTCATTATTTTGAGCTTCCGATATTCCGGTTTTTATTTATCCCGTAAGTGACAGTATAAGTTTAGTTGTAAACCCTGAAAGCTTAAAACAATCCTTTGAATCTTGAAAATCAGTACACAAATACTGAGCTCATCTTTTGAAGTCCGTTAATAAAAACCCAAGACACGCAGCCATTGTAAACTTTGAACAATTAAATAAAGCTTAACATAAAAGCCATCCTTATATAAAAAAAAAACATTCTTTTCGAATCAACTTTGAATAAAGTAAGAGCACGACTTGAATCTAAAGTAGGCACCAAATTCCAAGATGGCCGATTTGAACGAATGGAATTTGACAGTTAGATGTAGATTTGAAATATTGATGAGATCTGTCACTTGTAACAAATGAAAAGTGAGGGGAAATTACATTATTAGTTTTACGATTAAATAGTTTTGAAGAAACTGGTCACGTGTGAGTCAAACTCAAGTAATTATGATGCCGTATCATCAAAACTATGAGGCCCTTATTAACCGACTGCAACTAAGCAAAAAGTATAATATACAACATTATTTTTAGTATATGCGAAACCTGAATATAGTTTGCTCAGAATAAGTAACTGAATCGATTCCAATCATTTTTAAACCATGTTATATTTTGTTCCAAAAATATTTAAAAAAAGTTACAAGTTGGACACCGAGCGACATTAAGTACCTATCGCAATAATTTAGGTACCTACTGCCAAGTTATGTTTATCAATGAGCTCAAGACGACGCTGGAGGAGCGTGCTGCGTGGTGACCACGATTTTGTGCGGACAACTAGATAACAGAACAAGCTTATAACTTTGTGATTTTTCATGATAGAGTTTTGAAATTTTGTACATAGATTCTTTACATAAAAATACTCGACACGTGTTTCAGGTTTCGCATATACTAAAACTAATGTTATATAGGGTGATTGGTAATTAGTGACCGATACTTAAACACGTGATTGTACTCATGATAACAAACAACTATCCCAAAGAAACATTTTTTTTAAATACTCATTCACTTTTACAACAGCGGGCAGTATGAAATTCGCGCGCGCGCGCTCTTGTGACCTATCAGCTGTTAGCCCAATGACGCCGTTCTGTCTCATTACTATCGTACCGTACACAGCCCGCTCCGGAATGCTCCGCTGTTGTGTTATTATGATAAAAGTGAATGAGTAATTTTTTTTTTTTTTTTTACTTTTTTGTTATCATGAGTACAATCACGTGTTTAAGTATCGGTCACTAATTACCAGTCACTCTATATAGTATATGTCGGGCCTCTGGTCATACACGCACGCCGGTTGCGAGTACTACGCACTTGACCTTTCCGAAAAACATCATCAATATTAATAATTTCTGTTATTATTGAGATTTCTTTATTTATAATTGCCTATCTCATTTACAGGTACGTTTCTGAGCTGAAATCATATTGGTAAGTCAATTATTGTAGTTAAAGTTTCTTCGTTAGTTAAGAAACGGAACAAATCACAAATCGCAATAATCTACAAATCGTAAGTCGAGGACGATATGTACTGCGCCACCGGCCCGAGATTGACACTAGTCTCTATAACATAACATAACGCCTCTAATCCCCAAAGGATAAGACGGAGTGTCCCTAATAGTGCAGCTACATGGCACAGGCTTAAAAGGCTGCCCAACTGAAATGAGACTGAGCAGGTCATGTCTGCCGCGGCAAACTGGTGCTCCAACACAGTGAGGCGGGGTCGCGGCAGGCCACGAAGGAGATGGCGGGACGAACTGGACAGGTTCCGTCAGAAATGAAAGGTGGACGCGCGGGTTCGCGAGAAATGGAAGGAGTGGAGAGAGGCCTTTGCCAAGGTGTGGGAAAGATTAGGCTAGGAAAAAAAAGCTGCATCGTCTGCCTATCTGACCGTTCTCAAGTCACAAACAAGTTACTAGGTAAAACGATACCCCTCTTTAAACATAAAGTGTTCAACTCCACAAGCCAACCCCATTACTGGGTAAGACCCTTTGGAAAGACTGGTTGTCATGAAAATGTCATGTTGGGAAGCCCCCCAAGCCAAAACTCAGTTACTGGGTTTTGTATGGAAAATGAAAACAAAAAAAAATGGTACTTGAAAAATAATTTATAATTATCCCTAGAATTATGTGATATCAAAAAAAAAACACGTTGTATATTGCAAATATGGCCGATCTCCTTTACTAATGTAAAGGAGATCGGCCATATTTGCCACCTTTTAAACAATGAATCGTTAGCCTTGTTAATTATAATTAGCATAAACATTGCATGTGAACCAGTCATTAGCGAGTTGTTTTAGTGAATTAATTGTTATAAATCTGTGAGGTCACTTATATTAATGGTTGCTAACATTCACGCTCATGGTTTTATCCAAACCAGCTTTTTCTCGCGACTTCGCTCGCGTGGAGTTCTGTAATTGTTCCACGGGATCATACTACCGGGATGATGGGGATAGTATGTAACATATGTATTAAAAAATATTTCTCATTTCTGTGTTAACACCTAGTTTTATGTGCATGCTGTGGTCTCCTGTAATTGAAGGAACACGCTTAAAAGAGCTTTTATACAACATTAGTTTTAGTATATGCAAAACCATGTATTTTGATGTAAAGAATCTATGTACAAAATTTCAAAACTGTATTATGAAAAATCGCAAAGTTATAAGCTTGTTCTGTTAGCTAGGTGTCCTCACAAAAACGTGGTCACTGCGCAGCGCGCGCCTCCAGCGTCGTCTTGAGCTCATTGATAATAATAATTTGGCAGTTCGGTACCGAAATTATTGCGATAGGTACTTAATGTCGCTCGGTGTCCAACTTGTAACTTTTTTTAAATATTTTTGGGAAAAAATATAACATGGTTTAAAAATTATTGGAATCGATTCAGTTACTTATTCTGAACAAACTATATTCAGGTTTCGCATATACTAAAAATAATGTTGTATAAAAGCTCGCTTGGCAGCTGGATCAAGGGCTTGATTCAGAAAGCAGTACTTCTGGACACGGCGCGTATCGTTAGGAGGTTCCTCTCTCAAGAGCCCTGACCACCGGTAGCTCGGACCCTGTTCCTGATGCAGGTGGGCTACTATGTTTTATATTTTTAAATGTTTTTTTTTATGTTACTTTGTATAAAAATATTTAAAAATGTAAATTATATGTATAAATACGAATAAAGGACATGTTGTATAACTGTGACCTTTATTGTATCCGTGTATCCTTTAATGGAGATCCAAATAAATAAAAAGTATACTCTGTGTTAATCCAGTTTATAATTTATCTGTGTGCCAAATGTCATCTGAATCCGTTGAGTAGTTTTTGTGTGAAAGAGTACGTTATGATGTTGGTTCCGGCTGTCATTTGTAGATCTTTGACAGTCGTTAAAATACTTACGGGTAGTCAGTGGCCTGAAAGTCTGACATCCAGTCTTACCAAGGGATATCGTATTACTTAGTACTAACTGGGTTGTGGTGGTCAGATAGGCAGTCGCTCCATGTAAAATACTGGTATGCAGTCGCATCTGGTTGGACTGGGAGCCAACCTCAACATAGTTGGGAAAGGGTAGGCAGATGATGATGAATCAACTTACTATGGTATAGCTGAACAAGGGTCTTTTGACGCTTTGCCAAAATCGGAACTTAAACAATTTGTACCTAAACGGACCCTTCACGTAACCGGCACTCAAACATTCTGTACATCAAATTAAGTACCTAACTCTACGCAAACGTTATTGCTGGGAAATGACTTTTTTGGGAGTGAAAAATCACGGTTTACGGTAGCACTCAATACATTTTGCAGATGGATGCTTTGAATAGTACGGGGGTCGTGGAGGGACATAAATTGAGGTGGAACATTAAAAACTTGTATTTTTTTTAACTTGTGAAAAAGTTGAAACCTTGACCTCCAATATCTCCGTAACGAGAAGGCTCTTCTTTGTTGGTCTATCTACTGCCATACGCCCTCTTGTCGGGATCAAAATTTTTGTGTGAACTTATTCCTAATGTCCGCTCTAATACTCTTTTAAATCTCTTTGGCAGCCACATTGTTTAGATTTGTGTCCGGTTGATGGCAATAGGTCCGTCCTCTATTACATGGGACTTCAACATAATTAAGTGGAGAAATGTAGGAGCACTATAGCTACACCTCTGCCTAATCCTTCATGAACTACAGGCGTGATGTTATCATGTTATTTTTTTACAAATAAATTTTAATAAACACCATGAGGTTATTCAAAAATGGTAATAATTCCTTAGGGTGTTGTTAAAGGTGACTGACGAAGAGAATCACGTGACGCACTCAATCAAACGCTAGTAATGAAACCATAGCGCGATTCAGCTTTTGGGAACAACGCCATCTATCGAACATGCGTGTCAACTTTCAAATTTACTCCTTTAAGAAGGAAAAATGCTTCAAAGAAGACTTGGGTTTTTAATTTTTATTAACTAAACTGCGTTTTTCGATATATTTCGTGACGTTTTAAGTCTGATCGTAATTTTACAAAAAAAAAACATTACTTACATATTAAAATCCATGTCTTGGTCGGTTTTATTGTTTTCATATCGCGCGCCGCATTTATTTGGCATTTAGACTATTACCTAAAACAAGGAAAATATAATCAAGTTAATAAAGAGTATTGGGCAAAATTGTCGTAAATTCAACAGAAATATATCTCGAGAAATTGTAGCTCATAATTGGTATTCCAACTCATACTATTGCAACGACTGCCCCGTTGAACGTGGAGTCCTAGGTTCAATTCCCGGGTTGGGCAATAGGTGCTATTCTGTTTTTCCATTAGAAATATTTCTGTAGTAGCCCGGAGTTTGATAGTTGGCGGTATGATACCCCCGTGCCTCAGTGCGCACGTTAAGCTGTTGGTCCTGCGCCTGATCTATCTCCGGTCGTGCCGGATTGCCGTCCCACCGGACTATTAGAGTAAAGGAACAGAGAGTGCACCTGTGCCTGCGCACACACTTGTGCACTATAATATCTCCCGCGCCGATTGCTAATCTCCGCCAAAATTGGCCGCTGTGACCGAAAACGGCTAGGAGGACTATATTGCAACAAGTCTTGTACCAAATTGGCTGGAGACCAGAGACCTATTGAAAATGTTGTAATTTCCTGTATTTTGTCTTAGATTTGACTACAGCAATCATCACCATTTGACAAGCCTTTTCCTAATTATGTTGGGGTCGGCTTCCAGTCTAACCGGATACAGCTGTATACCAGTATTTTACATGGAGCGACTACCTATCTGACCTCCACAACCCAGTTAGAACTGGGTAATAATACGATACACAATGGTAAGACTAGTTGTCAGACTTTTTGGGCCACTGAATACCTAGACTGAGATCTACAAATGACACCCGGGACCAACGGCCTAACGTGCTTTCCGAGATACGGACGAAACTCGGTATGTAATGAGTGGTCACCTATCCACAGACCAACCTAGGCAAGCACGGCTTAACCTCAAGATCGACCCGAGCAGGCGCCGACTATACGACAATAATAAAAATGTTTTGTTTTTTTAATTTCGTTGTTAGGATTTATTTGATAGTTTAAAAATATTCCTATGAACTATTAATACCAGTGTTTTCATGTATTGTCGTATTGTCGTCGCCAACTTGTATAATAGAGGAGTATGGAAGAAGAAGGCATGCTGTGCTAAGTTGACCCCAAATACATTGGGATACGGGCAGGAGAATAATATTATCATTAATACTAGAAACGGGATATTTACCATGTTTACTGTTTTCATTGAGTCCCCGATATTATATCACGGATAAACTGAAGTTATTGCGGGTGGGTGTTTACATGGTAAATATCCCGTTTCTAATGTTAGTGACCATGATAAATTTAAAATCTTATGATGATGGTGTTTTGATTAAAATATATGTATATGTAGTAATAAATATCCTACATCTACAAAAAAAACAAGTATCTTGATTTAGCACACGAGGTTGTCGACATGTGGGACGTGGACTCTGCAATCATCGTACCGATAGTCGTTACGGTTAATGGACTAATAGCACAGAGCCTCTACCAACACCTTAGGAGGCTCTCATTGCGCGGCTGGGTTCAAAAAGCAGTACTCCTGGACACGGCACGCACAGTTAAGTGGTTCCTCTGTCTAAAGCCCTGACCATCGGCAGCCTGGACCATGTTCCTGATACCGATGGGCCATCTATTTTTTATATTTTTAAATGTTTTGTATACTTCTGTTTTAAAAATATTTAAAATTGTAAAAGATAAGAGAAATGATGGATAAAACAATTAATTATATCCTACCTTTTAGTACTTATAAAAACGCACTTATTTACCAAGAAAACATTGAGGAACTTTAGGATAACACCGTCATGTTGCAAGACCGCCACTAACACAGTAATAAAAAATTGTATAAAAATATAACTGAGACTAATTCTATGTTTAAAATTTTTCTTAATTCCTTGATCAACCATGATGTTGCGGGCACATCTACTAAGAGTGAACGTCTACATTAAAATAGTAGGATTATTTGAGAAAAACACTAGTTTTAGAAATTGTTGATAACACGGTTGAGACTTGATTTACCGATTGGTACGCTACAATTTTCTTTTTTAGCAAATATTTAAGTAAATCAACTCAACACAAAGCATTTATTTCAATCAGAACATTACAGGCACTTTTGAATCTCAGAAAAGCAAAGAAGGCGAAGCTACAGTCACAGACACAAGGCATAATAACTTGTGAAAGTACTGTAGTTGCCCATTCCGAGGCGTAGATCTCTATGGAGAAGAATGGGCAAGAAACTCCATGGACACTATTTTCAATCAAAATAATTTTACAAGATCTTGGTTACATCATTCATGTTGAGATAGTCGAACGCTAGCTAAACTTCGGTAAAGAAGTATGAATACACTCACGTGCTACTTTCTTGTGGAGTAATTATTGCTATTTCGATGTAAGGCCTATTTAAAATAAAATAAAAATAGTTTAAAAAAAAAAACCGGCCAAGAATGCGAGTCGCATTCGCGTATGAAGGTAGGTTGTAGGCTCCCCTACTGCCCCTATCATTTTTAATTTATTTTTATTATTTGTTTTTATAGTCTTGCCCAGCAGTTGGACACTCAAAGAGGCTAACAAAACAAGAAAAAAAAATGCAGCAACAGAAATACACGTTCTGTGAAAATGTCAACCGTCTACCTATTACGGATCATGAGATACGGCCCGCTGACAGACAGACGGACGAACGGACAGCGGAGGCTTAGTAATAGGGTTCCGTTGGTTACCTTTCGGGTACGCTTTAGAGTGACGTCATTTTATTACTCGTAATCTTGCATTGGAATGCATAAAATAACCATTGACTAGGATTGCCATACTGGAGCGGAGCGGAGATTTTATGCAATTCTATTGGTTAATATTTCTCAGTTTCTCCGCTCCGCAGCCTCGCTCCGCTTTAATGGACAGGCAGCCTTAGTATACAAACAGGACTGAGTTCTGCGAAATTCATAACACACAAAAATGAACCTTATCTCTTACACCGTAGGTTTCCTTTTGTTAAGCTATCATAACCGAGGCGAGAGAGATAGCAATAAGGGAGCCCCTTGTCCCTTTCACTCAATTGCCAACAGATAAAAATGTTAAAGATGGTAGAAAATATTAAACCGGCATCACCTCACACTACAAGTAAAATAAATTACGTGTATATGTTTTTAGCTTTAAGATAATTTTTCTTTTTTTTCTTTTATAGGTTAACAGTCTGTACATAATACTAATTTATTTACTTTTAGTCAAATTCAATATTAGTATGATTGTTTGGAAGCTATATATTCATTATGGTAACACTGAAATCTGTCATCAATTGTGTTAATTTGACGTCCTAAGTTATTTTGAGAAAATTATAATATTTATCTGCGGTTCTTTTTTATTTTACCTGTGAAAATGGTTAAAAGTATTGTATCACGTCATATAAAACTGAATCATATGATGGTTGTGGCATATCATTTCACAGGTAAGGAATATTATAGATTTTGTTTACTAACAATGATTAGTGTGACCATGCCTTAGACGTTTTGCGGACGAAAGCCTTATGCTTTCGTGTATTTTACATTAAAACTGATAATATTTTGCGCATGATAATTATAATTAGCATTATTTTTGTTTGCTTTAGCCTTTGCCTTTTCCTCTTTCAATGGAAAGCTGTAAACTTTCCATTGAAAGAAATTAGGCAATAATGTCGATTCCCGAATTTCAAATCAAAACCAAAAGTTCTGTTGTGTGCAGCCTTCATTTTAAGCCAGAGGATTTTCATACTACAAAATCACGACGAGCGTTATGCTTATGCAGTACCATCATATTTTCCAGTTGTAAGGATATTGGTTTTATCATCAGTATAACTGATGAACCCAGAAAGAAGGCAGGTTGAGTGTGCTTAATAGATGTTCTCCTGCGCGAAGCTCTTTTCAGTCGGCACTGGAACTGGCACCGGCCTTGCAAATACAGGCTCTGGCCGCTGGCGGCGGCGACCTCTCGCGCCCGGCCCTGGTTCAAGCCATGGTCCGGAGCGAGAGGGAATGGGAAGCCGTCACCTCCTTCTGCGAAGCAGTCATGCTAGTGAAGGAGGTGGCGGAGCGTGAGAGGGAAAGAGCCTCACGTCCCAGCCGCCGCGGGAGACGCCCTGGGCGTCGGGGGTCACTTGGTGGCCCCCGGCCACCGTAGGCGCGGGCCTGTGGACGGCGAGTTATGGGCTAGCTCGCCGTCTGGCCGTCTTATGACGACAGGCAGTGTCGACGGCGCGTTCGTGTTCCGCGCGCGCCTCAAAGAGATGTCAGCAACCACGTAGGGGTCCGCACGGGCCGATGCCTGCCAGGGCTGCGGGACTGTTCGAAAGAGATACCGCGGCCCTGGAACACAAAGGGCAAAGAAGGAACATGGATGGGTTTTAGTCAGTACAAGTCTGACACTCCCTTTCGCTCCGCCCAGAGCGGGGGGGGGGGTCATTTGATGATTTCCCATCCTAAAAAAAAAAAAAAAAAAAAGGCTCTGGCCGCTCCTGGTATCTTGCAAAGAACGACGTGAAGGAAGAGAGCTTCGTTTGACAGAGATAACAACGCCGAAGTTAACTCTTCATAATATTTCAGGAAGTAACTCTTCAGGACGGTGTTGAACAATTTTTACATTTACAAGTTTCAGATTGATGACTACGATTTGTTCAAATTTTGTGCGCGCACGTACGTACCTACTTCGGAGGTTTGCCGTATCGAGAATATTTTTCAAAAGTCTGATGCGATTAAAACAAATATTTTATACAGGACTCAATCATCTAATTAGTCTACCACATTCTATCCAATGTATAACAGGTGAAAACCACACGAATTAAAACAAGTAAAAGCATTGGCTAATTCGTATTTAAATTTAAGAATATTCCATCATGTCAAATGTAATGCATTGAGAAACTTAGGCAGTAAGATTGGCTTACGGCAGAAACTCCACAAAACAATTCTGTTTAACCATGTTTAATTTAAATAAATGTTTGTCACACACTTTCAATTTTATTCCCTCCATTTGAATACCCAAACATCAATTCTGCAGAGCAAACGGAAAAGAGCATGGAAAGAAATTTTTTTTTTTCAACGAAATTCTTTTTATTTCCAACGAAATTCAAAGAATATTTCACTATTTTATGTAACCGTTGATGTCTTATCCGGAAACAAATTATCTCTGTCAAAACGAAGTTTCTTATTTGTTATAAAATGTCTGGTCACCCTATTAGAAAGAGACAAAGGGCTCTGTTATAAATATCTCTCTCGTCACGTTTTTCTGGTAGAGTGCTCAGTCCAGTTTATTATACTAAGTCCATGAAAAAAACAAGTCCGCCATCTTTGGAAGTCCGCCATATTGGATTTAAATTGACATAACTTGTCATGAAATCTAAACATGAATGCAAAATTTCAGCTCAATCGGTGCCCGGGAATTTGGTCAAAATAGCGTTGAGCTACCTCGTAGACAGGCAATTCTGCCGAACGGGTTATACAAGCACGATGTTCTATAATGTTAAAAAAAATGCGTATACATATAACTTACATTAATATTCATCGTTTGAAAGAAGAAGGCAATAACTGCATTCTGTTCCAAATCCAGTTTTGACGTCCAAATACTGAACGCAGTTGAAGCACCAAAAAACGTTTTTTTTTTTAATTATCTATGAAACTATGGTACCTTTCAGTACACAATTATAAGAAATAAAAACACCGCATTCTATTTATAAAAAATAAAAAAACAAAAGATTACGCCTTTTCGGAGTCTAACACGGTTGGGTAAAAAATTGTGAAATTTAAACAGTTTTTAATTCAATACAACCATTTGTTTCTTGTTAGACACCACAGACACTACAATACCTTCTTTTTTTAATGGCGAATCGCCAATGGCAGTTTTATTTATTTATAAAAAACTGTAATTTTTAAAAGTAGTGTTTTTACTTTAAAACCATAAAAGTGAACTGTATCAATACCATTTTGAAATTCAACTGACTGGGTCACAGGGGCAACATCTACAAATTGAACAAGCCCCTTTAAATAAAGAGAAAAAAATAAAAATAACTACTTTAAAACTACGTAATTAAAAAAATATAAAAAAAAATCAGTCACAGTCCCTTATCTATTGTTTTTGATGAAATTATAATTGTTTATGGTTTTAAAAAAAGAATTTTAAAACAATGTTACAGTTTATGAAGGTTTCGCTATGGTTTTGGAATGTTTTTAAAATAGTTATAATTATAACGTTTGAAGGTCGTGTAATTTCTAAGTCAAGTTGACGCATGCGTTCTGCGCTAATGTAGTAAGTTTAGTTCTGCATATCGCATGAACGACATTAAGGCGTTAGCGCTGTTGATAAAGAATCTGAAATTGACCCTTGTATTACCTCTACTAGCGTTTACCCGCAGCTTCGCTCACGTTTATTTAAAATTTGACAATCAATTTGGGTTGAATTGTGCTTGTAATAATACAGGATGTATACAGACCTTTCACATACCCGTCTACCAAGCATTCTGTACATCAAACTAAGTAACTTTACGCAAAAATTATTGCTGGGAATCGACTTTTTTTTTGGGGTGCAAAATCACGTTTTGCCGTAGGACTCGATGAAAACCACCCGAAGCATTGTGCTGATGGAGGATTGAATAGTACGGGAGTCGTGGAGGTGTGTAAAGTAAAAATCTTACATTAGAAACATGTATTTAAAAAAAAAACTTGTGAAAAAGTTGGAACCCCAACCACTCCGTAACTAGAAGGTTTCCAGGTATGGTCTAGAACAAAAAAAATATCGCAAAGACGGGAAAAACAAGTACCTGTCGGCTATGTTAAGGGTCTATTTGCACCCTTTATAATTCAATCATGATTCGAAAGACACGTGGCGCCAACTATTATCATAAGAACGTTATTGTTGTTTTGCTCGGAAAAGCTATTTTTTTTCGAAATGAAAGGTACCCTATGTCCGTTTCTGTACACCTGACAACGTATACGCAAAATTTCAGGATATTCGGTTCAGCGGTTTAGACGTGAAAAGGTAACAAACAAACTTACTTTCGCATTTATAATATTAGTTAGGAAGGATTAGGGTCGTTAGGAATTTAGGATAGGATTAGGAAGTTAGGATATTTAGGATTCAATGCATCCATCAGCACAAGGATTTGATTGCGTTACATTGCGCGCTACTATAAGGGTCAGCCCTCTACAAACTGATGGGGTGAATTCAGTATATCATACTAAGAAAAAATATTTCAGGAATGTTATGGGAATCCAATAAATTTGATTTGTTTTATTTCCTCATACGCAATTTATCGTTACCGTGGCAAAATGCACATAGCGAACGGCAAGTGCGACGACGGGTTCGATGAACTCTGTAGCTAGGCAAGAAGTGAACAGCCGATTTCAGCGTCGTTCGTTAGAGTATTATATATATTTTAGCCGTATTATTTACATAAATGGAGTGCTCCGTACAGGCAATGTAATTTTACATTGAAATAAAGGAAAAAAAAAACATAAAAAAATTAAATAAAAAAAAATTCCGGTGGAACATGATTCAAAATAAGGAGCTGAATGCACCCTGACAGTTTGTGGAGGGCTGTGCCTTACATCCTGCATACCGTCCGCACACAAAATACACGTTTTGGACCGGGAGTTGCGGACACCAGCCCTTTATACAATACAATACAATACCAGTAACCGTGATTATTCACACCAAATAAAAAAGGAGTTTTCCAGCAACAATTTTTGCGCAGTGTTACTTAGTTTGAAGTACAGACTGCTTGGTTGACGGCTATCTATGTGATGGGTCCTTTTACACCCTGTATAATAGTATGCGTGGTGCTGCCAATTATTTGATCTCAAGCTGTCAGTAGCGAAGGGTCAATTTTTGGAAGAGGTAAGCCAGAGTACATATCTTTAATGTGATAATATTATTTGTCTATAGAATACTGACTGTGTTATTTTTGAAAGGGAAACCGGTAGGAATCGAGTTCTATGGCACCTTCGCCACTGCAAGTTGGCCTAGTATAGTTTCCAATTTCGATAGAACACGAAGCCAGTAACCTGATATAGTGGTGATAGACCGATCAGCTGCGTAATGATAGTTGATGTTACCATCCCGCATGACGAGAACACCATCAAAGCTGAGAAAGAGAAAAAAATAAAATATTTCGATTTGGCACACGAGGTTGTCGGCATGTGGAATTTGAGCTCGGCTATCATTGTGCCGATTGTCGTTACGGCCAATGGCCTGATAGTCTCCATGATCATCTTTCGAGGCGGTTAGATCTTGGTTTGGAAGGCAGTACTCCTCGATACGGCCCGCATTGTGAGGAGGTTCCTGTCTCTGGAGCCCTAACCACTGGTAACTTGGACCCTGCTCCCGACACCGGCGGAAACCTACTTACTAGTTTTGTACTACGACTATAGTTGGGAAAAGACAGGCAGATGATGAAGTCTATAATGTTCCCACTGCTGGGACTCAGGCCTCTTCTCTGTGAGAGGCCAATAAGCTATAATCCAACGAGCACTTGATGTATCGGTTCTATAGGACATGCCAGCTTTATCACAAAGTTTTCCATTGTACCAGCATTACAAAAAGTCCTACACCAACATAGTACGAAATGTATTACAGCGCCATCTATGACACAAATGAGGAACTAACATCAATATTCTGAATCGCGCTGTTAAAGTTATCCGCGATTTAAGATTAAACAACATTATTTTTAGTATATGCGAAACCTGAATATAGTTTGTTCAGGTTAAGTAACTGAATCGATTCCAGTAATTTTTAAACCATGATATATTTTGTCCCAAAAATATTTAAAAAAAGTTACAAGTTGGACACCGAGCGAGATTAAGTACCTATCGCAATAATTTAGGTACCTACTGCCAAATTATGTGTATCAATGAGCTCAAGACGACGCTGGAGGTCCGCGGGCGCGTTGCGCGGTGACCATGCTTTTGTGCGGACAACCAGGTAACAGAATAAGCTTATAACGTTGTGATTTTTCATGATACATTTTTGAAATTTTGTACATAGATTCTTCACATAAAAATACTAGACACGTGTTTCAGGTTTCGCATATACTAAAACTAATGTTGTATAGAAGAATGCGACAACAACTGTCGGGCAGTAGCCACCAAACATAACGCCCGTCTGCTCGGAGGATCCTCCCTTTTCTAGCTTTTGCTATCCTTTCGCGCTAGACCGACTCATACTTCACCGTTTTTGGAAGTCCATTAAAAAGTCGAAAAGCTGAAAAATCAATAAAATTTATCATTTGTTCAGATATTTTTAATTACTTTTCGTTTCCACAGAGAGATGCCCAAATTCGTGAATAGCGGAGCAATTTACAAAGTTGTAATAACTGAACTTTTTTCTACGATTAATTGTCGCCATTTTATTTCAATCTGAATTTTTATGAATTCATGGTTTTATGAATGAAATTGCTTGTAGTTATTTGGTCTAGTGGTTGAAAGCCTTACTGCTGAGCATGAGCTCCTGGATTCGATTCCTAGGTCGGGCTAAGTGTAATTGGGTTTTTCCATCCGGAATATACAACATTAGTTTTAGTATAATTATGCGAAACCTGATACACGTGTCTAGTATTTTTATGTAAAAATCCTTGTACAAAATTTTAAAACTGTATCATGAAAAATTGCAAAGTTATAAGCTTGTTCTGTTAGCTAGTTGTCCTCACAAAAACGTGGTCACCGCGCAGCGCACGCCTCCAGCGTCGTCTTGAGCTCATTGACAATAATAATTTGGCAGTAGGTACCGAAATTATTGCGATAGGTACTTAAAGTCGATCGGTATCCAACTTTTAACTTTTTTAAATATTTTTCGGAAAAAATATAACATGGTTTAAAAATGATTGGAATCGATTCAGTTACTTATTCTGAACAAACTATATTCAGGTTTCGCATATACTAAAAATAATGTTGTAGATATTAGTAGCAGCCATGGAATCTAAAATTGTGCCCGGTTGATTGCAATAGTCACGCCCCTTATTACATGGCGAAATGTGGGTGTACTATTAGGCACACCTCTGTCTCAACTCTTGTTATAATTTTCCTTTAAGGGAAAGTATAAACTACAAAACTCCATTTTTATACTTTATTAACTTGGGGTAAAATTGAAAAGGCGACGACAGACCGCATACTGTATCATGATTACGACATTTTCAGCAACCGTAGCGAAATAACCAAACTCAAAGCATTTATTTTAAGTAGGCCAGTTACAGGCACTTTTGAATTGTCGAAACAAATACAACAATGAAATGTAGCTACAGTCCCAGTCACAAGGCATAAAAACTGTGAAAGTACTGAGGTTGCCCATTCCCTAACGTAGATCTCTATGGAGAAGAACGGGCAAGAAACTCCATGGACATTCTTTTAAATCAGAATATTTTTACAAAACCTTGGTTACATCATTCATGTTGTGATGGTACATTATGTGCGATGTAGCAAGATGTGTACGTTAAAAGTGTCCATAGCAAAAACAAAAAAAAAGTAATTCAAGAATAAAATAATTAATTCAAATAAGCCGTGGCAACCAAGAGATGACCAGTCACAACTGACAGCGCCCGTTCACGAACGTGATGCATGTATCAGCACCATTCAACTCATCTTTTCCCAACTAAATTGGGGTCGGCTTCTAGTCTAACCGATGCAGCTGAATACCAGTATTTTACATGGAGCGACTACCTATCTGATCTCCACAACCCAGTTAGTACTGGGTAATACGATATCCCTTGATAAGACTGGTTGTCAGACTTTCGGGCCATTGACTACCTGTAAAGACTGTCAAAGCTCTACTAATGACAGCCGGGACCAACGGCTTAAACTGCTTTCGGATGAAACTCGGCATGTAATGGGTGGTCACCCATCCACGGACCAACATAGGCAAGCACGGCCTAACCTAAAACGTTATAGACTTATGATTCTTTATTATTTTAGAGCAAACTTCTGTTGGAATACTTAATTGTGGCTATCGCAAGCACGGTATTTCTCGTAGTCACAATTTGAATTAGGTTGAAAGTAATTACTTAGTGTATGTCCAGATTAGATGATTTACGCGCGTAATACGCGTGCATCTGAACTAAATCAAACGCAAATTCATTTGCCTGCGTTTTCCCAACTATGTTGGGGTCGGTTTCCAGTCTAAAAGCGGTATGGCCTCGCTTTTGTTTTCGGCATCGTGAGCTACGTCGTCGCAATGCTATAACTTCAACGGACTGAGTACCGCACGAGCGGTGTCGCAACGCAATGTCGACGCTACTACGCCGCACATCCTTCCATATTCTAAAAAATACTGCGTCGTCGCTCCGTCCCCGCTTCGTCTCCCTGGCCCCTTGACTGCTGAGCACGCGTCCCGTCATCGCACGTCGTTTCAACGCACCATGTGGCATGAGACACAGATTATATGTAGACCTACCGAGCCTCACCACCCAGGTGTCGCAGCGCCGACGCAACGTATTAGCAACTCCCGTGTGATATCGCTCTAACCGGGTGCAGTCGCTACATGAAAATACTGGCTAATAGCTGAGTACCAGTATGTTACATGGAGCGACTGCCTATCTGACCGCCAGAACCCAGTTAGTACTGGGTATTACTATACAACGATCTAAGACTAAGATTTTTAAGATAGTTACACCAGTTGACCAACGATAAATCATCATCTGCCTGCCTTTTCCCAAACTACATATGTTGGGGTCGGCTTCCAGTCCAACCGAATGCAGCTGAATACTAGTATGTTACATGGAGCGACTGCCTATCTGACTTCCACAACCCAGTTAGTACTGGGTAATACGGCACCCCTTGGCAAGACTAGTTGTCAGACTTTCGGGCCACTACCTGTAACGACTGTCAAAGATCTACAAATACAACGACTTAACGTGCTTTCCGAGGCACGGGGGAAACTTGGTATGCAATGGGTGGTCACCCATCCACAGATCAACCTAGTCTAGCGCGGCTTCAGCTGAAGATCAACCCGAGCGGCTGCTAGTATTTAACCACGCGCTCCTTATTTATAAAAAAGATCGTCAGTTTGGGAACGATGGTTATTTATGTCTCTTCTTCTATAAAAAAGACTGCATTATGAGAAAATGCGGTCGGAGAAACTTTTGATAATTCGGTATTTGAAGATACTATCGCTGTCGCACTGCGAGCGCGATTTCGACATTGGTGCGATAAGGACAACTGCAGATCCAACTGAATAGCAGCAGAACAGTTCGGAAGTACTATTTGAAATCAGACTAAATTGCTCACAAGCTAGATATTAGTTCGTAGTCATAGTAATTATTATAAGGTTTCTCGTATTTGGACTATTTGTATGTATTATAATATATATTAGTTTATTTCATTTTACTGTATATATCGCACCTTCGGTAGAACAAGGGCATAATTGCAGTTTTTGCTATTTTACAGGAGAGCTATTTTAAGATATTTATTGCATTCAGTGAGGTCTTGCTCTGTTAATATTGCTCGAAAGTTTTTCTTCTTTGCATGATATAAACTATATACTATATCCTTTTTAGGCGTATAGTTAACAAGAATTAAGAACTCATTTTTGCAATTTTTGACAATTGTGCCCTTGTTCTACCGAAGGTGCGATATGTGTATTGGTATGTACCTATTTATGTATATCAATCTATGTTAACAATTTGAATTTTTTTCTTATTTATTTTTTTGTACTCTATCACAATGCTATCCTATTTGACCCAAAGGTTGACTGGTAGAGAATGTCTTGTGGCATTAAGTCCGCCTATGTACCACTCTTGTACATGAAGTTTAAATAAATAAATAATAGCCTAAGTAAAAAGTCATAATTCGCGGTTTGGCTCTCGACTGTTTCCTCCTCCAATATTCGACCAATTTAAAAGATATTTCACAAACTGAATAAGAAGCGTATATACTGTGTCCCTATGTTTTTATTTTTTCATTAATAGTTGTCAAATTTGTTCACTAGGCCTCTGTTGACAGCGGTCTAAATAGGCAATTTTGAGCATTTTTGTAAAGGTTCAAGTGCATATGAAGATTATGTATCATCGAAAAGGAAAACATACGGACATATAAGAAGTTGATATTTATTTTACTGTAAAAAATCATTGATTTTAAAGTCAAAAACAGGCGAGAGCGTCTGTATGGAGAAAAGACCACCCGCATATCCTCTTAATATGATAATTCGAAAAAATATTTGAGTCTAATGTTTACCTGCTGTGTTTGACTGTGTGATTGATGGAAAAGGTCTAAATTGATTCAGTTTAGAATGTTTATTTTGTACCTATTTCAAGATTAGAGATAAGCTGAACTATAAGAAGTTCCCAGCGTGCCACCTACGGCCATGGTCCACCTTTTCTTTTCGGATTGTAAATCATCAAATGACCCCGCGCTCTGGGCGGAGTGGAAGGAAGTGTCAGACTTGTATTGACTAAAACCCATCAATGTTCCTTCTTTGCCCTTTGTGTTCCAGGGCCGCGGTCTCTTTCGAACAGTCCCGCAGCCCTGGCAGGCATCGGCCCTTGCGAACCCCTACATTGTTGCTGACATCTCTTTGAGGCGCGCGTGGAACACGAACGCGGCCTGTCGTCATAAGACGGTCGGACGGCAAGCTAGCCCATTACTCCCCGTCCACCATCCATGGTCCACCTGGAAGACCCAAAACCGATTGCGAAGTCAGGTAGGGTGCTGCAGATGGAACTTGGTCCGGTACTCAGATGGAGTGGGGTGCGACTGCGGAGTCTCAACACAAACTGTGGCTCACCTCTGTCCTGCTCTATGTATGCGGGGTGGAAGGGACACCGACGCGAAAACGGTTGCCACGTATTCAGTACATCAGCTGTTTCCTACAAAAGTGCAATATCTACACGGTCAAAATGTATAACAGCTGATTTTCTATGTAAAATTCTAAGTAGGGGTATCAGAATGATGTTCTGAATACGTGGTAACCGTTTTCGCGTCGGTATCCCTTCCACCCTGTATGTAATTCCATCTGTATTTCCATCGTAATTGCGAAAAATAATCAGTTGTCTTATAAATTTCTGTCGAGGTGGGACGGCTGACAATTGGTGACTGATTTTCTGGCCGAAACAGAAGCAGATTATAGTAATAGTAATGTTTATTCACATAAATATGTACATTTTTTACAAGTACAGCGCTTAATCTAAACTTAAAGTACACAAAAGTAGTAGCATTGGAGGCCGAACTAGGCAAATTTAGAGGGTGTAAATAGACCCTTAACATAACCGAAGTCACTTGTTCTCCCCGTCTTTGTGATATTTTTTTTGTTCTAGACCATATCTGGGAACCTTCTAGTTACGGATATATTGGGGGTCAAAGTTCCAACTTTTTCACAAGTTTTTAATTTAAGATTTTTACTTTAAACACCTCCACGACCCCCGTACTATTCAATCCATCCTAAAAAAATCTTGCAAAATTACCGTTAGTGAGTATCTACAGAAACTCGCGTATACAGACAGAAGATTTGCTTCAGATACCTAGATAAACAATTCAAGACTGGTGGACTTAGTAAATTAAACTAAGTAATATTTTATGAAAATAACAAAAAAGTCATGCTTCGCACTCTTACGGACCCTCTCTTTTTTATACTAAAGGTATGGTCTAGAACAAAAAATTATCGCAAGAACGTCGCTTGTAACCGTTTCTGCCTCGAGCCTTCCACCCACAGTGATTTTTAAAACTATCAGTTTATTAAATGTTGACTGTATTTTAACAACTTAACATAACATCACGAATGTTATCTTCGAAGGGTTAGGCAGAGGTGTACCTAAAAGTACACCCACATTTCACCAGTTCTGTTTAAGTCCCATGTAATAGGGGGCGAGCCTATTGAAAACCGTGGCTGCCACTGAGAAATTCCTGATGGAAAAACCCAATTGCTCGACCTGGGAATCGAACGAAGGACCCAATGTACAGCCACTAGCCCAACGAGGCGGTACAAACGAGCACAATAACATGATTAAAATTATATTGTAACTTGTCAAAAATAATAACACCTCAAAATAGTGTCAATTATAATATTTATTTACTAAATTATACGTTATCGTCGGGTATAGTGCAAATCCGCGGAACTAGCATTGGATAATTCCGCGTATCTGACAAATGTAGCCAATTTCAATTGCGCATTCTCGTATCGACTAAATTAATGAATTTAATAGATTTCTACTGTTAACAATACATAGAAAATATGAATTGTTGTAAAAATGAGGTCAAAAATCGTTGAAATAGAATATATATATACTTATAACCTTCCCCTGTAAACCTACACGTAGTGCAGATACGCGCACTTTACGTGTGGTAGATTCGCGGATTTGCACTATCCCCGACGATATGTGTTAATTAACTTAGTAATTGTACGTTCTATAGTTATCAAAATGATTATCACTTCGAACTAGGGGACCCGGTTCTGCCCCCGTAGCATGACCACAGTAGACAAGGAATTCATTGACCGAAAAATCGACATAATGACAGATAGTGCAAAGAAATCTGTCATTGTGTCGACACAATATGTCATTTTGTCGATTCTTCTGTCAAAGAAATCCTTGTCTACGGTGGTCATGCTACGGGGGCTGGTCCCGCTAGTAACCTGGCAAAAACCGAGTTTTACAATGGGACTGAAACCGGTTTCCGCAAGGCCCTATTTCGGACCCTGTTATAAAGTAATCTCTCCACCAATCAGTGTATCTACAACAGCCCCAGGTATTGAGAACAACGAAGTGAAGAATCTTCTCGACGGCTGTATGGATGGAGAAGACTGAGATGAAGAATTTCTCTTTTTCGGTGGTGGTTCCACGTCTTCTGCTGGTGGTGGCTTAGGTTTAGGTTTGGGCTGTGGTGATGGGGATGTGGGTGGGTCAGGGCCGGGTGGTAGTTGCTGGCGTGATTTGGGGACAGGCGGGGGCGGGGGCTCACTTTCGGGTGTCTCGTCGTAGTCTGCGTCTGTTAAAAGAAGTAGTTTTAAGTATGATTTGGGTAATTAGTTAGAGACTAGGGAATCTCCTGCAATAATGGTCACGTCGTGGTCATAATCTTGACCGCAGAAGAGTCGACCAACAGAGGAATCTCTCCTGTATCGTGGGTGCGTTTACAAACATTTAAACTCACATACACAAACAGCCAGATCCGGAACAACTACCTGTAGACCGTACACATATTTATTCCGTGCGAGAATTGAACCCGCGACACGCAGCGCAGCAGCCAATCGCTCAACCACTGCGCCAACCGTACCATCAAAGTTTGACCGCACTTGGTCTGATGGCTGGTTGTGGACGTTCTTCGACCGGCCATTGCCACGTAGGATGAGCAGAGGTTTGACACGAAATCTGCGCCGTTAAATTTTTGCAACGCCTCGATACGCAGCATGGACCAAAGACGTTAAAATGGTCGCAGTCGTAGTTAATATTAAGAATTATCACTTTGTAAACATTTTAAGAATTGCAACGTAATTCATATTATTATCCTACTATTTGCCCGCGGCTTCGCTCGCTTTAATTTAGAATTTGACCATCAATTCGGCTTGTACTCTGCTTGTAATAATACAACATTAGTTTTAGTATATGCGAAACCTGAAACACGTGTCTAGTATTTTTATGTAAAGAATCTATGTACAAAATTACAAAACTGAATCATGAAAAATCACAAAGTTATAAGCTTGTTCTGTTACCTGGTTGTCCGCGCAAAAACGTGGTTACCACGCAGTGAGCCCGCGCGCGCGCCTCCAGCGTCGTCTTGAGCTCATTGATAATAATAATTTAGCAGTAGGTACCTAAACTATTGCGATAGGTACTTAATGTCGCTCGGTGTCCAACTTGTAACTTTTTAAAAATATTGTTGGGACAAAATATAACATGGTTTAAAAATGATTGGAATCGATTCAGTTACTTATTCTGAACAAACTATATTCAGGTTTCGCATATACTAAAAATAATGTTGTATATCTCAGGCATAAGCTAGTTCATGTATAACATTTGACAGTAATTAAATACCTTCGTTCGAAGACCTTCCTATGGTGGTCGGTCTCCTGGGATACAACTGGATGGTGCCATAATTCCCGGGTTGTTGAGCTGGACACATGAATGGGCACGGCAGGGAGCAGTAGGTGTTGACAGCATTGCTCAACATTTTTGAGGATTCTGGGGATTAAACACTTTAATAAGATCAAAGTGCCTCTCTGGCCGAGTGCACAAGCGCGACTGCTGAGCATGATGTCCGGGGTTCGATTACCAGGTCGGGCAAAAAGTTATTGAGTTTTTTCATCAGGAATTTCTCAGTAGCAGCCACGGAGTCCGGATTTGTGACCGGTTGATGGAAATAGGCTCGCCCCCTATTACATGGGACTTAAAACATAACAGGCAAAATGTGGGTGTAAGATAAGGTACACCTCTGCCTAACTCTGGTGATTACAGACGTGATGTTATGTTATAAGATTTAATATTTAAATCGGTGGCAGTCGAGGGTATAGTGCTCTCTCCGTCATCATCATCATCCACAGCCTGACTTCAGCCACTGCTGGATATAGGCCTCTCTTTGTTTGTGCCTCATCCAGGATGCTCCCGCGATGGCAACAATGTCTTACCACCAATTACGTTTCTTCATCTTCCTGCCTTTTCCCAACTATGACGCTCTGACGTCGGATATCCAGGAAGAGGCACCCTGGTGCATGCTGTTTGCAGACGACATTATACTTGTCGGCGAAGATGGACTTCAGATCCAGAGCAGATTGGAGAAATGTCAACAGAAGGTGGAGAATGATGGCTTTAAAATCAGCAGAAGTAAAACTGAATACATGTTCTGCGGTTTCGGCGGTCTCTCCAGTTCTGCAGCCATAGCGCTAGAAGGCGCGCTCCTTCCTGTCTGCTCCGACTTTCGGTATCTCGGTTCACTCGGGCAAAGCGATGGTGAAATAGATCGTAGTGTAAAGCACAGAATTAACACGGGATGGATGAAATGGCGGCAGGTCACGGGAACAATATGCGACTCCCGCATTCCCCTTAAACTCAAGTTGAAGATTTATAAAACCATAGTTAGACCTGCTGTCTTGTATGGATCCGAATGTTGGGCCACAAAAGGGATGAATGAAAGGCATTTGCATGTGGCTGAGATGAGAATGCTAAAGGGGGATGTGTGGTGTTACGCGAATGGATAAAATAAGAAGTGAACCGGCGCCACTTTCAGACTTCCTCTTATGACTTCACATAAGAGGAAGTCTGAAAGTGGCGCCGGTGACTGAAAAGTTGTGTGGTGATCGGTTATCGTGGTATGGACATGTGATGCGGAGGATTGAGGAAAATGTAGTTAGGAAAATGTTGAGTATGAATGTAGATGGCTATAAGAGTAGAAGAAGACCATAGACACGATGGATGGACTGTGTGAAGGATGATATTGCTAGAAAGGAGGTGACTGCTGAGATGACGAGTAATAGAGAAGTATGGAAGAAGAAGACATGCTGCGCCGACCCCAAATAAGTTGGGCTAAGGGAAGGAGAATGATGATGTCGGGGTCGGCTTCAGTCTAACAGGATGCAGCGGAATACCAGTATTATACATGGAGCCACTGCCTATGTGACCTCCACAACCCAGTTAGTACTGGGAAAAACGATACCCCTTGGCAAGACTGGTTGTCAGACTTTCGGGCCTCTAGGCAGAGATGGACTGTGTACAACATGATTATGTCTAGAAAGGAGGTGACTGATGATGAGTAATAGAGAAGTATGGAAGAAGAAGATACAGGGTGTAAACGGACCCTTCACTAAGTCGTCAACCAAGCATTCTGTACATCAAACCAAGTAACTTTACGCAAAAATTATTGCTGGGGAACGACTTTTATTTTGGGGTGAAAAATCACGTTTTACGGTAAGACTCGATGGAAAGTATTCAGTGCATTGTTCTGATGGATGGATTGAATAGTACGGGGGTCGTGGAGGTGTTTAAAGTAAAATTCTAACATTAAAAACAGGAATAAAAAAAAAAATGTAATAAAGTTGGAACTTTGACCCCCAATATCTCCGTAACTAGAAGGTATGGTCTAGAACAAAAAAAATATCGCAAAGACGGGGAGAACAAGTGCCTTTCGGCTTCGTTACGGGTCTATTTACACCCTTTATACTGCGATGACCAAAAATAAATTGGGATAAGGGCTGGAGAATGACGTTTTTCACTTACCAAAACTTATGAATAAAATAAATACACTTAAAACAACCATTTTTACAACTAATCATCAGTCTACATTTCTTAAAACAAGCATATCAGTTGTTCTTAATCGTCTTTATATCGTTTCCTTATATATTACTGGTACACACGAAATTGGACCTTATTTTCGAGAACGTAACTTTCAAAATGGTATTCAATTGGTTTTATATTTTTAAATCTATCGATACATTTGATTACATATTAAATATCAACTTTACAATTTGTTATATACGTTGATAATCAAATAAAAACTGTTTTTTTCTTGGTTTAAATATAAAATATGTGTAAGGGTGTCTGTGGGCGTGTTTAATTTTATAATACAACTAGCGACCCGCCCCGGCTTCGCACGGGTGCAATATAAGGTCTAACTATTCATACACGAAATATTTAAAGAGTAACTTCTATAAGTCGTAAAGTCGCCATAGCATCGAAAAAAAAAATTATCTGAGTGTTTTTTTTTTACGAAATTATTATAATTTTAAAATTTGTTTTACTCCCTTATTCTAACAATGACACTAGGTAAATACGACGTAGTAAACTAGCGTAATGGATGTTCAAAAATAAGGAGCTAGTATTTATTTTGTGGGTCAAGTCATTTTAAATTATTATTTTTTTATAAAAATATACTTAGATAAAAAATCCCTTGAAATGGCTTCGTTATAGCCGTTAGATGATTCCATGAAAATATTTCGTGTATGAATAGTTAGACCTTATATACAACATTCGTTTTAGTATTTGCGAAACCAGAAACATATGTCTAGTATTTTTATTTAAAGAATCTATGTACAAAATCTCAAAACTGTATCATGCAAAATCACAAAGTTATAAGCTTGTTCTGTTATCTGGTTGTCCTCACAAAAACGTGGTCATTCTCGCTCATTGATAATAAAGATTTGGCAGTAGGTACCTAAATGATTGCGATAGGTACTTAGTGTCGCTCGGTGTCCAACTTGTAACCTTTTTAAAATATTAGGACAAAATATAACATGGTTTAAAAATGATTGGAATCGATTCAGTTCCTTATTCTGAACAAACTATATTCAGGTTTCGCATATACTAAAAATAATGTTGTATATCTTCCTCTTGAATCACTCTATCTAATAAAAAACACCGCATCAAAATCCGTTACGTAGTTTTAAAGATCTAAGCATACATAGGGACAGACAGACAGCGGGAAGCGACTTTGTTTTATACTATGCAGTGATACGTTTTAAAGTTAATTTTGATTTATTTGTAGGTCTTTTATTACTAAAAATTATATTAATAAACTTTTTTTTAGTTTGTCTATCTGTGAACAGATAGACAAACTAAAAAAAAAGTTAACTTTGTAACATTAAAATCAAAATCAAAATATTTTATTTCACATAGGCCTACACGGGCACTTATAAAACGTCGAGAACAGATTCACGGTTCGGGTTGGTCGTTTCCTATGGAGAAGAACCGGCAAGGAACTCCATGGTTACTCTTTTCAAATAAGTTGGTTTTATGGGAGGACAGCGTAGGCCCGACAATAAGTCGTTGCTTACTACACGGACGCTCTTAATGTGCACGTCTTTCTTTCTATGTATAATCTCAACATGAACGATGAAACCAAGATTTTGTAAGAATATTTTGATTTAAAAGAGTGTCCATGGAGTTTCTTGTCCATTCTTCTCCATAGAGATCTACGCTTTGGAATGTGCAACTACAGTACTTTCTCAAGTTATTATGCCTTATGACTGTAGCTTCGCTTCTTTTTGTTTTATTTGACATTAAAAAGTGCCTGTGATGGTCTAATTGAAATAAATGCGTTGAGTTTTGAGTTTAGCAAAGGCGTAGAACAAGATAAAAAACTTAACAAGCATATAAAAATCTACAAGACCTACAATGCTCACACATTCACAAACAATCGGTAAAAAAGTGCGAGTCGTACACACATGCACACAGGGTTCCGTAACACCAAACAATATAATAAAAATATTTTGAAGGATCATTCATATGTTGTATCGTATTTCATTCAACAGCAAAACTAAATTTGTTTTTATTTATTTATTTAACACTTCAAGCACAAAAGTACAGAGGCGGACTTAATGCCATAGGCATTGTCTACCAGTCAACCTTTGGGTGATGCAGAGACAAGCAGACTTTGTACCAAGACATATGTGACTTGTGTTTGTGACTTTGTGTCTTTGTTTGTTTGAGACTTTGTTTTTCATAGTATGTTAATGAAAGAAGCTTTTAATGCTTTTGCTATCGAGTTATACACGAATATTTTTACATCGTTCTGGAGCCGAAACATAGTAACTCCAGTCGAGTAATAGTTACTATTAGCATTGTTATTGTTTTTTTAAGACATCAAATAAAGAAGTTAGAAATTTATCACTTTTATTCTGTCATTCGAGTTAAATCTTAGTAGCGGTTTCATTCATAAACGCAAGATTTTACGCGATGCGCTCGTCGATGACGTAGAGCGACACAGCTGTGCGTGTACGAGTCAGCTGATCGTGCACTCGCGGTGACTCAATGGGCGTCGGACGAATAACCGGCTGAAAAAGTACTTGCAAGTAGGTATTTCATTTCAGGTACGATTAAGGTTGGTGTAAGTTCATTTACCTCCATTATCTCTTGTCTCCTCGTAAACGAGAGAAATTAATTGACAATTAATTCACCAGTCTTATCACGTAATCACTAAAACTCGTACTTATTCAACTACACAACGACCAGTACGCTTGGGAGTTATTTTTAATAGGTACTTAATAAACATACCCAATTACCTACCTACCATATGATAAATAAAAAATAGTATTACAGCTCAAAACAATTTTGTTGCGGCAATGCGTGTGGCGGCTTATACAAAGGCAGGCAATTCGAACAGAAAAAGACCCTATTTTCATAACGTTAACCGTGGAATTCGGTTGTGCATCCTTGTAAAGTCCACTCCAACTCGAGACAATAGATTTCTCAGAATATTTTTTAGTAAACTGTGTATTTACCTAGTTTGATAAAATTTCTAAATTTCACCGTTTACGGTTAAGAAATAAAGTCTGAATTCGCTTTTCGTGTTATTATTTGTATACCTATTTATCTACCGCGTATGTGTTTTTATTTATGTTGTTGTAACCTATCATAAAGAACGCGGTGCCGAATTATTGCTTGATTTAAATTGCGTTTATCTACTTATAAGTTCAATAACTCAAATTTTTCCGTCATACTTTCTACGGGCTTAGGACCGTCGCGTCAGTTATGCATTTTACGTATCTAAATACTTACTTACTTGTACACTTTTAATGTCAAGAAAAATAAATGCAGACGCAGGCGTATTTAAAAAATTTGAACTATTTACAAACATAATCAACGTAATAACTAACTAAGGCTAAGGATATTAGATTATTCACAATTTACACTTCCCTGTATCGAAGCAACTGCTCAAAATGGAGTCCATTTCGCTCGATACACAAACGGGCACGTTTAATGACATTGTCTTTTAATTTGGCTAATGTGTCTCTGTCACTTTTCACAATATTAAACGCGTCCACAATCGCACTTCTTAACTCATCTCGAGTAGTATGTTCCTCGAAATAAACTAGTCTTTTAATCTCAGACCACAAATAAAAATCCAGTGGGGTTAAGTCAGGGCTCCTAGCGGGCCAAGCCACAGGGCCACCGCGACCTATCCACTGCTCACCAAACTCACTGTTTAGATACGCACGCACTAAATTCGCATAATGAGCAGGGCATCCATCGTGCTGAAAGTACATACCGCGTAAATATGCCAGAGGCACATCCTCTAGCAACTCCGGTATCATATTCTGCAGCATATCCAAATAAGAACCGCCAGTCAGGTGCCCTTCAATAAAAATAGGCCCTATTATTTGGTCATTAATAATGCCTGCCCAAACATTCACGCTGAATCTAACCTGATGGTTATCTTCGCGAATGAGATGAGGGTTTAAAAACGACCAATAATGTTCGTTGTGAACATTATACAGGCCCACTCGTGTAAACAAGGACTCATCCGTCCACAGTATGTTGGCAGCGACATTTTCTATCAACCACTGACATAGGGCGATTCTCCTGGGACCGTCGCCTTCGTAAATAGCATGCGCTCGACGAAAATGGTATGGATGTAATCCATTTGAATTCAATATTCTCCATACGTAATATTGACTAACATTAAATCGCCTGGCCGCCATTGTGGTACTACGACGTGGGTCGCGTTCGAAGTACTCCAGTATATCTTCCTCCAATTCTACCGAGTATGGTAGTCTACCACGGCCCTGCGCGTGTGTGGGTGCTCGAAACTGTCCATGATCGAGGAGGCGCTGAGTTACAGCCAGGATGGTGGAGGTGAAGGGAACTTGAGGGTCGGTGATTCCACGTGCGCGCAGTGAGTTCAGGTTTTCCGGCTGAGCATACAAGCGTCTAGCCTCTTCCAAGTTATGGTGCGCCATCCCATAAAAATCCACCATTGCCCAATACTCCACATTGGAGTAGACATATTGCCGACTCATTTTTGACACGTGATTAGGTTACGCGTGAGTGACCTCATACAGCGAAGCGCGCGAAAATACTAGGAAGAAAGCGCGCCGATCGCGTCGGCTAGACTGTGTAAGCGTGGGGGTGGGGGCGTGGCTTACGGATCATACGATGAATGGATTTTTCAATGGGTACCGTTTGCATGTGTTGCCGATCGTCGATACGTTACGTACACACACATATGCATTTACCGCTAGAACTACTACTTCAAGTTCTCATTATTTTACAAAAAAAATCAATAAATTTAATTTTTCGTGTTTTTTTTTATTGTTACTTTTTGAAAAAAATAGTCCCAATCGTTTCGAGTTCGATGATCGAGTTTATGGCTTTCGGTTCCAGAACGACCTAAAACTAACCGTGTATGTCCTCAACTTTATAGTCTCTTGTATTCATGAGTTGAATCTGTAACACCCTGTATAAAACGAACTTTCAGCTCCGTCGTCAGTATTGGAGAGACGTCAGACAAAATCGTCCACGTATTTATTTTATCATCATCTGCCTGTCTTTGTCCCAACTATGTTGGGGTCGGCTTCTAGTCTAACAGAATGCAGCTGAATACCAGTATGTTACATGGAGCGACTGCCTATCTGACCTCCACAACCCAGTTAGTACTGAGTTATACGAAACCCCTTGGTAAGACTGGTTGTCAGACTTTCGGGCCACTGACTACCTAACGACTGTCAAAGATCTACAAATGACAGCCGGGACCAACGGCTTAACGTGCTTTCCGAGGCACGGAGGAAACTCGACATGTAATCTATGCGGATACTCAAGCACGGTGGCGGTCCCGACTTACGAGCAGTAAGTCGTGGGTTCGAACCCAGGCAGGCGCATTACTTTGTATAATTTATTTCATCACCACTGCTCTCAAAACGGTGAAGGAAAACATCGTGACGAAACCGGCATGTCCTAGAACCAAACATTCGCAGACATGTGACATCTACCAACCCGCACTGGGCCCGCGTGGTGGATTATAGCCCATTCCCTCTCATAGAGAGGAGACCTGTGTCCCAGCCGTGGGAACATTATAGGCTGATTATGCTTATGCTATACTCAACCACGAACCGAACTCAGTAACCGTCAGTCTGTATCTTAGTCACTAGTCTTTCAGCTATTCATAATGAGATACTAACATAACATAACATAACATCATCCCCGGAGGGTTAGGCAGAGGTGTACCTAATAGTACACCCACATTTCGCCAGTTTTGTTTAAGTCCCATGTAATAGGGGGTGAGCCTATTGCCGTCAACCGGGCACAAATCTAGACTCCGTGGCTGCTACTGGGAAATTCCTCATGAAAAACCCAATAACACTTTCCCTGTCCTGGGAATCCAACCCAGGACAGCAGTCATGCTCAGCAGTCGCGCTTGTGAACACTACACCAACGAGGTAGTCTGTCAATATTAGTAAAAGCTACCAAAAATTATATAAAGCCTTAACATAGCCGAAAGGCACTTGTTCTCCCCGTCATAGCGATTATTTTTTTGTTCTAGACCATACCTGGGAACCTTCTAGTTACGGAGATATTGGGGTTCAAAGTTCCAACTTTTTCAAAACTTTTTTTTTTAAATACATGTTTTAAATGTGAGATTTTTACTTTACACACCTCCACGACCCCCGTACTATTCAATCCATCCATCAGCACAATGCTTTGAGTGCTTTCCATCGAGTCCTACCGTAAAACGTGATTTTTCACCCCAAAAAAAAAAGTCCCAGCTAATTTTTTGCGTAAAGTTACTTAGATTGATGTACAGAATGCTTGGTGGCTATGTGAAGGGTCTGTTATATTCCACTTATAAAACGTAAACACTTAATATTTTATTAATGTCTAGACCAAACAAAATTAATACGAAATCAATTTTAATGTTATTTACCGAATTTTATAGTAAATATTTGTGTACACAAATTAAAATAATTATCATGCAAATATGCTAAAGGCGCAGACTTTGAACCCAAGTTGGGTTCAAAACTGTGACTATAGAGGGCGCCTTTAGAATAATGGCAAGGTTGCAGATCATCATTCTCCTGCCCTTATCCTAATTCCTATTTATTTGGATCATTCTCGCTAGTTCCACCATCAATTCATCATCATCATCATCATCATTTCAGCCGAAAGACGTCCACTGCTGGACATAGGCCTCCCCCAAGAAGGGGGGTTTTGCCATAATCGCCACGCTTGGCAGGCGGGTTGGCGATCGCAGTATGGTTGTTATAAAACACAGAGAACGCTGCTGCCCATTCTCTGGTAAGTCCCTTAGTCGCCTCTTACGACACCCACGGGAAGATATGGGATGATGCTATTCTTTACGTCCGGACACCATACAGAACCATCAATTAGTTCCATGGAAATAGTGAGATTTTATCTCAGTTGTTCCATGGACTTTGATAATGGAACAAATGAAACAAAACTTATTCGAACTCGTCCCACTAGTTCCACCGTAGCTGCTCCATGGAACTAGTGTGGTTTCTTTTTTCTCAGTAGTCCATGGTACTTCTTAGTGGAACAAGTGAAACTAAATTTAATCAACATCATTCTCATTAGTTGCAGTTTCTAAAAAAATATCGTCAAGTATGAATAAAGGAATAAAAAGCACAAAAAATATATCTACTACTTTTATTTACAGACAAAAAAGAACTAAAGTAATGATAAAAATAAGACTAAAAGTAAGAAAATATAAACATCTAAACAACAACGACAATAGGACACTTAGGCGTCAAAGTATTCCTCCGCATCGCTGTCATCTGGAAACGTGGCCAGAAGACTGGCAGCATTGCCACGCTGAATGCAATGCTAATTCTTTGGCCAAAGAAAGAGCCAGCCCTCTGGTCACGCGAAGTGTCGACCAGTCGGCGAGAGATTTCCTTAAAAAGGAGACGCGCACTCGGTCCCCATGACCCGAGCGTTTCGACCCCAAACGGCTCAAAACTGTAGTTACCAAGAAGGTTACAGTATTTGCGCCGCTTGAGGATCTCAGCAGCCGCAGCAGCAGCGCCTGCACAGCCCGCCGTGCTTGCAAGGTGAGATGGCGCAAGGGTGTCGACACAGGTTGCGTCCCACACCAAAGGCCTACCCACTTTCCAAGACACCAACGTCATGCCGTCTGGTCTCTTGCCATCGTCACGTACCAAGCCGTTTGGTTCTAAAACCGCTGGTACACCGGCGCTGGCAAGGTCTCGAGGAATAATGTAGTTAATGCTGGCGTGCCGCGCAATGCGACCTGCGCTCCTGTAGCAGGACAGGCCATGGTGTCCGAGGCTGTCGACAGCTTCACCGCAGTGACATCGATGCGGGGCAACACAAGGTGCGCCTAAGCGTAGACTCGTAAAATAAACGAATAATATAGAATCAATTAATTTAATGTGAAATAAACGTCTTTTTCCTTCTAAAAAACTGTTTGTAGGTATATTTAATAACAAATAAATTAGAAAAAAAAAAAAGATTTTATTTAAAAATATCATCAAATATGAACAAATGAAGAAAACGCACCAATATAAAAAAAACAACTTAAACATCTCGTTTTTCTTTTAAAATTATCATTTTCCATGGAACTACTGAGTAAAAAAAATTCCACTAGTTCCATGGAACTAATTGATGGTGGAACTAGTGAAAATGATCCTTAATTCGGGGTCGGCGCAGCATGTCTTCTTCTTCCATACTTCTCTATTACTCGTCATCTCAGCAGTCACCTCCTTTCTAGCCATATCATCCCTCACACAGTCCTTCCATCGTTTCAAGGCAAAATTGCAGATATATCGTAAAATATTTAGCTTCTGGTTTTTTTTTTTCATTTTTTGTTCTAGCCTACTTAGTGTCCCACTGCTGAGAAAAGACCTCCCCTTTCTCCTCCCATACCTCTCTACTCTTTCCATACGTGTATCAGCATAATGTTATGATTGCGTTACTTTGCGCTCTTCCATATTTACCATGATTTTTCATACCAAATAAAAAAATCGTTTCCCAGCAACAATTTTTGCGTAGAGCTATTTAGTTTGATACACAGAATGCTTGGTTGACGGCTTTGTGAAGGGTCCGTTGACACCTTGAAAGTATATTTTTTTAATTTCATTTTATTTGGAGCGCATCTTCGTAAGCCTTGCACACATTCAAGGCCGATGCGAAATGTTTGAAACGAATTGTTCGAGATTCTTGTTTCCATCGCGTGAGTATCCTCGTGTCGCAGTGGGTCATGGCTGTAAACAACTGTGCTGTAAAGAACTTCTTTCATTTGTTTGTTCTGCTGTCGATGTCGCTTGAACGCGTAGCTCGTGTCCCGGGGTTTATCGTTGTGGCTCCGACAGTTCACTCTGACGTGAAGCTAAATTTACCTGTCACTAAGTCTGACGTGAAGCTAAATTTACCTGTCACTAAGTCTGACGTGAAGCTAAATTTACCTGTCACTAAGTCTGACGTGACTTATAGACAGGCTAGGAGAGTGTCTAGCCTGGACATCTAGGCTCAACTGACGTATATATGGCTGTCTATGAGGATATCATTGTGAAGTAAACAGCTGGTGGTAAATTTAAGATGTGACTTTTTTTTAGCGTTTGGACTAGCACAACTATTGGAATTACAACTGTAGGTGCTGAACTGAGGGTAGAAAATTCTACAGTGTGCCTTGGTTTAGGCATTCATCATCATTCTCTTGCCCTTATCCCAATTCATTTGGGGTCGGCGCAGCATATCTTCTACTTCCATACTTCTCTATTACTCGTCATCAGACACCATCAGACACCATCAGACACCTATCATTCTTTACACAGCCCATCCATCGTTTCTTTGGTCTTCCTCTACTCATATACCCATCCACATTCATGCCCATACCACGACAACCGGTTACCACACAACTTTTCAGTCACCGGCGCCACTTTCAGACTTCCTCTTACATACTCATTTCTAGGCATTCATGTAGTTTATTTATTTATTTAAAGTTCATGTACAATAGTGGTATATGACAACATTTGGATTAACTAAGACAACATTGTGATAGGGTACAAAAAATATCTAAAAAATAACTTCTTGTTTTTGAAAATTTATAAATTTACTAGCTGACCCGCGCAACTTCGTCTGCGTTGGATTTTCCCCGTTTTTGCAATCTTTTTCATAAATGTTTCGCTCCTATTGGTCGTAGCGTGATGTTATGTAGCCTATAGCCTTCCTCGATAAATGGGCTATCAAACACTAAAATATTTTTTCAATTCGGACCAGTAGCTCCTGAGATTAGCGCGTTCAAGCAAACAAACAAACAAACAAACTCTTCAGCTTTATAATATTAGTATAGATGTTGATACTAAAATATATATTACATAAAGGGTGTAAAAATACCCTTATCGAAGCCGAAAGGCACTTGTTCTCCCCGTCATTGCGATATTTTTTTGTTCTAGACCATACCTGGGAACCTTCTAGTTACGGAGATATTGGGGGTCAAAGTTACAACTTTCTCACAAGTTTTTTTTAAATACATGTTTTTAATGTATTTTTTTTTTACTTTTAACACCTTCATGACTTCGTTAATTTGTTACATTGAGTCCTACCGTAAACCTTGATTAGACCCCAAAAAAAAAAAAGTCGTTTTACAGCAATAATTTTTGCGTTAGTTTGATGTACATAATGCTTGGTTGACGCCTTCGTGAAGTGTGTGTGTTTACACCATGTTTACAAATAAAACAAATTAATACATATTTTAACAAATACCAAATTAAAAAACAACAAAACAAACAATAATTACTATTACTCGACTTCTAATTGAGAGTTACTTATTCTGACTTAATTAAATAGTGGTTACGAACTTTTCTTTTGTATATGTCTATTTATTAGCTAAATATAATATACATTTATAAATTAAAATAACCTATATTACATAACTAACTTAAAAAATCGTCAAAAAACTCCTCCGCAACGCTGTCAACTGGTAATGTACTCAAGAGACTGGCGGCGTTGCCACGTTGTATGGCAATGCTAAGCCTTTGGCCAAGGTAAAAGCCAGCCCTTGGGTCACGGGAAGTGTCAACTAAGCGTAGTAACAATAATAAATTCACTCTAATTCACTTTTCTTTTAAAAGTGAATTTGAGTTTAGAGTGAAAACAGGCTAGTCAGATCTACAGCTGTTAAAAATCCAAAATGAGCATTCGAAATGAAAAATTATACGAGAAATCTACAGATGATTTTCAAATACCTATTCAATGATAACCCACTTAACATAGTTCGTCGACTTTCATTTTTGATTTTTTTCACAATATGGCGTCTGGTTGTCGCCATATTGAATTTTGATTATTGTTTCACTCGCAAGATTACGACAAATCGATTGATGTATGAATCATCAAAATCGGTCCACGTGTTTGGTCTATAGGCCAATAAACACCTTACCCTCCTCAGTCGGTTAACAAAAAACATAGGTCAGTAGCGGCACCTAATCAGGTACCTCTAAAAAATCATCGACGATGAGGTTGACACAAATAAATAAAAACAACTACTTACCCAAATTATGATTTATATTTCTTAATTACTTGCTTTACATAAATTTTATCATTTATTAAATAACATAGGTACCACTACACAGTCATTTTAAAATTAAACTAACGTACAAATCTTCGTTATTGGCTCAAGCTCAAATAAACTCTCATCTAACTCTTATCGACGTAGGTAACAAAATTGACCCCCAATTGGTAAGGGAGCTTTTGGGGGTCATAATTGCTAAAGATCCCTGTTAAGACCCCAAGTAGGTAAACTTTTAAAAACACATTTATGCTCTCTGACTCTCATAAAAAACACTTTCACGCCTTTGCATGGCAGCAGTTATCCAAAAGATACACTTAAAAGACGTTCCGATTTTAAGACCCCCAAGACCCCATTTAGGTCACTAAGAATTTACAGAAAAACGGGGTATTGGTAAATCTGTGAGTTTAGGAGGTATTCTAGGTATGAAGTTATATCGAAACAGTACTTGTTTCTTTTCAGTATCAAATCCGAATCCGAAGCCAGGGCTAGCAGCTACAATGTGTAGAATAACACCTGCAAAATTAAAATATTTATTTTATTTATTAAGCTCTAAAACGGCTCTAACGATTTCGACGAAAATTGCAGTATTATAGGGGTTTCCAGGGGCGAAAAATGGATCCGTAATTGTTTTTCCCGTCACTGCGATAATTTTTTTGTTCTGGACCGTACCTGGGAACCCTCTACTTACGGAAATATTGAAGGTCAAACTTCTAACATTTTCACACTTGTTCTGGACCATACCTGGGAACCTTCTACTTACGGAGATATTGAAGGTCAAACTTCTAACATTTTCACACATTTAAAAAAAAATCTTTAAAAAACGTTTTAAATGTTTGATTTTTACTTTAAATACCTCCATGATCTATTCAATGCATCCATCAGCACAATGCTTTGTTTGCGTTACATTGTGCTCATATTACATTGTGCTCATATTTACCGTGATTTTTCACACCAAATAAAAAATCGTTTTCCAGCTATATTTTTTTACGTAAAGTTACTTAGTTTGATGTACAGAATGCTTGGTTGACGGCTTCGTGAAGGGTCTGTTTACACCCTGTATACGTACCTAATAAAATTAATAGTAGTGATCTCATTGCGATTTGTATCAAACTGAGAACTATATATGACTACCTTTATATAGGTCTAGCGCTAATTAAAACATTGACTAGCACAGTTGTTCGAATATCTACGCTGTACTCTCAGAAATACGATTAAAATTCAGTTTTTGTAGGTGTCATGCTTAATTTCAGATTAAAATTTTAATTATATAAATATTTTTGAAATAAGATTGATTAAAATATCACCTGATACGAAATAAATCATCACGCCATCAAAGGGTTCAGCAGAGGTATCACAAGTACCCACAATCAGCCGATAACGTTCCCACTGCTGGGACACAGGCCTCCTCTCTATGAGAGGGAGTGGGCTGTACCACCACGCGGGCCCAGTGCGGGTTGGTAGATGTCACATGTCTTCGAATGTTTGGTTCTAGGACATGCCGGTTTCCTCACGATGTTTTCCTTCACCGTTTTGAGAGCAGTGGTGATGAAATAAATTACACAAAGTCATGCACCTGCCTGGGTTGGGCTGGGGTTTGGATGGCCGCCATCACTGTAATACATCATCATCCGTCAGTTATGTTTAAGTCCCATGTAATAGAGGGCGAGCCTATTGCCATCAACCGGGCACAAATTCAGACTCAGTGGCTGCTCTTGAGAAATGTTTTTTTTATCATTATTTGCCTAGCCTTTTCCCAACTATATTGGGGTTGGCTTCCAGTCTAACCGGATGCAGCTGAATACCAGTATTTTACATGGAGCGACTGCATATCTAATCTCCACAACCCAGTTCATACTGGGTAATGCGATACCCCTTGGTAAGACTGGTTGTCAGACTTTTTGGGCCACTGACTACCTAATGCCTGTCAAAGATCTACAAATGACAGCCGAGACCAACGGCTTAACGTGCTTTCCGAAGCACGGAGGAAACTCGGTATGTAATAGGTGGTCACCCATCCACGGAAAACCTAGGCAAGCACGGCTTAACCTAAAGATTGATCCGAGCGGCTGTTATTATTTAGCCACGAACTCCTCCTCCAAGATTGAATCTTACCATCTGGATCAATATCTGAGGTTACAATCAAGTAATACTTGTACATGAAAAGATTTTAATTTCCAAATGTTTTACATAACATTTTTTAATTAAGCTTCTACAATATCCATTTTTTTCTCAAAATATTTTTCGATGATCATCCGTTACGCTAAAGTTATCGAGGCGTAAAAGATGATTTTAACAATAAATAAAAGAAATTAGTTCTTTCAGTATATAAGGTGAATTTTTTTGGAATATTGGCACAGACTGTCAAAACCCACAGAATGACATCCAAGGCAATTGTATTAGCTGGTAAGTGTTTTTTTTTGTCAGCCTGAACTATCCCACTCCCCCCGTAGCATGACCACCGTAGACAAGGATTTCTCTGACGGAAGAATCGACAAAATGACAGATTGTGTCGACACAATGACAGATTTCTTTGCACTATCTGTCATTTTGCCGATTCTGCCGTCAAAGAAATCCTTGTCTACGGTGGTCATGCTACGGGGGCTGGGCAAAAGTCTCCCCCTTTCCTTCCACTTTTCTCGATATTGTGCTTCTTCTCGCCAATTAACTAGAAAGTCATCCAACGCGTCCCGCCATCTTCTCCTCGGTCTGCCGTGACCCCGTCTAACTGTCCCAAGGCTCAGTTTTGAAAGTAGCGAAATTAAATTCTATTAATAACTAGTTTTTGCCCGCAACTTCCTTCGCGTTAATTTAGAATTTGACAACCTAGCAGTGTGAAATATACTTTACGATCTATTCTCATACCTAACAAATATACATAAAAAATGACATAAAAATCGGTCTAGCCGTTTCGGAGGAATGCGACCACAAACACCGTGACACCAGAATTTTTATATATAGGGTGACTGGTAATTAGTGACTGATAATTAAACACGTGATTATACTCATGATAACAAACAACTTTCCCAAAGAAACATTTTTTTTTATGCCTACTCGTTCACTTTTATTCCAAAAACACAGCCGTAGGAAATTACTCCTACCTATCAGCTGTTAGCCGCGTGACGCCGTTCACACACCCATCCACAGACCAACCTAGGCAAGTACGGCTTAGACCTAAAGATCGATCCGAGCGGCGATGCAGCGGTTGATTCTAGTTACGGAGATATTGTAGGTCAAAGTTCCAACTTAGTCACATTTTTTTAGTTATTATTGATTCTTTACTTTTAATACCTCCATGACCTGTTTACTATTCAATGCATCCATCAGCACTAATATTTTTAGTGCGTTACATTGAGTTTTATCATAAAACATGATTTTTCACCCCATAAAAAGAGTCGTTTTACGGTACACCTCAATGTAACGAACTAAAAACATTGATGCTTTAAAAAAATATTTTTTTTTTTTGGACTTTGAATATTAGCTTTTTTTTTAAAAATAACTTTTTTTATACTATTTCTATTGTCAGTTTCACATTAAATATTTAACGACAGCGCCCTCAAAATGCAGCAGGAAATCATCCAGTCCATCTACCCTACACATCTTTCGCCTTACTGTAAAACTAACCATAAAAATCTTTCTCCCCAGCATTCTTGTGCGTCGCGCGCTGCAATCCGTTGAACCTAGGGCAGGCCACAGTTTGCGAGAGTGTGGGCGCCAACTACCTGCCGGGCCTAGGCCCAACAGTCTGTGAATCAGCCCCCCTAGGCATAGGAGGCCTGGGGTATCTAGGCGGAATCGGAGGCCAAGCGGGGCTCGGAGGACTTGGTTTAGGCCTCGGAGGTTTAGGAGGCGCTACCATCTGCGAATCTGTTCCTAGTTACGGTTTCGGCGGGGGTTATGGAGCCCTCGGTTTAGGAGGACTCGGTTTGGGAGGATTGGGTGGTTTAGGCGGTGCTACTGTCTGTGAGTCCGTTCCCAATTACGGTTTCGGCGGAGGCTTTGGAGGTTATGGAGGACTCGGTGGATTAGGAGGACTCGGTTTAGGAGGACTCGGTTTGGGAGGATTAGGTGGAGTCGGTGGCGCGACCGTTTGCGAATCTGTACCGAGCATCGGTAATGGAGGCCTGGGAGGACTCGGGGGACTAAACGGTTTAGGCTTTGGTGGACTTGGTGGATTAGGACTGGGTGGCTTAGGCGGATTTGGAGGCCTAGGCGGCTTAGGCCTTGGACTTGGAGGCCTAGGAGGCGCTACCGTCTGTGAATCTGTACCTTCCTACGGTTTTGGTGGACTCGGCGGATACGGAGGAGGCCTTGGCGGCTTAGGCCTTGGACTTGGAGGCCTAGGAGGCGCTACCGTCTGTGAATCTGTACCTTCCTACGGTTTTGGTGGACTCGGCGGATACGGAGCAGGCCTAGGCGGCTTAGGCCTTGGACTTGGAGGCCTAGGAGGCGCTACCGTCTGTGAATCTGTACCTTCCTACGGTTTTGCTGGACTCGGCGGATACGGAGGAGGCCTAGGCGGCTTAGGCCTTGGACTTGGAGGCCTAGGAAGCGCTACCGTTTGTGAATCAGTACCTGGTTACGGTTTAGGTTTCGGCCTTGGAGGTTATGGCGGAGCAACCGTCTGTGAATCCGTCCCCGGAATCGGTTTTGGCGGAGGACTCGGTCGCGGTTTCCTCGGATACGGTGGCCTCGGTGGTCTCGGGGGTTTAGGACTCGGAGGTTTAGGCCTCGGCCTTGGACGTCCTTTTTTATAAATAGCAACACGTCCTCCTCCTACTTCGACAGTAATACACAGGTTTCTGGGCCTATGCCCATGGTGTCATCCAATACTAGTGGTAGGTTCAACGACCAGGCTCATATAATGGCTTTCTGATTAGAAATTAAGGAAACAGCAAATTAAAAAAACTTCAGGTGTTAATGTAAGCAGATCCCGTTGGTTTTGTTATGTGTGTTTAATGTTGAAAAGTAATTTCATTGTTTTGGTGACCATTTCAAAGTGACAGAATGTTGTTAAAATAAAGTTTATATTTTTTTCCAAAATTGTTTAATCACACTGATCTCAGTTTATTTTAATTTTTGTCGAATTTTTGTAAAGTCTGTCTTGAAATATTACGCCTGAATTGAAAAAAAAATTGTATTGTTCAAAATTTTTATAAAATTATTTATGTATGTATATCTCTTTGGCTATTTAAATAAATATTATATGTATTTGAATTTTTGTTTTAATATTTTTTTTATTCCCATACTTTTCAACCAACCTTTGAGGACTCAAAGTTCCTAAACTAAAAACATTATTAATGCTTCATAAAGGGTGTAAAAAGACCCTTAACGAAGCCGAAAGGCACTCATACTCCCCTTCATTATGATCGTTTTGTTCGTTCTCGAGCATACTTGGGAACCTTCTAATTACGGAGATATTTGAGGTCAAAGTTCCAACTTTTTCACAAGTTTTTGTCTAAATACTAGTTTGTAAGGTTATAAATTGACTTTACTTCAATGACCTGTTTACTATACAAAACATCTATCAGCACAATATTTTGAGTCCGTTACATTGAGTTTTACCGTAAAACGTGATTCCTCACCCCAAAAAAAAAAAGTCGTTTCCGAGCAATATTTTTTGCGTAGGGTTACTTAGTTTGATGTACAGAATGATTGGTTGACGGCTTCGTGAAGGGTCCGTTTACACCTTGTATATTTCTTTACAATTTTTATACATTTTTAAATATTCCTTAAAAAAAAACCAATTTAAATAACATTTAAAAATGTAAAAATAGTAGCCCACCAGTATCAGAAATAGGGTCCAAGCTACCGGCGGTCAGGGCTCCAGAAAGAGGGACCTCTTAACAATATTAGCCGTGTCCAGCCCCCGTAGCATGACCACCGTTGACAAGGATTTCTTTGACGGAAGAATCAACAAAATGACAGATTGTGTCGACATAATGACAGATTTCTTTGCACTATCTGTCATTTTGTCGATTCTTCCGTCAAAGAAATCCTTGTCTACGGTGGTCATTCTACGGGGGCAGGAGTACCGCTTTTTGAATCAAGCCCATGAACCAGCTGCCTCACGAGAGCCTCCTGAGATATTAGTCGAGGGGGTTGTCATGATACCATTATCATCATCTGTCGCCTTTACCCAACTATGTCGGGGTCGGCTTCCAGTCTAACCGAATTCAGCTAAATACCAGTATATTACATGGAGCGATTGCCTATCTGACCTCCACAATACCTGCTACCCTTTGGTATCGTATCAACATCTGTTATGACACCAAAATATAGTTTTTGAACCTTTTGAACGCCATTGTCACAGATACACGACAAGCAAGCGCGTGACTGAGCGCTTAGACAAGGTTTACACATTCTATAAGCGATCATTCTCCTGTTCTTATCCAATTTTTTTGTGGTCGGCGCAGCATCTTCTTCTCCCATACTTCTCTTTTGCTCGTCACCTCATCAGACACTTCCTTTCTAGCCATAACATCCTTCACATAGTCCATCCATCGTACCTTTGGTCTTCCTCTACTCTTAATATATCCATCCACATTCATACTCAAAATTTCAGCTGAGTACCAGTATTTTACATGGAAAGACTTCCTATCTTACCTCCACACCCCCGTTACTTGTAACACGATGTTCTTGGCAAGACTGGTAGCCAGATTTTCGTGCTTTTGACGCAAGCACAAAATCTGGCTACCAGTCTTACACTAGTAGTACTACTAGTACTACTGGTAACACGATGTACTAGTTACTACTGTTACAAATGCGAAAGTTTACGTGTGTGTGTTTTTAACTCCTTCACGCTACAACGGCTGGGTGAATTCCGATGAAATTTGTCATACTGATACAGCTACTAAAAGAAAAAAAAAGAAAAAACGTATACTTGCTCAAATTACCCGTACTTTATTTCGAACGTTCACTCGCTTACAAATGTATACTAAATCAAATATATATATACATAAAACTATATAGATATCATATTCCTACTAGCATGGGCACATGCAGGGGGGAGGGCAGTCTGGGCAGACTGGGCAGGGGGGAGGGCCAACTGGGCAGGGTGGGCTGGGCGGGGGCGGGGCGGGACACGGGCAGGGGCACGGGGAGGGCGGCGGTGGGGGAGGAGGGGGTGGGCAGGAGCATGGACATCCGCAAGGTCCTAAACCATCTGGCAAAACCGAGTCGTTCTGCCCGTTAGCCGTGCTAACACTGGCGGCACCGAGGGTCCTGAAGTTCTGGGGCGGGTTAGGGCGGAAGCAGATGGTCGGTGGAGCGGGCACGATGATCTTGGGCGGTCTGACGATGAGGGCAGCAGGCACTGGGGGCTGTACAGGTGGTGGTTGCACCTGGGGACGAAAGATGATGTTAGATCGAGTTATTGCATAATTAGTCAACGTTCCCACGGCTGGGACACAGGCCTCCTCTATGTGTGAGGGAGTGGGCTATAATCCACCACAGGCCCTATGTTAGGTTGGTAGATGTCACGATTTGACTTCCACAACCCAGTCACTTGGTATGATACTCCTTGGCAAAAATAGTTGTCAGACTTTCAAATGCATGATTTTGAAATACTTGGCTTCGCATATCAGGGTCTGGTGAAATAACTAAGCAGGCGTGTACCTATTAAGTTTAAGTCGCATGTAATAGAGAGCGAGCGTATTGCCATCAATGGGCCACAACTGAGAAATTCCTGAAGGAAAAACCTAATAACACTATGCCTGACCTGAGAATCGAACCCAGGACCTCATGTTCAGCACTAGCGCTTTGCGGCCACTAGACCAACGAGATTTTCAGCATTGCAAAACCATCATTTGACTTCCCTTTCACTAGTGTCGATCACCTTCTCAAGAAACCATGGTCGGATGCAGCTGAATACCAGTATGTTACATGGAGCGCCTGTACAATAAAGATCTACTTAGTACTGGTTAAATATGAAGCATTTCCTTACCCTAATCGGTGGTTGTTTCGGCACAGCAACAGGCGGAGGTCGGACGATCAGTGGGGGAGGTTGCGGTGGGTTCACAGCTGGCACCCTCACGTAGAACGGCGGCGGCTGCGGGGGCTGAACCGGGGGTGGTCGCACCGTTATCGGCGCTGGGGTAGGAGGCTGGACTGGGGCTGGCTTCACCCATATTGCGGGTGGTTGGGGTAGCCTGATCTCACCGGGGCGGACCACGATTGGGGGTGGAGCTGGGAACCTGATCTGTCCGGGTCTGATTAGGATGGAACCTGTGGAAGCAATGGGACATTACAACAAAATCTGATGTTACTTAGGTAGGTGAAGGTCCTACGGTAAGAGAGGATCCTCCGACCAGACGAGCGTTGTCTGGTGGGCTAATAGTTGTTGGTTTTCTGTCAACATTTTAATCAGGCGCATAACTCTGACATCGCGATGGTGTATTTCATTTGTAGCAGCAGCAGGCATCGTCACAAGTACACATTTAATGCGGGGCCGAACCTATTGCCAACAACCGGGCACAAATTCTTTAAAGTCTGGGCACCTACTGAGAAATTCCTGGTGAAAACACTTGCCCGGCCTGGGAATCGAACCCAGCAAGAACTCTACACTCAGAAGTCTCGTGGTTTTATGTTTCCTTGCGTGATCAAATCAGAAATGAGAACATCCGCAAGAGAACCAAGGTTACCGACGTAGCCCGAAGAATAGCCTAACTTAAGTGGCAGTGGGCAGGGCACATTGCTCGCAGAACGGATGGCCGATGGGGCCGAAAAGTTCTGGAGTGGCGACCACGAACCGGAAGACGTTGTGTTGGAAGGCCTCCCACTAGGTGGACCGATGACCTGGTGAAGGTTGCAGGGATTCGCTGGATGCGAGTCGCACGGGACCGGTCAATGTGGCGACACTTGGGAGAGGCCTATGTCCAGCAGTGGACGTCTTTCGGCTGATATGATGATGATGATGAATGGTTTTATGAAAGTTTCCCCGTATCTCTTAAGGATTCGAATTTCCCCCTACTGTCCTAGCACTGATACCCTTCGTCTTTGAAACTTACCTGAAGGAGCCTGCCCATACAGGTAGTTGACAGGAGGCTCACAGGGGTTGCAGGGTCCAATCTGCTGCGCCCCTGAGTCACAGGGCACAGGGGCTGGGGCTGGTTGGGGCGGACAAGGGAGTTGGCATGGGCATGGACATGGGCATGGGAATTGAGGCTCCGGCTGTGGGCACGGCTGCCCCAGCGCAGTGCCCAGGAAAAGAACTAAAAAAAAAAGAAAAAAAAAATCGGAGCAAAAACATAAACACTGTTTTAAGCTTTCACGGCTTACAACTAAACTTATACTGTCACACTGTCCACAGCATGCCCATAAAACTAGGTTTTAACACATAAAATATAAAACAATGAAAATATTACAAAAAACAAAATAAAAACCAGAATAATTATTAAAAAGCATTTGATGCATTTGAAAGAGAATTGATAAAATTGTTTCACATACAAATTATAGTTATCACTCTACATTTATAGCAGTGGTCAATATTTTTTTGTATTTAGAGATTGTGAGGGTTATGTCCATGTCAGATTGCTTTGACAATTCATTGTACTGCCTACAGAGTCTTGGGAGAGCGGCGAAATGTCCTAGATTAGTTAGCACTTACGGGATATCTTCCGTGTTTGTTCGTTATTTTGAGCTCCCGATATTAAACACAAAAATTTCAATCTAGAGGATGGCTTCAAATTGTCAAGTACGTGGAATCTAGTTTTGAGTACGCGCAAAAGTAGCAGCCGGCATCGTAATAAGGACTCCACAAAACCTGGTGATACTGTGAGTGTGTTTTGCCGTGACTTAGTGTCGAGTTCCAGTAGTGCGCGTAGCAAAAGACAAAGAAAGAGGGTAGATAGATTTGTCTGCTCTTAACTATTTATTTTCCATCCACCCGCATTCTCCAGTCAACCCGCGATCATGGCGCTTGCAACACCGTCGAAATATCGGAAGCTCAAAATAATGAACAATCACGGAAGATAACAAAAACACAAGTCTAAGTACAACAAGTAAAACAATGATAACTGCAGAAGTATAAACATTAGTGCAGATAAAATAAAAAACAAAAGATTATTCTGTTAAAAAAAGCAATGCAAATTATGATGCACTGTGATACTAAAGTTTAAACGATTCTTTTTTGGAGTCAAAAATCAAGTTTTACGGTAGGAATCAATGTAACTTATTTTACAAAACATGGTGCTAATGGATAGCTTGAATAGTACTGGGGTCGTGGAGGTGTTTAAAGTAAAGTTCTTACAAGTTTTTTTATTAAATAAATGTTTTTAACTTTATGTTTTTGTGTTTGTTTTTTATTAAATTTATGTTTTTGTGAGCTAGAACAAAAAAAAATATCTCAAAGACGGAGAGATCAAGTACCTTTCGGCTTCGTTAAGGGTCTATTTACAACCTTTATACCCTTAACGAAGCTGAAAGGCACTAGTTTTCCCCGTCATCCGATCATTTTTTGTTATACTACTTTTTCTTAACTACTTTAAATACCGCCACGACCCCCGTTCTATTAATTCATGCATGCATGCTTCGTTAAAGGTCTATTTACACCCTTTAGATTTACGTTCAATCTGATCTGCCCATAATAAGATCAGCGATACTTAACCGATTCGTTTACATTCTTCTGATTGGGCATCACTGTCAAAATAGCAGTGATATTTATTCTCAGAACAAGAAGGATCACATTAGTTTGCTGCCGTCAGACGTACACTAATAGCGAAAGTGCCTTGCAGTACTTTTTTTCTTGTAACTTTTAAGGGGCAAAATCAATTATATTATAAAGAAAGATACGCTACGTTCATACCGAGCGGCGTTCAAATATTGTTGCGTTGATACGACTGCGATAGATAATACGGAACGTATGATACAGAAAGAGATAGCTATTGCGCTTGAAGTATTTAAATTACGACAATTGTCTGAATTTGTCTGCAACAATTTGCGCGCGCTAGTGCGAAATATCATTGGGCAAAATGCGCCGATTCATAGCTGAAATGTTAAAGGAAACACACAGTTTGGGTGTGTGAAACATTTGTCTTGCAATAAAAGTTATATTTCGTTGCCTGACGCAATGACTAGACCTGACCCGATTTGGGAAATTCTTTATTTGTATCAAAGGGCTTCCTAAATTTAAATGGGACGTCCCATTTAAATTTTATCGAAATCGGTCAAGCGGTTTTTGAAAAATCAACAAAAATCTAAAAATTGTATACATGGATGATATTTTCGTTTAGTCCGAAACCTCGCTGTCTCATTGGAGCAGTGCTCAAATATTTGTATAGGATGTTACAACTAAAAATGGAAAAAAAAAAAAAAAACTTTTTTGGAAAAAAAAACCGACTTCAAAAACACAAAAAAGTGAAAAATAACTTTAGCTTCAGAAGACGGTGACTTTTGTTTGTTTGATTCAGTTTATTTTTTGCAAAAAAAAGTTTTTCTAGTCTTTTATATCTATGTTGAAAATATGATCTTTCCAAACTAGAGATGTAAAGATAATACAAATGTAATATTTACCCGATAACCATATGACTTTGCCCTTCGCCATTTTTCGATCGTCTGATGAAAATGATTTAGAAAAACCACCTTTTATATCCTCTAATCATTAAAAATCCCCATCCATGTCGACATTTGTCTAACCCCAATACAATCTAAATTCCACCTTATAGACTTCGTTCAAGAGTTTAATTTTAATTGAATGTTTGTATTATAAGGCTTTTTGTATTGTCACCCTCAAATAAAAGTTTTGTAACGGTCTTTGAATTTATTTTTTAAATTTAGAATTATTTAGTTTTGCAACACTGATAATAGTAACGGTTTTGCTTTAAGGTTTTTCAAATATAATATTTATAAATTATTAGATTCGTTTTGGTTAGATAAGAGAGTTTTAAAATAATATTTTTTTCATACTTTAAACTTTTACGTAACCTCTCTTTGTTATTTGAAATCATACATATTGAACACACCTACTTCAAAATTCATTCTTCTGCCCATTTTTCGACTTCATTCTGACCGGAACAGCAATTCTTCTTCTATATCTAATAGGGTGACTGGTAATTAGTGACCGATACTTAAACACGTGATTGTACTCATGATAACAAACAACTTTCCCAAAGAAACATTTGTTTTAAACTCATTCACTATCACAATAACACAGCCGTATGAAATTCGAGCGCGCGCGAATTTGACCTATCAGCTGTTAGCCGCGTGACGCCGTTTTGTTTCATTACTATCAAACCGTGCAGCAGTGGGTAGGCAGAGCACTCGCGCGGCTCGCGAACGCGCGAATTTCATACGGCTCTTGTGTTATTGTGATAGTGAATGAGTATAAAAAATGATTCTTTGGGAAAGTTGTTTGTTATCATGAGTACAATCACGTGTTTAAGTATCGGTCACTAATTACCAGTTACCCTGTATATCTCTCTTTCTTCTATTCGTTATCTCATCTCTTCGACAGTCTATTCATCGTTAATTTGGTCTGCCTCTTTTCTTATAGCTACCCACATTCTTTAAAGAATTGATTCTTTTCTTCTTTCAAAAAAATACTGACCTCACTTAGAGGTCGACAAACAGATGTGCGATTAACGATAAAATTGTACTGCGAGTCATCATAGTTCGAATCTACGCTAGTGCGACAAAGTGAAGCCTGGATAAAAGGGTGTAAATACACCCTTAACGAAGCCGAAAGGCACTTGTTTTCCCCGTCTTTGTGATATTTTTTTTTGTTCTAGACCATACCTGGGAACCTTCTAGTTACGAAGATATTGGGGGTCAAAGTTCTAACTTTTTCACAAGTTTTTTTTAAAAACATGTTTTTAATGTAAGGTTTTTTTACTTTAAACATCTCTACGACCCCCGTACTATTCAATCCATCCATCAGCACAATGCTTTGAGTGCTTTGCATCGACTCCTACCGTAAAACTTATTTTTCACCCCAAAAAGAAAGTCATTTACCAGCAACAATTTTTGTTTAAAGTTACTTAGTTTGATGTACAGAATGCTTGGTTGACGGCTTCGTGAAGGGTCTGTTTACACCCTGTATTTAATTTAATTTTTGTATGCAGACTTTGAACTGGGGACGTTTAGTTTATTGTCGTATGTACCTGTAGGTCGTATACGGTCTCCACCTTCTATACGGACGGTACGGTCTTCTTCTTCTTCCTTCTTCTTCTTCTTCTTCTTCTTCTTCTTGTATTATTCTATTCTATTCTATTCTATTCTATTCTTGTAAATTACATAAAGTAATGCGCCTGCTTGGGTTCGAATCGAACCCTGCATGTCCTAGACCACCACTACTCTAACTAGGTTACATCATATTATTAGTCTTTCTGCAACTTCACAGAAGCTCCACTTACTATTTTTCTTTCCAACTTATTATGTTGTTTGAAGCAAAGATTTGAACCGTTAGATGTTCTCTCGCCGTACTGGGGTCGGGCGAGAAAATGTGTACAGTGAGAAGAGTGAGCTCACGCATCTAACATGGAACATGTAAATTTGCTAACGAATCAGGAACATCACCATTTTTTAGCGCGGTAGGTTTTTTTTTTCGAAAATGCATCTCGCAGTTCAACCTAGGAGGTTGTCGTCTTCTCAACCGGACTATCCTGTGTGCCTTGGGTGTAAGGCTAAAATCTTACAAACTAAGCGACTACACAAGCTTCTCGATGTCAATCAATCGAACAATTTAAATCCTTGGTTTGAACTATATAATTTTGAAAACAGTGTCGAAATCTCCATGTAGTTTCTGCATATAGAATAGTATGCGAAGACGTGGTATGACTTAAAGTGTTCAACTACTGAGATAACTTAGAATTCTTTAGAACTCGCAACCGGCGTGCGTGTATAACCAGATGTATGAACGTGGACGAGGCGAAAGGTGTATGTAAGGATCGTACCAGGTGGCGTTCTGTGGTTTATGCCTACCCCCATGGGAAAAAGGTGTGAATTTATATATGTCGGATATGTCAGGATTTACTCCGTTAGGCTCGTACATCATGTGGGCAGACGATGGGTTTCGTGCTATGAAAACACACTGGGTGCGATACACTGGTTCTTTAATTACTTAAGATTACAACTTAACACAATAACAGTGATAGTCTAGTGGTGTGACAGTCGGACTGCCAAGTCATAGGTCTCGAGTTCGAACCCAAGACACGCACCTCTGATTTTTCGGATTCACGTGCGTATTGTATAATTATCACTTGCTTCGGTGAAGGAAAACATCGTGAGGAAACCAGCATGTCTGAGGGATATTTCTCAACGGCATGTAAAGCCAAGTCAGAGGCCCATGGGCGGCTTAATAACTCTGACACCAGGTTAGTCACTAACCACACGATAAAGAAAGAACAGAATAACACGGGGCACTATGAATCGGATATAGTTCCAAGACGTCTCAACTCCGCCGCGATCAGATATTGACTCTCGCCGTCACCTCTAGCTGAATATCGGGGCTCTGTAGAAACACGCTGTGGTGTGGGTAGACTGGTAAGTAGGTCGCGTCATGTCCCCACTGGCGTGTTTGCCGATTCATTTTATGTCCGTACTAACGACCTATTCCGACATATGTATGTATGTAGCGAGACGATTTTAACATATCATCACACCTGTATTCCACTTAAGGATAGGCAAAGCTGTATAGTAACCACACTCAGGTTTTACCAGTTGCCGTCAAACGGGGTGAATTGAAACTTAGGGGAGAATTGAGACAAAACGTTGATAGAGATTTTTACGTTGAATTACCATGGTGTTCGGTGCTCGTGGCTAAATAATAATTATATTTAAAAAAAAAAAATAAAAAAAACGAATTGGCACAATAAATAAATTTAACAATATTTAATATTATAGTGAAATAAGTTAGTATGGCTTAATATATATTATAATATACCTAATGTACTTAAACGTTATTACAATTTACGAACAAAAATGATTTAGGTATGTATATAAAATTTGATCTGTGAGCAGCGGTGGCCCAGTGGTGGCGACCCCGACTTACGAACAGTAAGTCGTGAGTTCGAAACCAGGCAAGCGCGATACTTTGTGTAATTTATTTCATCACCACTGCTCTCAAAACGGCGAAGGAAAACATCGTGAAGAAAACGGCATGTCCTAAAACAAAAAACACGACAACGGCATGTCGTTGTTTCCTTGGAAAATGGGTAGGCCTTTAGTGTGGGACGCAACATGTGTCGATACTCTTGCGCCATCTCATCTTCCTAGCTCGTCGTGCTGTGCTGGCGCTGCCGCTGCGGCTGCAGAGAACCTCAAGCGGCGTAAATATAGAAACCTTTGTGGTAATTATATTTTCGAGCCGTTTGGGGTTGAAGTTCTGGGGCCGTAGGGTCCGAGTGCTCATAGCCTGTTTAAGGAAATTTCGAAACTCTTAGTTGACGCTTCCCGTGACCCAAGGGCTGGCTTTTACTTTGGCCAGAGGCTAAGTGTTGCCATACGACGTCGCAACGCCTCCAGTCTCTTGGGCACATTACCTAGCTGACAGCATTGAGGAGGAGTTTTTTGATGCCCTTTAATAGTTTGTTGTTAGTTTATTTATTTTAGGTTATTTAATAATTTTTAATTAATAATGTATACAGTTAGTTTACTCAACTTAATTAAATAAAAACAAGAATAACGATATGAATGATTTCCTTGTATCAGAACTCTTTCGACCACTTTATTTTATTTTCAAAATAATTAATTAATCAGAGATAAGATGTGTATATCGTCGTTAGTTCTCGACGCAATTCAATTGTAGAATCGATGATTCAATTAAAGCAATCAATTATTAAAAAGCTTTTTGATACGTTAATTGTACAAACACATTTTAAGTCTATTTGTTGTTTGTCAGAATGCCTCGTTGGTCGTTTGATCGAAGCGCGACTGCTGAGCATGAGGTCCTGGTTTTGATTCCCGAGTCGAGCAAAGTATTATTGGGTTTTTCCATCAGGAATTTCTTGGCTTTTGATTATGTACCGATCCTATCCGGTCGCTTGTCCAAGGGGATGGTGAAGTAGATCGAAACGTAATGCACCGGATCAACTCAGGATGGATGAAATGGCGAAAGGTCACTGGAACAACTTGCGACCCACGGATGCTCCTCAAGTTAAAGGAGAAAATAGACAAGTCCGTGATTAGACCTGTCGTACTGTATGAATCGGAATGCTGGGCTGGAAGGAAGATGGATGAAAAAGGATTGCATGTAAAGGAGATGAGAATGTTGAGGTGGATGTGTGGTATGACAAGAATGGATAAAATAAGGAATATATTAGAGGTAGTTTGAAAGTTGCGCCAGTTACAGAAAAGTTGAAAGGGAATCGACTGTCTTTGTATAGACATGTGATGACTAGGGATGATGTTACTAAAAGAGTGATGAATATAAATGTTGATGGACGGAGAGGGAGAGGAAGACCAAAGAAACGATGGATGGATTGTGTGAGGAATGATATGAAGGAAAAATGTGTAAATGATTGCCTGACGGTTAACAGGGAAGAATGGAAGAAAAAAAACGTGTTGCGCCGACCCCAAGTAACATGGGACATGGGCATTAAGTGTCCCGTTCCTACGTGTAAATAGGTTAGGCGGATAATTCCTTTAATTATCTTGCATTTACTTTGTCTGTTTAATTATGGTCGGAAATCATACCAAAAGAACGTTTTGGCGACGTCATTGACATCATCATCATTGTCATTATATTACCCTTATTCCAATTCATTTGGGGTCAGCGCAACATGTCTTCTTCTTCCATACTTTTCTATTACTCGTCATCTCATCAGACACCTCCTCTCTTCTTATCTTTTACACAGTCCATCCATCATCAGTCGTTTTTGACAATCGGTCTTTTTAATATTAGAAAACTTATCATCATCTGCCTGCCTTTTTCCAACTGTACTAGGGTCGGTCTCCAGTCTAACTGGATGCAGCTGAATATGGTGTAGGTTACATTGAGCGATTTGTATTCAATTACCATGCAAAACTATACTATGGTAAAAAAGAGGAATGGACCCGATATTACACCCTGTGGTGACCAACCTTGGATCTTTTTTATTTACAGAAAATTTATACCATATATTTTATTGCTTGCTTTCTTTTATTTAGTAAAATATACTGATACATTAATTTTAAATTAGTCTCTACGTATTGTTTAAGTTTTATGACAGTTTTTCGTTGTTTACTGAATCAAGTGCCTTCGACAGATTCGATATTTATTTTGTTTGATTGTAATGGTATCTTGACGTGACTGTCTCATTTTGGTACCCAGGAACAAATTAAGTTGACGGTGTGTGTTGAGTTTGCATATTTTTTTTTATCTTAAGGTCTAGTAGTCTAGTGGTCACAAGCGCGACTGCTGAGCACGAGGGCCTGAGTTCGATTCTCAAGTCGGACAAAGTGTTATTAGATTTTTCTTCAAATAGAGTAGGTAGTAAAGAACAAAATAAAACCAAAACATGTAATACATATGCGTATAATAATTCGTTATTAAAATACATAAATACTTAGTATATACATTTGTAAACAGCACACACATTCGAAATTCATACGGGCAATTATTTATCCACAATTTATCCTTTATCACATGCCAAAATCATTGTAAAGAAACCGTAAAGAGATCTTTGAAAACGTACTAAATTAAACATAGGAACTTATCTCCAAAAACGATACCCGGGAGAACTATTGAACAAAAAAATTCCAGTGGGATCCAAGACAGTAAATGGAAAATTGCAACACTGCTTTTCATTTGTATTTCTGTGGTTCTTGCTATGATGATGATGGTCAGCGTTCTTTGTAGGGTCAAATGGAGTATGAGGTCTTCTACATCAAAAACCTCAGTTGGATTGTTCAGGCAACGGTCTACAGCATCCTCCATTCCACCCCATCAATACCTCTGTCTGTTGCTTCTCCAAGCAGTGGGTCTTAAAGGCCGTTTTTAAAATAAGTCCTTAGTAGTTTGTTATTTAGCATGGCGCAGGGTCGCATGAGCAAGGGCACGGGGGGGGGCCTTGGTCGCACGGGCAGGGAGGGGGTGGTGGTGGCTCGATAGGGCAAGGGCAAGGGGAAGGAACTGGGGAAGGTGCTGGCTGAACGCATCCACACCCGCCGATGGCCTGACTCTGGATTCCAATTTGGTTTTGGATCGCCTGTAGAGCCTGAAGACCTAGCTGCGACTGCAGCGAAGACGTCGACACACAGATGGTAGGAGGCTGAATTGCCTGCGACTTAGGTGGTCTCACAACGATCTGTGGCGGGTTGATGGGGGCTGGTCGTGGCTGAGTCACAGAGATCGGAGCAGGCTGGATAGCAGCTGGCTTCGGCACCCTGACGACTAGTGGAGGAGGCTGCACGCAAGGTACAGGTCCAGGACGGGCGAGCACTGGGGGAGGAACTATCGGTGGCAGAGGAGGTGGTCTCACGCAGATCGGGGGAGGATTTACAGGTGGAATCGGTGGCGGTTGGACGCTTAATGCAGGGGGCGTGATTGCAGCCGGTTGCGGTGGGCGCACCAGGATGGGAGGCGGCTGGATGATTACATCAGGGGATGCGCTGATGAAGAAGGTGCCTCCAGGGACGGCGATCTCTTGGAAGCCGGCGGCCCTCAGACGGTCAGGCACAACGTTCTTTTGTACGAGTACCTTGACTGGTCCGTCGCCGCATGGTGCTGAAACAAACATAATTTATTTGAGATTTGACTGAAGTAATACTCTTCCTGACCGTTTTCGGTCATTGCGGCCAATCTCAGCAGTGACCGGCCGCCGTCACAGGACGTCTTATAGTGCACGCATGTGTGCAAAACACAGTGTGTACTCTCTCGTCCCATAGTCTTATAGTCCGATAGGACATCAAGCTGGAGAGACATTAGCAGCTGGACATGGTTTCCAAAACACGGGGGTACGAAACCACCAACTTCTAAACTCTGGGATGCTTTTGACAACTTTTCAATAAAACCCAACAACACTTTGGCCGACCTGAGAAGCGAACCCAGTTTGTGACCATAAGACCAACGTTCTGTTGAGATTGTGGCCAGTCTTCTTTCGTATCGATGGTACCACTAATTTCGTGGGCACAGTAAGTGGCCACGTTAATGGCGGCATCTGCCGCATTTGTTAAGTTCTTTATAAGCAGGTATATGGACAGATGGCAGTGATTAAATATTAGTGTACTAATAAAGTGATATTCAAAAATACTTACAAGCTGGTGGAGCGCAGGGATCGCAAGGGCACGGCGGAGGCACCGGGGGCGGGCAAGGCGGTGGCGGGCAGGGGCACGGACAGGGACAGGGCGGGGGGGGCGGGCACGGACACCCGCAGTACTGGGGGGCCGGCGCCGCTGCCGCTGAAGCTACCAATACTGAGGACGAAGAACAAACAATTAGAAAAAGCGCTTGATGTTGCTGCTGGTGACGAAGAAATAATAATGAGTAAGACGCTTGATGTTACAGCTGAAAAGTTGAACGCCACGGGCGTTGTGGTTATCGTCAAGCAACACCCGCGCGAGTCAGTTGTTTCATGAGAGGAGACTGGGGAGGAAAACTAATAACGAACACTCCAAACTCGAGTTGGTAATGAACAGTAGTCCGAAACAGCCACTACGTAGAGCCCTGACACACCCGAAGCTACCAATGCAGAGGCTGAACAAAAAAACAAAGACTCTGATTTCCAACGTGCTACTGAGGATGAATCCACAAGTGTTTGAGCTCAGAGCCAGGTGCACACTATCTTCCTTTGGTGTCATAGTCTGAAGGGACGGTAATCCGCCACGACCGGAGAGTGATCAGGTGTAAGACCCAAGGCTTATCGTGTGCACCAAGCCACTGGGACAAAGATTGCCATATCCAATTTAAACGCTAAGATTTACAATCTCATCAAGTTTGCAACAAAAAATCAGAAGAAAATAAAAAGTAGATATATTAGGTCCTAAAAAGTAATAAAGCTCAATCAAAAAGTTTTAGATTTCCAATAAATTTTTGTATTAAAAAATAGTTTAATGATGATATATGTTATGCTGTTCAAGGAAATTTTGGTGGGTGGCCAAAGTTTTAAGTTATAATAATAATTTTGTTATTTTTAAACATAACACAAAACAATGTTTACCAACAGCGGCCCTCTGTCAACTCCATTCAAGTGCTCAAAGTTCTTTGTAGACGACGAATATTAAGCTATGAAAATCCAAATTAAGCTGATCTCTCATTATACGGGAAGTGCATACAAAGCGTGGTCAGGTTATACTGGATATTGTATACCGCCCTGTTTACTGTGTTTACATAAAAAAGAGCTAATTAATTATTAAATAGATAGTTACCTATTATACCCAATGCCGTTAGACGCCCCATGGTTGACAACCTTGTGTATAAACCACCAAAGTTTGCAACCTTTTATACTAAAACTGACCGCCATTTTGTTTTCAAACTCTCAAATCAGCCATCTTGTGTCGCTAGACCGAGCATCAAAATAACAAACTTTCATTTGTTTTGACTTTTGAAGTATTGTTTGGGAATCGGTTATCATGGTATGGGCATGTGATGTGGTGGAATAATATTGTGATTTCAGATTTTTTTCTAAGTCAGTTTGAAGTCTTACAAATGGACTAGAAAAACTTTCCCTTTCAAGGTGTATAAGGACTTCCATTTTCATAATAATACCATCCACTCGGGTCGATCGTTAGGTAAAGCCTGAAAATAAAAATGCCTAGGTTGATATGTGAATGGGTTACATTACGTAACGAGTTTCCTCCGTGCCTCGGATAGCACGTTGAGCCGTTGGTCCCGGCTGTCATTTGTAGATCTTTGACAGCCGTTACTGGTTTTCAGTGTCCTGAAAGTAACAACCAGTCTTACCAAAGGGTAAGACCCAGTACTAACTGCGTTTTGGAGGTCAGATAGGCAGTCGCTCTATGTAAATTTCTGCTATTCAGCTGCATCCGGTTAGCCTGAAAGCCGACCCTAACATATTTGGGAAAAGGCAAGCAGATGATAATGGATGCGATTGAATATAAATACATATCTATAAAAACTCACTTAATCGGTTATCGTGGTATGTGATGCGGAAGGATGTGGAAAATGTAGTGAGGAAAATGTTGAGTATGAATGTGGATGGCTATAAGAGTAGAGGAAGACCAGAGGAATGATGGATGGACTGTATGAAGGATGATATGGCTAGAAAGGAGGTGTCTGATGAAATGAAGAGTAATAGAGAAGTATGGAAGAAGAAGACTTGCTGCGCCGACTCCAAATAAGTTGGGATAAGGGCAGGAGACTGACGACCTATAAAAACTCACGCTCTTTTCCCATGGGGCTAGGCAGAAACCACCACAGAACTTCACCTGCTACGATCATCTCATTATAAAGAGGAAAGATTTGTATATTTGTAACGAATAAACTCAAAAACTACTGGACCGATTTCAAAAATTCTTTCACCATTGGAATGCTACATTATCCCTGAGTAACATAGGTTATATTTATTAATAGAAAAATATAGGGGGGGGGGGGAGAATTAGGGGAAAATAAATGTCCACCCGTGCGAAGCTGGGAAGGGCCGCTATTATGATATATCATGATCATATTGCATACTCCTTTTGCCTCGTCCATGTTCATAAATCTGGTCATACACGCACGCTGGTTGTAGTACTACGCACCTGACCTATCAGATAATACAGCCAATTGGCAACCACATACCAGAACACGTAACTCAAGAAAGGCCAAGGTGGACTGATGACCTTGCGAAAGCCTTGGGAATCCACTTGATGACTGAGTCGGGAAAACAGGATCGGTGAACGTGGCGGTGCTTGGGAAGCCTACGTTCAGCAGTAAATATCTTGTAGCTAAAGTTACTAACTTTGAGGAGACTGAAGCCATATTTTTTTCAATTCCCGGATCGAGCAATATGTTACAGAGTTTTTCTATCACAAATTTCCTAGTGGCAGACGCGGAGTCTGAATTTGTGTCCGGTTGATGGCAATAGGATCACTCCCTATTACATAAGACTGAATTATAACCGGTGAAATGTTGGTGTACTAGTAGTTTGATTGATTTTATGTTTTATATTACTCTAGAATCCCGGCCGTGCTTCGCCACCTATTAGGGTCCAAAACATATCATATCTTTCAAGCTAAAACCGACCATACACATTCACAAAAAGTAATTGAAATCGATTCAGTGGTTTCGGAGATTAGCATACACGAACATATGTTTTTACCCGACTGCACGACACAACGTTGCATTACGCGTTTTTAAGATATTCATTTCTGGCAACCCCCTCGGGCGATACACAATACAGCTAAAGCTACATGTTATCAGCTTACCCTATCTCCTTTAAACAACCGTGAGGTTACGTTGAGCGTAATCTGCGCTTATATTCACACTCAATAGAGCCTACAATAATAAGAAACTGTCTCAGGTATATAAGAAGTGTTTAGAACTAAATTCTGCACTGAAAGTCAATATGGGTCTACAGGCATTCTTGGTTCTTGGTGAGTCTAAACCTCTTTCTGGTGAAAAGGCCAGTGTAGATCGCGAAATTAGAGTCGTGAATCATATTTTCTACATACAGCTGTCACTGATTTGCAAATTACAAAAATAAGTAAGAAAATTTGAATTTCGCGGGGTACCCTGGCGCTTCCACCATAAGGTTGATTTCCACCAAACGGCTCGCATCGCATCGGATCGGAAAGGATACGAACGGATGCGGCAACAACCGATCGCGTCCGGCAGGATGTGACGCATACGATCGATTCCGTACCGTCTTTTGCAAATGTATTCGTTTCTGCGCCTAGTCATGAAAAAAAAATTCTTTGGGAAAGTTGTTTGTTATCATGAGTACAATCACGTGTATAAGTAACGGTCACTAGTTCCCAGTCACCCTATATACCTCTCTTTGCTCTTTATTCTTTTACACTTTTGTTTCGTGTAGGACTCATCAGCATCCTCATCTTCCTTCTTTTCCTTATATTTATTCTACCGTTATTTTGAGTATAATATATATTTCACTATTTCTTTTTGTTTTCTTCCCATTTTTTTTTCAAATTACTTTCCTCGATTGTTTATTGTCTTTTATTTGTTAAGTTTTTTTTTAACCATACTTTATCACCTGTTATTTCGTCTAGCACTCATCAGCGTCGCAGCGGCCGCCCCCTGGCGTTGCTACAGCACCTGTGACGGCAGCACCGTCTGCTTCGGGGAAGCTGGACAGCCATGCATCTCGCCCCCAGCCATCTGCATCGGCAGACCCTTACCCCCATGCACTGGGCCAGCTACCGTCTACACCCCCTGTGTGTGCCCGCAACCACCACCGCCGCCACCCCCCTGTCCTTTACCCTGCCCCCCTCTCCCTGAACCTGCTCCACCACCACCATGCCCATGCCCATGCCCATGCCCTTGTCCTTGCTACTAAGTTAAACAGCTTAAAAATTTAAATGACACCCCTTTGTTTTCTGAAAGGTGAAGAAATTGGTGATTTTTTTGGTCGATTTTTTTTTGTTTGGCGACTAAATTAAGAATTTGGAAACGAATTAAAATTAATTGTTTGGAATGAAATATAGTTTTCGTTTTTTTTTCGAATTTGTATTTATTTACGAACGTACTTTATAATACAGGGTGTAAACGGACCCTTCACGAAGCCGGAAGGCACTTGTTCTCCCCGTCATTGCGATCATTTTTTTGTTCTAGACCATACCTGGGAACCTTCTAGTTACGGAGATATTGGAAGTCGAATTTCCAACCTTTCCACAAGTTTTTATGATGAAAACTTTACTTTAAATACGTCCATGATTCTATGCATTCATCTGCACAATGCTCAAACACATTTTTCGCCCAAAAAAAAAGAAGTCGTTTGCCAGCAATAGAGCTTGATGTACAGAATGCTTGGTTGACGGCTTCGTGAAGGGTCCATTTACACCCTGTATAATACATTACATTATGACTGTTTTACATGAAGAGTTGAGGAGGTGTAATTATAGTACGTACACCCATATTTCGTCAGTTATACATATTTTCGTTTCATGCAATAAGAGGCGAGTGTATTACCATCAACCGGACATAAATACCACCTCTATATACAGGAGCTTGGAGCTTTAACCCCCAATATCTTAGTAACTAGAAGGTTCCCAGGTATGGTCTAGAACAAAAAAGATATCGCAATGACGGGGAGAACAAGTGCCTTTCGGCTTCGATAAGGTTCTATTTACACCCTTTATGAAGAACTTAATAAACTTTTGCTCAGAGTCCAAGTTGCTTTGAATCCTCCCTCTTCTATGGAGTATTGAGGAACTTAAACACCCTGGTCTTCACATAGCATAACGTCACGCCTGTAATCCCTGAAGGGATAGGCAGAGGTTTACCTAATGGTCCACCCACATTTCGCCAGTTATGTTTTAAGTCCCATGTAATAGGGGGCGAGCCTATTGCACTCAACCGGGCACAAATCCAGTCTCCGTGGATGCTACTGAGATATTCCTGATGGAAAAACCCAATAACTCTTGGCCCGACCCGGGAATCGAACCCACGCTCAGCAGTCGCACTTGCAACCGAGTCGACCAATGAGGCAGTCAGACCCTGTTCTTCATACTCCTATAAACGTTTTATGGTAAAATATTATGCGAGTATGAATTTAAGACTTAGGAGTTTCGTTTAAGAGGGCCCATCCCGGTCCGTCTATCGTCAACGCGAGCATGGTCGAAAAGCTTGTTGTTTCATCCAGAGCCACAGCGGCGATCTTCTTTCAACTCGCCCGTCCCACCCCGCCCCGACCCCGCACAACTCGTCTCCCGCGCACCTCATACCGCCTAACGCGGTAACATTGAACGTAAAATAGTGTTCGAAAATTTCTTAAACTTCGTGTTCTACGGGTTTCTGATTTAGTCTTACAAGTTTGTGAAATAAATATTTGTCATTTCGAATCTCGTTTACATGTGCAAGGTTTCTATCACGATGTTTTCTTTACTTTTACAGTTTATGAGTACATTATGAAAGGCCAAAGTTCAGGTAAAATTTGAGCAAAACAGCAATTTTTTGAGGCTTATACTGAATTTGTTTCTATAAATTTGTATTATTTGCTTTCATAGAAAACTAGATATAGTGCACAAGATACCTATTGGGTCAAAAAATTCAAAGATAGATGTGTTAGAATGGCATAATCACGTACGAGCGTTTGTATGAAAAGTAAGACAAGACGGGTTGACCGCTCTTAACGCAGTTGTGAAAGTCAAATAGGCAGTCGCTCCATGTAAAATATTAGTATTCAACTGCATTCGGTTTGACTGGAAGCCGACCCTAACATAGTTGGGAAAAGGCTAGCTTAATGATAACAGAAGGGCAATGTATTAAAAAAAACAGAATGACAGGATTCTTGCCCATTTTGGCGCCTTAAGAGGGAACAGAGCCTGCGAAGTAGTTATTTGAAGAAACTATTGCCGTCGTGCTGCGTCAAGCCGGTCCCCGTAGAGTGCAATATCGAGTATCAGTTGTCGAGATTTTTACTCCTCGAAAACTGAGTCGATTTAATTATTTTTGAATTAAAATTTTAAGAAAGAGTGTAATTCGCAAAGGGCTAAGAAGGAACATGGATGGGTTTTAGTCAATACAAGTCTGACACTCCCTTCCGCTCCGCCAAGAGCGGGGGGGGGGGGGGGTCATTTGATGATTTCCAATGCTAAAAAAAAAATAAAAATAAAAATAGACCTTGATTTTATGAAAAAAAAAATGATTGATCTAGAGGCATTATTCAGGAAAAAAAAAGGAGAATACATTTGTATAGAGAATCACAGCACCTGTTCCCTTTTAACACCAATTTGCAGCTATAATAGCATTACCTGACAATGTTATAGAAAGCTACATAATATCATTTCACATACATAGACTAAATCCCGAACTGAAATGAGAATTTTTCTTGCCATAGAGAATTTTTCCGAACAAAAATATCAAATTATATTTTGTCTATGAAAGGATTGAATTCAAATCTTAAGGATGATATGAAATGAAGGCTTCTTTGTTTCTTGGGATAAATACTTTACGAAATAGTGACTGAAAATTGTCAGATAGCCGTGGGTAGTTTTTTTTATTTATTTATTTAAAACAGCTTAGACTATCATTACATTATTATTTAGACTGGAAACGGGATATTTACCATGTTTACTGTTTCTTTTGAGTTCCCGATATTATTAATAATGTTAGTGACCATGATAGTTTAAAATCTTATATCACTACATTGTTTAGCCTAATGCGACGGTTAAGAACTTAAACTAATATACTAAACTATACAACATTTTTTTTAGTATATGCGAAACCTGAATATAGTTTGTTCAGAATAAGTAACTGAATCGATTCCAATCATTTTTAAACCATGTTATATATTTTCCCAAAACTATTTAAAAAAGTTAAAAGTTGGATACCGAGCGACTTTGAGTACCTATGGCAATAATTTAGGTACCTACTGCCAAATTATTATTATCAATGAACTCAAGACGACGCTGGAGATATATGGATACTGGATAACTTTGTGATTTTTCATGACACAGTTTTGAAATTTTGTACTTTTAGATTCTTTACATAAAAATACTAGACACGTGTATCAGGTTTCGCATATACTAAAACTAATGTTGTATACATACAATAAAAAAAAAACTTACAACATTATTAAATTATTACACCGTTAAAACACAAAACAGCATAACATAATTACTTACATAAACATAGTACAAATCTAAACACAAACATAACTCACTTTAAAAAATAAATTAAAAATCAAGTATTATTTTGCTTGTAGCATAATATAAATAGCGAATTCACTCCAACAAAATGTAAATACATCGATCTGAGTTTGAAGGTCGTTGATGGTACGGATCGCTCTGGTTTTCTCAAGTCATAGGTTGGTCCGCGGATGGGTGACCACCCATTACATAACGAGTTTCCGCCATGCCTCGGAAAGCACGTTAAGGTGTTGGTCCCGGCTGTCATTTGTAGATCTATGACAGTCGTTACAGGTAGTCAGTGGCTCTTAAGTCTGCCAACCAGCTTATCAAGGGGTATCCTATTACTTCTCATATCCCAAGATAGATGTCGCTACAATGTCTATGTTTTAAAAAAGACCAAGAGTTTGTTTGTTTGAACGCGCTAATCTCTGGAACTAACTTGAAAAATATTTTTTTGAGATGATTTGATTTTTTTTTAAATTATTATTTCTTTTATTTATATTTTTACAAATTATTTACATTTTAAAATATTCCTTAAAAAACAATATAAAAAACATTTAAAAATACATTATCTTTATTAAGATCTTAAGCTATTTAACATCACGCTGCAAACCTGAGAAACCGAACAATGGCGAGTCAAGCCGCAGGGAACAATTAGCTATGATATAAATAAAACAACATCCTTCAAATTATCCTTTCATTAAGCTAGAGAGCAAATTCATCGGTATCGTCAGGGGTAGGGTCAGCATGGAGAGCGGGTTCGACTGTGTTTCCGTGGCGGTGACCGGGGCTGGAGTACCCGCGGCTGGAGTGTCCGCGGCTGGAGGTACTACTTGCGGCATGGCTGCAGACATAGTCAAGAACGCTGGGAACAAAGAATCAGAACGAAAAATAATAATTATTTATTTTAAAAGTATTACAAAAGTGTACATTTAAGCGCAGTAGTGTTATTTCTCATACAATGGTATAATTAGTGCTTATAAGTAAACTATAACTAAAATATATTCAACAGTTGCAAGTAATGATGGGTCAATTCAGATGTTTGGTAGCGACCTGCCCGATCTAGGTTTATTTATACCTGTGTTTCAGGCCATCACTTTACCTATCACAAAAATTAAACAAAAAATAAAAATAAAAATAATTAGGACAAAAATGATAAAATAAAATAGAGAAATTGTGATATGTGAGATATGATTTACAGGTTGTTGTGTTGTCGGTACTTCAGTTTTTTTTACATACTTTAGTAATTTATTTACGATTAGTGTTAATCATCATCAGCCATTTTTTTTTTCTTTTTTTCTTTTGCGATGTAACGATTTTGGTGATGTTAGTGCTGAGCTTGAGGTCCCGGGTTCGATTCCCGAGTCGAGCAAATTGTTATAGGGTTTTCCCATTAGGAATTTCTCAATAGCAGTCACGGAGTCTGGATAAGTGCCCGGTTGATGGCAATAGGGTCGCCCCCTATTACATGGGACTTATAATTTTGTTACGTTTGCAAATACTTTGTCACTACTTTGGAAACGATCTTCATTATTATTTCTTTTATTCGTATTTACACATATAATTTACATTTTTAAATATTTCTTTACAAAGTAATATAAAAAAAAAACATTTCAAAATATAAAAAATAGTAGCCCACTGGCATCGGAAACAGGGTCCGAGCTACTGGTGGTCAGGGCTCTTGAGAGAGGAACCTCCTAACGATACGCGCCGTGTCCAGAAGTACTGCTTTCTGAATCAAGCCCTTGATCCAGCTGCCAAGCGAGAGCCTCCTCAGGTATTGGTCGAGGCTATTGGCTATTAAGCCATTGGCCGACACGACTATCGGCACAATGCCTGCTGTACTCACGTCCCACATGTCGACAACCTCGCGAGCCAGATCTAGATATTTGAATTGTTTATCTTTCTCTGCTTTCACGAGGTTCTAACATAACTTAAGTAACATCACGCCTGTAATCTCCAAAGGATTAGGCAGAGGTGTGTCTAATACACATGGCACATGGTAGTACACAAACATTTCGCTAGTTATGTTTAAGTGCCATATAATCTTAAGGAAGAACTCAATAACACTTTGCCTGACCTGGGAATTGAACCCAGGACCTCATAGCAGTCGCGATTATGACCACTAGACCCGAAAGTCTGACAACCAGTCTTACCAAGGGGTATCGTATTACCCAGTACTAACTGGGTTGTGGAGGTCAGACAGGCAGTCGCTCCATGTAACATACTGATATTCAGCTGCATCCGGTTAGACTGGAAGCCGATCCCAACATAGTTGGGAAAAGGCTAGGCAGATGATGATGTTAAATCGTCAAATAAATAAAACTTACCGCTAAAAACTAACACAAGTAAATATTTCTTAAATCCACCCATTGTGCCTCTCCACACCTAATCTTCTACAATAATAATATAAAACTAATTTGGTGTAACTAAACTGAAGACCAGCATTAGTATATATACATTGCTATGGTCACGCTAAAATCGATTTTTATTTTTATAATAAGCATTTATTATTGACGCTAGGCGAAATTCTGTGGTGTTACTTGAGATTACAAAAAATAAAGAGGAGCTCATCATCATCATCAGCTGAAAGACGTCCACTGCTGGACATAGGTCTCCCCCAAGTGTCGCCACATTGACCGGTCCCGTGCGACTCGCATCCAGCGGATCCCTGCAACCTTCACCAGGTCATCGGTCCACCTAGTGAGAGGCCTGCCGACGCAACGTCTTCCGGTTCGCGGTCGTCATTCCAGAACGTTTCGGCCCCATCGGCCATCCGTTCTGCGAGCAATGTGCCCTGCCCACTGCCACTTAAGTGGCAGTTTGGCTATTCTTCGGGAGCTCGTGGCTACATAATAACAGCCACTCGGGTCTTCAAGTTAAGCCGCGCTTTCCTGGGTCCGTGGATGGGTGACCACCCATTACATACCGAGTTTCCTCCGTGCCTCGGAAAGCACGTTAAGCGGTTGGTCCCGGTTGTCATTTTTAGATCTTTGACAGTCGTTACATTTAGTCATTGGCCCGATGGATGGACTGTGTGAAGGATAATATGGCTATAAAGGAGGTGACTGCGAGATGACGAGTAATAGAGAAGTATGGAAGAAGACGACATGCTGCGCCGACCCCAAATGAATTGGGATAAGGGCAGGACAATGATATATCTGTGGAAGATGTACGGACAGTTTGATATTTTCTTTATATTATGTATACAATTTCTAGTAATGTTTTGTTTCACATATAATGTAGTATAACGGTATTTTGTAAAAATAACGCAAATCGATTTAAATATCAGTAAAAACTGCGTTTGAAAAAAGACAAATATTATTCTTTTTTTTCCGTGTGACGCGTGTTTCCACTAACGTCATGTTATGCTACACTTAGCTAGGTAATATCTAACTTTAACAGTTCCCTAAGAAGCTGCTCTGGTTTTGAGCCAGTAATGTTCATAATTAACATTATTTGTGTAAACAGAAATACAAATTCTGTGATAATTTCAACTGTCTACCTATTATGGATCATGATATACATCCTGCTGACAGACAGACAGACGAACGGACGGACAGCGGAGGCTTAGTAAGAGGATCCAGTTGGTTACCCTTCGGGAATCTAAGGTTGTAGAACCACATTGTAAACAGTGACACTTAAATATCGTAATCAACGGGTACGTATTTGAATATCGAAGATTAAAATACCTACTGTTAAAATATCGATGTTCAAAACATCGAAAATAGAAATATCGAACGACCATAAAACCGAAAATTAAAATAACGAAAGTTTATATTATCGAATGGTTAAATATCCTACGTCCAATATATCTAAAATCTAAATATCTACAAAAGTTACATCGAAAGATCCAAATATCGAAATACAGATTCTCGAATGTCCTAAATATCGAAGTACAAACTATCGAACGTCCTAAATATCGATGGGTACATATATTATTTGAACATCGAAAATTAATATACCTACGTGTAAAAATGGGTTAATTTTCAACATTTAATACATTCATTAATTCACCCTAAAAATACGTACAAGTTAAAATATCGAACAAATTTTGATATAAGTAGTATGAGTGGAAAAAGGTTGCTTCTGCAACGTCTCCGGCGCTACGGGAAGTGCAACCCCTTCGCCCTTGCGTAACAAAGGATAGGCACCCATGTTCACCTCCGCGCCTCCGGATTTTTATATACACTCTAGGGGTAACAGCCAAAAGACTACGTAAATTCGGGGTGCCCCAATTCGGTTTTGGAACAATTTCGACCTATGTTATCCATGAAAATCAGTGTCCAGTGTACAAGCATAGGTCAATCGTGAAGGTATTATTTAGGTCTTTAAATTAATTTTGTTGAAAGTCAATATGTTGTGTCTACTAAAGTTAGGGACAGAAACGTATCGCTGCAAAACCGACTCCACGTAGTCTTGTCTGCCCTACCCCTAGAGTGTAATTTAGAATCGCGTAGGCGCGGAGGGGCGAGGCAGCTCGCGTGGGACTGCCGGAGCCCTGCAGCGCCGGAGCCGTGACAGAAACCATGCTTGCTTGTTTGCTAGATGGTAATCAGTTACTAGGTGGGTGACAAAAAAAAAACAAGGAAAACCTCATGTAATGTACTTTAATATATAATTTTTTTTTTTCGGTATTTTAACTAGTAGGTATTTTTAACGTAGATATTATGAACTTAGATGTATTAAATGTTGATATTTTGAACTTAGGCAAAATGTCATTCGATATTTTGTATCATTCGAAATTTTAATCACTCGGCATTTCAATCTTCGACATTTTAAGCGTAGGTATAACATTTTTCGACATTTTGATATAATCGATATTTAAATTTTCGATGTTTTGAACATTGGTATTTTAAGCGTAGGTATTTTAATCTTCGATATTCAAATACATACCCTAATCAACACAAGCAAGCGTAGTGATTACGTAATACATCTCCTGCTTTTCATTTTTTGATAGGTAGTCAGAAGCCAGAAAGCCTGACAATCAGTTTTACGGCGTGGTATCGTGTTATTTAGAAGGGTTGTGGAGGTCAGATAGGCAGTCGCTCCATGTAACATACTTGTATTCAGTTGCATCCAGTTGTACTGGGAGCCGACCTCAAAATAGTTTTTTTTTTATGAAACGTATCGTGGGTGCGTTTACAAACATTTAAACTCACATACACAAACAGCCAGACCCGTTTTCAGTTCCCCCAGTTCAGACCCGAGTTGGGAAAAAGCTAAACAGATGACAATAAAGTGACCAACCATTTTATACAAGATAACCTAAAAAACACATAAAAAATCGTTTATTTCTCTTTGACAATGGACTATAAAATTTTTACACTCGAACTGATCTCAAATACTGGAGCCAATGTTGTATGGCATAACAGATAGCAGACTAGTGATTAACTGCTTGACCACGAGCTACCGGCTCAAGCGTCACGACACACGATGTTGCGACAACGTTTTGTTATTTTTGTTTGTGCTTGTAAATGGTTTATTAGAAATAAACGTTCGGAGTTTGAGTCAAGTGATGTGTGTGATTTCAACTACCCACCTACCTATCTGAGAGAGATTGAAAACAATATGGCGTTTGACGTCAATATTTGGGGATAATGTTCCTCCTTCTGCTTTACCTGCCGTAACATATAAGGTCTAACTATTCATACACGAAATATTTTAAGAGTAACTTCTATAAGTCGTAAAGTCGCCATAGTAACAAAAAAAAAACAAATTACGAACAAACAAATCAACAAAACAAACATCATCATCGTCATCATCTATTTTTGAGACTTTTTGCATAAAATCACAGCTCCCATATACTAACAATGACACTAGGTAAATACGACGTAATAAACTAGCGTAATGGATGTTCAAAAATAAGGAGCTAGTATTTATTTTGTGGGTCAAGTAATTTAAAAATTATTTATTTTTTATAAAAATATACTCAGATAAAAAAAATTATCCCTTGAAATGGCTTCGTTATAGCCGTTAGATGATACCCTGAAAATATTTCGTGTATGAATAGTTAGACCTTATATACTTTATTTCTTGTCTCTATACACCGTGATCAGTTTCGATTTTTTTTTTTATTGCCCCAGATATCGTGATCGGTGGGTAAAAAAATTAATTCATTTTTCTAGAAAATCGGATCACGGTATCAGTGAATACAACTCACCGTGATCCGTGGCAAACTAAATCTGATAACGTGATCGGTGGAGACAAACCCGCGACAGCTACTGCGGACAAAATAAGTCTTCAAGTTACGGAGAGTGCGTGCGTGCAGCGGCCCGCGTTATCACACGCGCAAACACAAACATATGACAATGTACGGTGTTGTTTATGGAGACGCGGTGCGACGCCGCGTGCTCCGTCGCGGGTATCACTACATTACACACGCTGCTTATCCGTGAACAAAGTATTAAGGGCATTACATGGCTCAAATCCCAAAAACTACGTATGTTCAAAGAAATTTGTTGATGAATCCCTTCGTGTGTTTTCCGTGTAAAAAAGTATGTTATAGTTAAGTTCATCACGAATAAATTGTATTGTTTAAAATTTTAATAAACCTTCTCAATTTTTTTTGGTTAATCGTAGAAAATAGGTCCTTTTTCAACCTTAATTGTAAATTATCCCTGTAACGGCTGAATAGATCGGCATGAATTTTGTAACAACAAATACGTAATGATATACTTAACAATCTGTATTGTTTTTTTTCTGTTATTTCTTTTAATATTTTTAAATAATAAATAAAAACCGAAATTTTGCGAAATGTGCGGGGCAAGTCAACAAAAACCAGTACAGGGATCAAATCATCAAGGTCATCGAGCAATGTAATGCCCTTAAAGGAGCTGGCTAGCCGCAACGCTGTGTGCGCCGCCGCGTGCGTAAAATCCCTTCTTTATAAACGCTTTTATACACACACAATACGCCACGTCTCCGTAAATAGCCCTTAGAGCATTAAGCCACACGTCACCGCAACGGTATGCACGTGAAATAAAAAGTGACGTGCGCGTGTAACTTGACGCAAGCACGGTAATAATATCTACAGTAGTGTATCTACATACAAACGGCCGGAACGCGAGTCATACCTACACGCCTCGAGTTTGGTACACACTCGGTACGCAAGAAGTCGCGAGTGCGCCGCACTGACGAACGTTGTGATGGTTTTGTAAGAGCAGTAAGCGTGCGATTTGTGAATATTTAATTGAAATAAGAACAAGTATTTACTAAATATGGCAAAGAGTTATAATAGACTATATTGTGCTATCTTTGGTTGCTTGAATTTTTTGATAACGCATCCAGATATAACATTTTTTAAATTACCTGGAAACTCCGAAAGGTAAGACTAAAAAATAATTTATATATACCTACTAGTAGATACGTAATTTGTTTATTTTTTAATAGGTAGGTTGTTCGCTTTTTCCACCGAGTAAAATACCTGCATTAATTAATTAATAAGTGGATAGGGTGAAAAAAGTGGCACACGAGTGATTTAGGTACGTTCGCGTTAAAAAAAGGCTCGAATTTATAATTATTATTAAATCTACTAATCAAAAGACACAACTTGTATTTTTTATTGAACACTTCCCACAACTAATTTCATTTTTTTTAATCAAAAATATAATATTTACAATCACAAAACTAGTAAGAATCTCAAGTAAGTAGATGAAATTAAAATACTGTAGGCGCGGCAGCCCTATCGCTTGTGAACGTACCGCCCGGCTGTAGGTAATTATTTCAAGGACAGGGCCGAGTCACAATACTGTATATTTATACTGTGACGAAAGTCGTATCGATTCATGCAAGGGACGTTAAGAAAGATTAGCGACTTAAAAAGCCATAACTTATGATTTATTTGTGGGCATTAAGAAATAATTTGTTGATTCAAGTGATGTTTTTCGCTGAAAAAGTGAAATAATATGATGTTTTTAAGGAAACATCTTTCGTTTTCGCGCCAGTTACAGGGGTAGCGACTAAGCAAGTTGCGGTTCTTTAAAAATAAATTTATTTTTTATTTCACGGTCCGGTCTAACCTCCATATTTAATTCCATAACATTTTTGCATGTACTCAATACCATCATCATATGCGTAGCCTTTTCCCAACTATGTTGGGGTCGGCTTCCAGTGTAACTGGATGCAGCTGAATACCATTATTTTACATGGAGCCTATCACCTCCACAACCCAGTTAGTACTGGGTAATACGATACCCCTTGGTAAGACTGGTTGTCAGACTTTCGGGACTAGTGGTCATAACCACGAAAAAGTCTGACAACCAGTCTTAACTGGTTGTCAGACTTTTCGGGCCACTGACTACCTGTAACGACTGTCAAAGATCTACAAATAACAGCCGGGACCAACAGCTTAACGTGCTTTCCGAGGCACGGAGGAAACTCAGTATGTAATGGGTGGTCACCCATCCTCGAACCAACTATCCGTGCACACAATACCAATTCATATTAAATCATAATAATACCTTATTGTTAACTACAGTTTTGAGCCGTTTGGGGTCGAAACGCTCGGGTCATGGGGCCCGAGTGCGCGTCTCCTTTTTAAGGAAATCGCACGCCGACTGGTCGACACATCGCGTGACCAGAAGGCTGGCTCTTTCTTTGGCCAAAGAATTAGCATTGCCATTCAGCGTGGCAATGCTGCCAGTCTTCTGGGCACGTTTCCAGATGACAGGGATGTGGAGGAGTACTTTGACGCCTAATTGTCCTATTGTTGTCGTTGCATAAATGCAGGTTATCATTTTCTTGCCCTTATCCCAATTCATTTGTGGTCGGCGCATGTCTTCTTCTTCCATACTTCTCTATTACTCGTCATCTCATCAGACACCTCCTTTCTTGCCATATCATTGTTTACACAGTCCATCCATCGTTTCTTTGGTCTTCGTCTACTCATATACCCATCCACATTCATACTCAAAACTTTCCTCACAACATTTTCCTCATTCCTCCGCATCACATGCCCATACCACGATAACCGATTACCACACAACTATTCAGTCGCCGGCGACACTTTCAGACTTCCTCTTATACAACATTATTTTGAGTATATGCGAAACCAGAATATAGTTTGTTCAGAATAAGTAACTGAATCGATTCCAATAATTTTTAAACCATGTTATATTTTTTCCCAAAAATATTTAAAAAAGTTTAAAGTTGGATACCGAGCGACTTTGAGCACCTATCGCAATAATTTAGGTACCTACTGCCAAATTATTATTATCAATGAGCTCAAGACGACGCTGGAGGCGCGCGCTGCGTGGTGACCGCGTTTTTGTGCAGACAACTAGGTAACAGAACAAGCTTATAACTTTGTGATTTTTCATGATACAGTTTTGTAATTTTGTAAATAGATTATTTACATAAAAATACTAGACACGTGTATCAGGATTCACATATACTAAAACTAATGTTGTATACTCATTTCTTATTTTATAATAATAATACCTATTAGTTTCAACATGACTTGGGCTTACAAGATTTACCGTAGGTAATCATAATAATAACATTACCCATACATACTCTAATCCTTAAAAACAAACACAGAATGAGAATCTGTTCGTTCGTGGATGGTCACCCATCCATAGACCGACCTCGGTAAGTGCGGCTTAACCTTGAAGATCGACTCGAGCGGCCATTCTAGAGAAACTTCTATACGGAGATATTGGGGGTCGAAGTTCGAACGTAGTTTTTTTTAAATACATTTTTTTAAAGCTATAACTTTACTTTAAATACCTCCACGACCCCCGTACTATTCAATGCATCCAATCGCACAGTGTTTTGAGTGCACTACATTGAGTCCTACTGTAAAACGTGATTTACCCCAAAAAACTCGTTTCCCAGCAATAATTTTTGCATAAAGTTACTTACTTTGATGTACAGACTACTTGGTTCACAGCATCGTAAAGGGTCCGTTTACACCTTGTATATTCCTAACTATTATTTTAAATTGTCTATGCTTAGTTATTTAATACGTAACTTAAGGTTTCAAGGCAACGATCGTGTTACAATGAAATATTTTAAACTATCATGGTCACTAACATTATCATTAACACTAGAAACGAGATATTTACCATGTTTATTGATTTCTTTGACGCACCCACCCGCAATAACTTCAGTTTATCCGTGATCCGCGCTTGCAACAGCGCCGGAATATCCGGAACTCAAAACAATCAGTAAACATGGTAAATATCCCGTTTCTAGTGTTAATGATAAAGACAGTGTTACAATTGATTAATATCACAGTTGACTCTGTTAGTGCATTTTCAGGTAATGGCTGGAGAGGGAGAGGATTACCATAGACAAGACGAATGGATTGTGTGAGGAATTTTATGAAAGATAAAGGAGTAAATGATAGCGTGACGATTGACAGGGGAGAATGGAAGAAAAAACGTGTTGCGCCGACCCCCAAGTAACATGGGACAAGGGCAGGAAGATGATGTATTAAAAGTACGATAACTCTATCTTTGCTCTAAAAACACCAATTAATATTTAGACTAGAAACGGGATATTTACCATGTTTACTGTTTTTGTTGTGTTCCCGATATTTCGGCGCTGTTGCCAGCACCATGATCACGGATAAACTGAAGTTATTGCGGGTGGGTGTTTATGAGCAGACAAATCGGTCTACCCTCTTTCTTGTTCGGTTTTTGCACTCAGTACCGCTACCACAGTCACTCGCAACTCGATTCTGTTCCCGACACACGAAACTCACTGTGTCCGCTCGCGAACTTTTCTAGTCTATATAATAATGTTAGTGACCATGATAGTTTAAAATGTTATAAAACACCAATTTTTCCGATAAATTGACAAGTATTTTTCACAGGCGTGTTGCATCGACTGATGTCGAGATCAGACCGTTATATTCATAGCATCATCACACAACACCACACCTGTAATCCACTAAAAGTTAAACAGAGGTGTACCTAATACAACCAGAATTCGCCAGTTATGTATAACCCCCATGTTGTAGAGGTCGAGCCTATTGCCATCAACCGGGCACAAATCCAGACTCTGTGGCTGCTATTGAGAAATTCCTGATGGAGAAATCCAATAACACTTTGACCGACCTGAGAATCGAACTCAGGACTCCATACTCGACAGTCGCGCTTGTTACCACTAGACTAAAGATAAATTCATTTTGATTTCAAAACACCACAGTCTAACAAACTTCAGTAATACAATGCTAAATCGTTCGAAGATTTCGCCACAGTCTACATTCAAACAGTATTATAATCTAAACAAAAAGTTAATTTGACAACTCATCAAGACTCGTTATTATATGCAAATGCGTAAAGTTTTCGTTCGGGATCTTAAATACGCAATGTTGAAGACATTTTGTGTGATTTTGGGAAGAAATGCCAACGGAATACTGATTTTATTTGATGATGATAATTGTAGCTAGTTCTAATATGAACGATACTTTTTTTTTTGTTTAGAATGGGAAATCATCAAATGACCCCCCCCCTCCCGCTCTGGGCGGAGCGGAAGGGAGTGTCAGACTTGTACTGACTAAAACCCATCCATGTTCTTTCTTTGCCCTTTGTATTACAGGGCCGCGGTATCTCTTTCGAACAGTCCCGCAGCCCTGGCAGGCATCGGCCCATGCGGACCCCTACGTGGTTGCTGACATCTCTTTGAGGCGCGCGTGGAACACGAACGCGCCTTCGACACGGCCTGTCGTCATAAGACGGCCGGACGGCGAGTTAGCCCATAGCTCGCCGTCGACAGGCCTGCGCTTACGGTGGCCGGGGGCCACCACATGACCCCCGACGCCCAGGGCGTCTCCCGCGGCGGCTGGGACGTGAGGCTCTTTCCCTCATATCAACGATACTTGTATCGCTCCATGTAACAGACTGGTATTCAGCTGCGTCCGTTTATACTAGAAATCGATCCTACATAAAAGGCATAAAATATCCTTAACGAAGCCGAAAAGCACTTATTCTCCTCGTCATTGCGATATTTTTTTACGATACCTTCTAATTACGGATATTTTGGTGGTCAAAGTTCCAACTTTTTCACAAGTTTTTTTTTTAATCCTTTTTTATAATGTTATACTTCAGTGAGTGCGCCCAAGAGCTCCACGAGCTCATTCCACCATCTCCCTTCTTCCATCGGGAGTCCAGCCGTACTGCTGGTTATCACCCATACCTTGTCGATGTTCCACACATTCGCACGAAGCGCTTTGCTACATCATTTATTATGCGCACAGCCAAGGAGTGGAATTCCCTGCCTGCGTCGGTGTTCCCAAGTTCATATGACCCCAATCTATCTAAGTCGCAAGTTAATAGGTTTCTTTTGGGTTAGCTCGTTCCATCGTCGACCTCAGGACTAGATTGAGGTCAAGAGTAAGCCGATTTAATAAAAATAAAAAAACTTTTCTATAAGTGTCTCCACGACCCCGGTACTATTTAATACTACCCCGTACTTTAGTACTACGTACCTGACCTTTCTGAAGAAGTCATAAGTGATAAATCATTTTGTTTTTCGTGTTTTTCATGGCGTAGTCGTTTTCGTCGTTTTGTCATTTTATTTTTTGTTTTTGTTTTTTAGAACCTCACCAATAAAGTCAGTATATGACCTTCTAGGGCGTGCCCTCCTGACTTTGCCACTCACATCTGCTATGCCTCTGTCAGTCGCCTTTCACTCACATTTTCAATATGACTTAACTATCTATGCACACTCTCAGGTAAAAATTCTATGTTAAAATTACAAGTACCTAGTGTACCTATCCCAGGTAAGTATTGTCACTTGGTAAATAACTTACATTTCTGCCCACCCCCCTCAGTCAAAACAAGCGTGAAGATAAGCCAGAATTCAGTGAATAAAAGTACATTCATTGTGAAGTACTTACTAAACTTTTACAGACAGACAAGAGGAGTATTAGGGTCCCGTTACTATATTTGAAATGTGGAAAGAACCATTCAAAAAAAAATGCAAAATGGCTTTCAAAAGAACAGTTCGGAAGTACTATTTGAAATCAGACTAAATTGCTCACAAGCTAGATATTAGTTAGTAATCATAGTAATTATTATAAGGTTTCTCGTATTTGGACTATTTGTATGTATTATAATAAGTATTAGTTTATTTCATTTTACTGTATATATGTGTATTAGTATGTACCTATTTATGTATATCAATCTATGTTAACAAATTGGATTTTTTCTTATTTATTTTTTTGTACTCTATCACAATGCTGTCCTATTTGACCCAAAGGTTGACTGGTAGAGAATGCCTTGTGGCATTAAGTCCGCCTATGTACCACTCTTGTACATGAAGTTTAAATAAATAAATAAACCCTTCCGGTGATTTATGGACCGGATGGCTAAGAGTGGAGGAAGACCAAAGAAGCGATGGATGGACTGTGTGCAGGATAGTATGACTAGAAAGGAGTTATCTGATGAGATGACGAGTAATAGAGAAGTATGGAAGAAGAAGACATGCTGCGGCGACGCCAAATTAATTGGGATATCGTCATCTACCTAGCCTTTTCTAAACTATGTTAGGATCGACTTCCAGTCTAACCGGATGCAGCTGAATACCCGTATTTTACATGGAGCGTCTGCCTATCTGACCTCCACAACCCAGTTAGTACTAATAATACGATACTACGATATACGAGCTGACTGGCTGTTATTATATTGTACTCGCAGAGCACTGTATGTACGCTGCGTGTACTAAGTCCACAGGTTGCAGGCTGCAGGCTGTCCTTTATGCAACTCCATCTGCACGTTGAGGGACCTGTCCGAGGACTAACGCTAAAAAGGTGGCAGACTTTGAAGCTTATTTGACACTAAAGGAATTATTATCGACACGACGACATAGAAGAAGAATCGCTGCGAGTGTATTAGAGATAAACTTTTTTAAAGGCATAAAATTAGCTAATGTCGCTTTTATACATTGCTCTAAAGAAAAGTCAGAAAACTGCCAAGGTGTTTTTTGTCGTATCTGTCTACGGAACCCCTGCAGATGAGGCGAACTCGCTCATGACGCTTTTATTTTTACTTTCGATTCATTAAATTCACTGAGTTTGGTCTGTGTTTCTCAAACTTTTTAAAGGGAGTTTTTAAACCGTTTTTATGGACTCAATACTACGTAGAGTAAAACATAGCTAAAAGAAAGAAAATAGAAAGAAAGAACGATAGAAAGACTGCAGTCTGTGGGGACTCTTAAGAGCGCTTGTACAGAAAGTGGGCAACGTCGCAAATAGCTGTCAAATATTTCGCTGTTTTGATTAATTTGGCATTATTACTGTATGGAAATAAGAAATATGGCTAACTAGTAAACTAGAATATAAATAATGAATTGCAATTAAAACACTGAATTTTATGTTGTAACCGTTTTAGGTGTAAAAAAGGCATTTGGAAAGTTTCCAAATACTTTTTTACATCTAAAACTAAATATTCGGTGTTACGATATTAATTATTGCATTTCATAATCAATACTTTAGTTCACTAGTTAGCCATATTTTTTATTTCCATACAGTAATAATGCCAAATTAATCAAAATAGCGAAATATTTGACAGGTATTTGCGACGTTGCCCAGTTTCTGTACAAGCGCTCTTAAGAGTCCCCGCAGACTGCAGACTTTCTATCGGCCGATAGTTTAGTCTTGCTCTTAATCAGTATGAAAATGTATGCTAGCGCGCATATTACAAGTTTTCGGTATCGGCCTATAAATCAATTTGATGGGCTACACGACGATTGCCTTCAAACTATCGGTCTACTGCTAGATCCGTGTGGTGCTCTTATCCCGCACGCACACTTGCTGATTGTTTGATCGGCCTACTCGGATAATTCTAACTAGCATATTGTTGTAATTATTTCGATGTTAACATTTATTTAATATTTCTATGAACTAGTATTACCAATATTTTCATTTATCGTCGTATTGTCGGCGTCACTCTGTTTACATATGAAATTACTTGCATTACACTTTCCGAGCAAACGAGACCTCATCCACGGACCTTACACGACAGCCGTTGCTTAAATACAATTCTAGAACATTACGCCAAAAAAAGATTTACGTTTAGAAAAACTTTGACAGCCACTGGCTGCCTGTCTATTCCTCTTCATTGACATTAAAAAACTTTTTAATTAAAAATAGGAATGGTTTCATTCAACGCTGAAAAATACTGGCTCTTTATATATTTTTCATTTTATTTTTATTTAAACTCCAGTTATTTTGAAAAGAAAAGTTTTTTTTTCCTTTTTTTTACTAAGACAGCTATTGTGGAGGAAATACGATGTTTCTGTTCACTTTTTTTAAGGCTTAGGAGTCATTATAAAGTTTTTTAAAACTAACTTAAACAAGACGTAGATTTTGTATTCAATCGGTACTGATTTCTCTGAAAAATCACGTTAAGCAGTTGGTTTCGGCTGTCAATTGTAGATCTTTGGCAATCGGTACAGCAGTGTTATCAGCAGTGATAGCCTATTAGTGTGTCAAGTCATAGGTCTCAAGTTCGAACCCAAGACACGCACCTCTGATTTTTCGAATTCATGTGCGTATTGTATAATTATCACTTGCTTCGGTGAAGAAAAACATCGTGAGGAAACCAGCATGCCTAAGACATATTTCTCAACGGCATGTAAAAGCCAAGTCAGAGGTCCATGGGCGGCATAAAAACTCTGACACCAGGTTAGGCACTAACCACACGATAAAGAAAGAAGAATCGTTGCAGGTAGGCAGTGGCCAGTCTTACCAAGGAGTATCATATTACTCAGTACAAAATACTGGTAGTCAGCTGCATCCGGTAAGACTGGAAGCCGACCCCAACTTGGGTAGAGACAGGCAGATGATGACGATGTAGTTTAGCATGAAAAATACTCGTTACAAGGCCAAATTATCCGGTTTTTTATGCTATCTTGCGACACATCAAGGTCAAAAATATCAGATATTGAACTAATAAATTATCTTGTCACCAATATGTGACGTAAGGCAATGATTGATGACGTCGACTTCTTATGAATTCTGTGCGTAGGTGTACATTTATTATGAACATCATTTGGCAAGAACTGTATGGCAGGTGATGTGGAGGAATGAGGAAAATGTCGTGAGGAAAGTTTTGAGTATGAATGTGGATGGGTATATGAGTAGAGGAAGACCAAAGAGACGATGGATGGACTGTGTAAAGAATGATATGGCAAGAAAGGAGGTGTCTGATGAGATGACGAGTAATAGAGAAGTATGGAAGAAGAAGACATGCTGCGCCGACCACAAATGAATTGGGAGAAGAGCGAGAGAATGATGATGATGAGCATCAGTGGGAAGAGGTCGTGTTAGGGGAAGCCGAAGAAAAAATTAAGAATGGTAATTTTTTGTCGTCGTCACCCCCGTATTCTATTTTCATTTTAGACCTCAGTTTCGTTATCAGCGACCTCGAAAACTATTTTTCCAAATGAATACTGGGTAATTGAAGCGATATCCTATGAGGAGCTCGTGGCTAAATAATCAAACACTCGGTTAATTTTTCAGGTTAAGCCGCACTTGCCTAGGTTGGTTTGTGGATGGGTGACTATTACATACAGAGTTTCCTCCGTGCCTCGGAAAGCACATTAACCCGTTGGTCCCGGCTGTCATTTTTAGATCTTTGACAGTCGTTACAGGTAGTCAGTGGCTCGAAAGTCCGATAATCAGTCTTACCAAGGGGTATCGTATTACCCAGTACTAACTGGGTTGTGGAGGTCAATATTTCAGCAATTACTAAGTACTTCATCACCACTGCTCTCAAAACGGCGAAAGCATCGTGAGGAAACCGGCATGTCCTAGAACCAAATATTCGAAGACATGTGACATCTACCAACCCGCACTGGGCTCGCGTGGTGGTACAGCCCACTCCCTGCTATAGAGAGGAGATTTATTCCACTGTGTATTCTAGTTTCTCTTTTTTGACATTCGTCTCAAAACCGTTTTTCTTTTGTTGCAGATTTTAAAGAAATCTTTGCAGTATAAAAACTGGCGGCAAAAAAGAGGTAAGAAAGCAATCATCCATACAAATAAATTAAATTAAAGTGATTTCAAAATTACTGCTACTGCTAACTATTCATACACGAAATATTTTGAGGGAATCATCTAACGTCTATAACGAAGCCATTTCAAGGGATTTTTTTTTATCTGAGTATATTTTTATAAAAAATAAATAATTTAAAATTACTTGACCCACAAAATAAATACTGGCTCCTTTTTTTTAAACATCCATTACGGTAGTTTACTACGTCGTATTTACCTACTGTCATTGTTAGAATATGGGAGTAAAGGTTTTATGCAAAAAGTCTCAAATTATTTAGAATTATAATAATTTCGTAAAAAAAAAAACACTCAGATATTTTTTTTTCGTTGCTATGGCGACTTTACGACTTATAGAAGTTACTCTTAAAATATTTTGTGTATAAAAAGATAGACCTTATATATACGGACCTAATAACCAAAAAATAATTGTCTGTCTGTCAGTTCGTTCCGGCTAATCTCCGAAATAGAAATTCCTCTAGGATGGAATTTCTCAGCAGCCACGGAGACTGGATTTGTGCCCGATTGATGGCAATACGCTCGCCCCCTATTACCTGGCGAAATGTGGGTGTATTACCAGCTACAACTCTGCCTTCACCTTCGGGGATTGCAGGCGTGATGTTATGTTATAAGGGCATTGCATAGCTTAGGGATGACGCATAGACAAATTGTTGGATCAAAATGTAACAAATCTAAATTGGTCTCAATTGTACACTTCCGTGCTAAAGACTAAGTAAAATCTATTTTTAACCAACTTTAAAGAATGTGGTATAATTTTAAGTGTAACATTTTTACATAACTTGGTGTTTAGTAATCGGAAAAGTAGATTCGGGGGTAATCAAACAAAAAAATAAACAGACACTTTCGTATTTATTGCTGGACAGGATATTAATTAGGGTAAGTGAACTGAATGAAAGGCATTTGCATGTGGCGGAGATGAGAATGCTAAGGGGAATGTGTGGTGTTACGCGAATGGATAAAATAAGAAATGAGTATATAAGAGGAAGTCTGAAAGTGGCGCCGGTGACTGAAAAGTTGTGTGGTAATCGGTTGTCGTGGTATGGGCATGTGATGTCGAGGAATGAGGAAAATGTCGTGAGGAAAGTTTTGAGTGTGAATGTGGATGGGTATATGAGTAGAGGAAGACCTAAGAAACGATGGATGGACTGTGTGAAGAATGATATGGCAAGAAAGGAGGTGTCTGATGAGATGACGAGTAACAGAGAAGTATGGAAGAAGAAGACATGCTGCGCCGACCCCAAATGAATTGGGATAAGGGCTGGAGAATGATGATGATGATGATGAAGTGAACTAACCATTGCTTATTATAACTCATACACCACACAACCTCACTACTCACACTCACACACTCACTCACTCACACACTCACTCGTGACACACATACCACGCGTACACGCGCGATCTGGCCTTTTTCTGCATAATGCTCATTCATCTGCAGAGCTGTTTGTAGATTTTTAAGTAGTAGTTTAGTCTTGCATGTTTACATTGTCTACATTGAAATTGCATAAAAAATTATAAGTGGAAGTGCGGAGTCCCCTAATACAAGCAATACCTTGCTTAAAAGGTGACCTCCAATAATATGTATCGAAATGCCCATTGTAATTAAAATAAACATTTTATTTATTTATTGATTCATCGGATCCGACTCCAGCAATTCTTTCTCTAATGGGAAGCTGCATTATCCCCTAGTGTCAAAGGCTGTCATCATAAGCCTACAACAGTCCACTGCTGGACGTAGGCCTCTCCAATAGCACGCCACTCAACTCGATTCTCTGGAACTCTCGTCCAGTTGCTACCAGCGACCCTGAAAAGAGCGTCCCACCTTACGTTTGCCGATTCACGGTCTCCACTCAAGAACACATCTACCCCAACGGCCATCGGTTCTACGGCTAATATGACCGGCCCATTGCCACTTCAGCTTACTTATTCTGTGAGCTATGTCGACAATTCTAGTTCTCTGTCAGATCATATCGTTTCGGATGTGTTGTGGACCACATCATCTATACTAATATTATGAAGTGGTAAAATTTGATTGTAAGTTTGTATGTAGGGGATAATCTCCGGAACTAATGATCCAATTCATCAGAAATGAGGACATCCGCAAGAGAACCAAGGTAACCGACGTAGCCCGAAGAATAGCCAAACTGAAGTGGCAGTGGGCAGGGCACATTGCTCGCAGAACGGATGGCCGATGGGGCCGAAAAGTTCTGGATTGGCGACCGCGAACCAGAAGACGCTGCGTTGGAAGGCCTCCCACTAGGTGGACCGATGACCTGGTGAAGGTTGCAGGGATCCGCTGGATGCGAGTCGCACGGGACCGGTCAATGTCGCGACACTTGGGGGAGGCCTATGTCCAGCAGTGGACGTCTTTCGGCTGAAATGATGATGATGATGATGATGAATGATCCAATTCTAATAATTCTTTCACTGGCAGATAGCTACATTATTCGTGAGTGCTATAGGCTATAAATTATATTTCTATCATGCATATTAGCCGAGAATTAGCCATATTAGAAATACTAGCTGTGCTTCGCTCACGTGAGCGCACATTCTTTTGTCATTCTCAAAGTTTATGAACGTAAGCAAAATATAGATGCAACTCATGATCTATCCTAGGGCCCAAAGGTTAATATCCTTAACAATTTAAAAAATAATCTTTCAGCTCTGAGAGCTCAATCAACCGATGGAAAAAATGTGCTGGACACAAACGATGGAAACAAAATTGAGAATTTGCAAAAACCATGCAATTGAAAAATACTGCAAACGCTTGAATTTAATGTATTTAGCAATAGAACCAGAAAGACTATGCGCTTCGAGAATCTTCATGTTTCCGAATTAACACGAACATCGCTATAAAGCTTCTAAGTTTGGTTTTTCAAGGAATTTTAGTGCATTCATTCCGCACTTTTAGGATATTAGTCGTATAATTGTAATATTCTAACAAAGGTGATACATAAGGGACCACCCATAAATTACGTCATACGAATTTTATGATTTTTTCACCGGAGGGGTCAAAAAATCCGTCCTTATCAGAAGGTCAATTTTTGTGAGACTCCCGCCTCCCAAGTGTGACGTCACATATTTTGCAATATTACATGCCCGCCGATAGAGTTGGGAATATTTCTTTAATAAGTTTTTCGTTAATAGTTCAAATTTCGTGTTTTAAAACTTAGCAATATTAGTTTTTTAAATGTGACGTCACCAAATTTAGGACCCCTTCCACCCCTTGTCACACAATGTCACACTTTGTTGTCACCCCCCACCTCTTTAACGTATGACGTAATTAAATTACGTCATAAATTTTATGGCTGGCTCCTAATAGACACGTACTTCCATGGTAGCAGCAGCTAACTGTGACTTCCTGGAGTATCTAAAGTGTCCCTACACCTGCGATTTAGAGGACTTACTGTCAAAATCTCTACTGAAACCGCGATTAACGTAGCCACCTGGGTGCTAATAATGTGATAAATCATCGATACAAAAGAAGAAGAAGAACATGGGAATTAGATTAGATCTCATATTTCCGAAGATAGATCATGATTGTCGAAGCGGATACTTTTCCAAGGACTTTGATGAACAGGCAAAAAAAAAAGTTGAAGCGTAGACGCAAGTATTACGCAGATCGATGTAACAAATAGTGTTGAAAGCAAGCCATTTGACTATTCACTATATTTATGTTACTACTGACTATTATTTATATTTTGCTCCGAAGTTCAAATGCAAGTGCAATCATGGGCATTTAAACGTTAAAGATATGCCATGAGTGAAACAATTGCTCTTACGGATATAACTCCTCTTCACTCTGGTGTACCTACCATTATAAATAAGCCTGTCTAGTATCAAAAAAAATCCTATGTTTCCTGAGTCAAAAATATGTTTAATATACATGAAAAAAAGCATAACAAATGGGTTGCCTGATATCATTAAGTAAAGACTATTTAAAATTGCGACAACCGTGGGGCTTGACCGATTTTACTTAGACAACCGAACGTTATGCCATCGTGTTTGTAATAAAGTTACCTATCTGTTCTTTTACTACATATTTTAATAAGAAAATAGATGAGTGGACATATAGTATCAATTTATCTATTTATACCTTACAACTCTGTAGTAGGGACAAAAAGATGACAACCTAACAGATTCTTGGCTTGATTGCTTTGTAGATATTTACTCTAATTCCATTTTGATTTCGTTTGGTTTGAAAAAAAGATTAGTTCCGTTAGTTTTAATAAAGGGTAGCCTTGACTTAACTTTATCAGGCAACCCATTCGCAATGTTAGTTTGTTCATATAAGTATTTTACTCCGTTAACGTAAGTTTTAAATAGCCGTTCTGAGGCTCGTCACTGCCGCCGGATTTTAGCCTTTTCCCATTCGCACAATGTGGACATGATCATTAATCTACTAAATTATTAGTATTCGAAGTCATTTCGGTAGGCACATATAAAAATACGAAATCCTGAAAGTCCTGTTTTAATATTCAAACGAAACTATTTTTTTTAGTTTGTGTGCGGGCAACATTGGAAAAAGGTGGTCTGGTTGAATTTGACAACGTCATTGTCTTATTTTGGTATTGTCCCTATAAAGTTTTTATTTTGTGGGATATTGTTTATCTACCTATTATCTAAGAACTAATCTTATTTAATACATAATTTCACTGGTCACCATTAAATATAGTAAAATCCAAATAATAGTAATTTTATTATTTAAATAAACTTCAGGTTGAGTTGCTGTAATTGCCTAATATATGTATAATAATAGCTTTCTCGTATTACAATTTTTTTTATTATTTAATTGCCTCGGAAACGAAAATTGAAAATATTTTTATAATTTAATTTAATAATGTTATATTCTCAGCCTTTCCATCATGTCCTACTTTTTACATAAAATGAATGGTCACCTTATTAGAAAGAGACTAAATTAGCGTTAACCTCTCTTTTGGTGGCAATTTTTTAATGCAAGCAAGAATTGCAGTTGTACACACGGCGGGACATGAAGCTGTAAAATTCCAGAATAAATTGACCTCGCTTTGTATAGATTTCCTATACAGTGTGAGATCCGCATAAACTGGTTATGTAAAGCTTGACTGGCTGTCGCGTGCGTACGTAGTACTTATTACTTCCGTGCAAAGAGTAAAGTCAAAAGGAAAAATAAAACAAAATTAGTTTTCAGCCATTCCGAGTGACTACACTACGACTAAAACATATTTACGTAAATTATTTTTATCATAGAAATCGCGTATGAGGTTACTAATAAAATTTTAAAAGTTAATATCTTTTGCGTCTGTTGGTCGATTTTAAAGAAATAAACGCTAAATAATACCCACAACAATGCTTCTTATTTTGTAATATTTAGATTTTGAATACAATGAGGGGTTTTTACGTGATGCGCGCACAAACGAACAGACAAACCGACAAACCGACAAACCGACAAACCGACAAACCGACAAACAGACAAAAATTTAAAAAAAGATATTTTTACTTTCTATTACTTATTTCTCGCACTTTCCAGTGACTTTTTTGCAAAAATCTGTAATGTACAGACACGGAAAGTCTACGATTTTATTATATGTATAGACGAATGTCTTAAGGCAGGCCAAGGTCCTTGGCATAGAGGCCTACTTGATGAGACGTCAGCTAAGGTGGTGCGGGCATGTCTCTAGAATGCACGAAGAGAGACTGGCGAAGCGCATCTTCTATTCTGAACTCCAGGAAGGAAAACGGAAACGAGGTGCTCAGTTTTTACGTTACAAGGATGTTCAGAATAGACACTTCAAAAGATGCGAAATTGACCCGTTAGTGTGGGAAAAGCCGGCACAAAATCGGCCTGAGTGGAGACGTCGTGTGCATCGGCAGGTCAACGCCTTCGAAGAGAGAAGAAGGTCACAGCTGGACTTAAATCGTGATGACATTAAAGCTAGGCCACCTGCAGCTTACCCTACAATTTCGTCAATGATGTTCTGACATGTCCGCTTTGTGCTCGGAGTTTTTCGGTCAAAATTGGGTATGCTAGACACTTGAGAACACATGATAAAGCAGCACACCAAAGCTCCCTAGAAAGCCATCGAATGCAGTCGCTGTGGCCGAAATCGGCTAGATGGTATCATCATCATCATTAGCCGAGTAGGTTTTATTTAAAAAGTTTCCCCTTAAATTAATTTCCAACCACAACCGAAAGCTAATCAAATCTTACTACTATTTGAATGCAACAATTAGTGAGAATAGATATTTGTTAGTCTTTCACTCAAAAAGTAGTTTTTGAGCGGTTCCAAACGAAATTTGGCACACAGATAGTTTATATTCTAAATTAACATATAGGTTACTTTTTATTGCGATTTACGATCCCGTAGGATAATTACCGAATTCCACGCGACCGAAGCCGCAGGCATACGCTATCATAATGTAATTTTGTTGTTCTTTCGTATTTTGAAACCCATAATTGATAGGCTACAAGCATAAATAATAAAATACTACACATCAACCATAACTTCAAATAAAAAATATTATTTATCAGCGGGGTCAGCCATAATTGGAAATCCCTATGGGAAAGCTCCAGCGTTCGGTACAACATTATTTTTAGTATATGCGAAACCTGAATATAGTTTGTTCAGAATAAGTAATTGAATCGATTCCAATAATTTTTAAACCACGTTATATTTTTTCACAAAAATATTTAAAACAGTTAAAAGTTGGACACCGAGCGACTTTAAGTACCTATCGCAATAATTTAGGTATCTACTGCCAAATTATTATTATCAATGAGCACAAGACGACGCTGGAGGCGCGCGCTGCGTGGTGACCACGTTTTTGTGAGGACAAAAAGGTAACATAACAAGCTTATAACTTTGCGATTTTTCATGATACAGTTTTGAAATTTTGTACGCAGATTCTTTACATAAAAATATTAAACACGTGTTTCAGATTTCGCATATACTAAAACTAATGTTGTATGTATACATATTAGTTAGACATATCCCTTGGAAAATAATCAATTTTATTTTGTAAAAACGGTTGGAAAGGTGTTTTCTATGTACCGCTATACAATGTAGTGAAATTATGAATATGATTGATTAGTGGCGACACTCTCCATACAAAGAGTGGAATCATCGTCTGCCTGCCTTTTACCAATTACATGTTGGAGTCGATTACCAGACTACCCAGATGCAGCTAAATACCAGCATTTTACGCGAAGTGACTCCTCGTGACGACTGTCAAAGATATACTGATACTATTAGCCTGCGTCATCCCACTGCTGGGCAGAAGCTCCCATGACTTCCATTTGCTACGACCCAGGGCTAATGTGGGCCACTGGTCCTTTGTTTGCTCGTCCCGCCATCATCTACGAGGTCAAAGATATAAAAATCAATATACAATATACGCGTGTGGTTGGATCACCGAATAAGAAAAATAATTAAGGCTTTTTTTTAAAGAAAACGCAGAAATCACTTAAGGCGCTACTTCGAAAATAAATCCTAGCTCGACTGATCTACTAAGCGAGCGAAAGAAATGCAAAAGAAGAGATGGCTATAACGTGCGTGCGCTCGGTATAAAACTACGTTTAAATAAATTCCTTTTTTAACAAAATAAATAAATAAAATTTTAAACTACTTTGAGTAAACTTTGATATGATAATTATCTATGTTTTAAAGTAAATTCCATTGAATAACTCTTAAGCATTACGCCGTGATGTCGAAAAAAGTAAAAAAATAGATATAACTTAGCAATTTTTTGGTTTCGAGAAAAATTCATTCATTCATTTTTTTTCTTTTACATAATACTAGACTAAAGAGTCAAAAAATATTTACCAAACTGTTAAATCTCTATTCCACATACTTAACAAGTTACACGAAATAGAAAAACTACATTTTTTTCAAAGCATCACCTTAAGGTTTTAATTTTAAAAAATTACAAATTATTTTTTCCACTAGATAAAATCAATACTGGCAATATATTAATTCTGACTACGGAACTGAGCGTGACACAGCACGCACTTGGCCGGTTGTTTTCCACAAAAAAATATAAAATGAAGACCCCTTTATCTCAATAATACGCCTAACTTGTCCCCTAATATAAATATGAATTGGGCCAGTTGCGTTAGAACCACCAAGGGGAGCGCATGTCCCTACTTTTGAAAAAAATACACGTGAAGTTCATCGCGATTTTAAAAACAAATGTATTTGGAAAACAGTGAAATCGATTCGCGTTCGTTTCTCTGATTATTTTTTTAAGGTGTTTTTTTTAATACTGGTGTTCAGCTGCGTCTGGTTAGACTGGAAGCCGACCCCAAGATAGTTGTGAAGAGGTTAGGCAGATGAGGAGACATTTTATTTGTGATCTTGTGGTTTTTTCAAGTGATTTTTTAAAGTCTTTGTGTCTTTGAGTGTTGGTTAGTGAAATATAAGAAAAAATACGAAAACGTCTTATTAAAATAGTGTACAGAAGTAATTGTTTTGATTGAGTGACCGTGGAAACTCGTGATACATATATAATTTCTAATAAAGACTACATAAGTGTTATTTTGGATTGAAATCAAAAATATGTAAGTACCTACAGCTGATAATGGGCGAAAGTGCATTTAGCGCCCACATAATAATAGCTCTTAAAATTGATTTTACTGTTAAGTATTTAGGAAATATTAAGCTACGCGTTTATCAATATGCATGGTGGAAATTTGAGATGACGTAGATGGATGGATGGATGGATGTTTGTAACTCTTTTCCACAAAAACTACTGAATGGCTGTTTTTTTATACTAAATAGGCTTGCGTTTGGCCGCTACACACCTGATGTGAAGCGATGTCGCGGCCTAGGGTGGAGCACGAAGAAACCGGTGGTTGCCTAGAAGAAACCGATTCACTCGAACTTTAAATAGATCCAGATTAAAATGATCAGGGAACAGAGAAGCCCTCAGTGAATTCCAAAGACTGGCTGTTCGCACAATAAATGTGGAAGCATAGCGCTTTGTTTAGATTCAGATGAAATTTAGCACACAGACATGTTATAACTTGGAGTACGATCTCGTGGGATAATTACCGAACAACAAGCGGGCGGATCCACGGGTTTAAGCTAGTAGTATAGTGATTTCTAGTTTGCTTTGACATTTTCCCGTTGCGTCGGTTTTATTTTAAATCAACTGTTTTATTATTCAGTTGATGCTTTTTTGTTTCAGTTAGAAACTACTGAATGGATTTACGAGTAGATAAAAGGACCATGGGCAATTTTCTATGAAATCTGGGCGAAGAATCAACTGAATTGATATTTTTAAGAAGGTTAGGCAGAGGTGTACCTAATATTACACCCACATTTCGCCAGTTATAATTAATATAATAATAAAATGGCTGTGCCATTCGGAGACACAGACATGACAAGTGTTTGGCGGTTCAGTTTTTGGCGTTAGTCTACGGAACCCTAAAAATAAAAGAGGTTATCCAATGTTTACGAATTATCCAAAAGACTGGCGGCGTTGCCATACAGCGTGGCAACGCCGCCAGTCTTTTGGGTACATTACCAGTTGACTACGTTGAGGAGTTTTTTGACGCCATTTTTTAAGTTTATTTTTAAGTTAGTTAGTTAATATAGGTTATTTTAATTTATTAATGTATATAATATTTACTATGAATAAAGTACGTCCATGTTTACGTAAGTCAATGATAAAAAGTCACCTATGTCTGTTTTGTGAAATAGATGATAAATGATAAATAATAATGATATGATAATGCTGGAGTTCAATGTCGTTGTGGCAAATAGTTTCATCATGCATAACATCACGCCTGATATCTAAACAAACAACAATCACGGAAGATATCCCGTAAGTGACAGTATAGGTTTAGTTGTAAACCGTGAAAGCTTAAAACAGTATTTAAATTTATATTAAACCTACAAGGAGTGACGGATTTAACAGTCCTGTGTCGATTCTAGGACTTTGCCAGCCTAGTTGTGATTAATTACTGTTTGCTTAGCTTTAAGACAGTATTAACCACATGGTCTGCTTTAAAAAAATGGAAATTGCGACTTAGGTACATACTTGTCGCGATAGTACGAATCAAAGTACTTATCTAGCCCCACACTAGGAGTTTCTCTTGCATTTGTGTGCGTTTACAAACATTAAAACTCACAGACTTAGGTACTTGTAGTTTTAGTATGAAGTAGAATATAATAGAATTTCTCTTAATTCAAGTATCCATGACTCAAAAACTGTTAGTAAAACTTACGACTATGTTAGTAAGCACTGATAAAAACAAAACAACACAACAAATAACGCTGGATCAATGATGCGACAACCCATGAGTGCATGATAGCACAACAGCGACCCACATAAACACAGTCCAGGCGACTGGCAATCATGTTTAAGATACTGTTGGTGCTGCTCCACACCCTGCGCACCAGGGAAGCGCATCTTTTTACGCATTGTTGCGAAAAAACAAAGTGAAGTGAAGTCCTAATAATAATAAGCTACTTTGTGAGATTATTTCAATTATTTTGGTCTTACGCCCAGACTTAATAGAAAATTGCCCATGGTCCTTTACTGAAGATATAATAAAATGGCGAACAGTTAGCTATACAGGGTGTAAACGGACCCCTTCACGAAGTCGTCAATCAAGTATTCTGTACATCAAACTAAGTAGCTTTACGGAAAAAATATTGTTGAGAAACGACTTTTTTTTTGGGGTAAAAAATCACGTTTTACTGTAGGACTCGATGGAACGCACTCAAAGCATTGTGCTGATGGATGGATTGAATAGTACGGGGGTCGTGGAGGTGTGTAAAGTAAAAATCTTACATTAAAACATGTATTTAAAAAAAAACTTGTGAAGAAGTTGGAATTTGACCCCCAATATCTCCGTAACTAGAAGGTTCCCAGGTATCGTCTATAAGAAAAAAATGATTGCAAAGACGGGGAGAACAAGTGCCTTTCGGCTTCGTTAAGGGTCTATTTACACCCTTTATACTGTAATATTCAAACCCCTTTGAAACTACTGGGTAGTCACAAGAGTCCCTCAAACTTTAACTAGATGGCGCTGTCTCCCATACATCTTAAAGCATTAGAACCATGTAATATCAGAGATTCCAATCCCTAACGTCCAATATCGTAAATTTAAAGTCTAACGACTTCCAAACAATGTTTTGAAGTCGCACGGAAGTTTGACAAAGGACGGGAAAGTTTGTTACAAGAATGTGTTTGAAAGTTCCACGAAAATTGTTGTTTTTTGTAATTAAAACAACGTCTTTGACGTGAACGCTTTGTTGGTCCATTGGTTGCAAGCGGTAGGTACCGCTGTGCATGTAGTCTTGGGTTCGATTCTTATGTTGGGCAAAATGGTATTTGGTTTTTTTAGGGATTTCTCAATCTCGATTCATGACCGGTTGACGGCAATAGACTCCCCCCGTATTACAACATAACTGACAGAATGTGGCTGGACCTATACAAGGTGTAAATAGATGGCCCCTTCACGAAGCCGGCTGGGACACACGGCCTCCTCTCTATGAGAAGGAGTGGGTTGTACCACCACGCGGGCCCAGTACGGGTTGGTTGATGTCACATGTCTTCGAATGTTTGGTTCTAGGACATGCCGGTTTCCTCACGCTGTTTTTCTCCACCGTTTTGACAGCAGTGGTGATGAAATAAATTACTCGTGTGGGCACGAACCTTCAGGCCACTGACTACCTGTAACGACTGTCAAAGAACTGCTAATGGCAGCCGGGACCGACGGCTTAACTTGCTTTCCGAGGCACTGAGGAAACCCGGTACGTAATAGCCGAGCACCCATCCAACCTAAGCAAACGCAGCTTAACCTGAAGTTGTAATTATTAGCCACTAGCTCCATTAAAATACTGCTGGATAATATTCCGACGCACAGTTTTGAACGGATTTCCATCCCGCTTCTAACCCGTAGCTTAGAAGTGGGCTATCCACAATATTCGTCCAATGGTCGGAATTTTCAATTTCGTCCACAATCGATGATGGAGGACAATAGGGTGGCCAACGTTCGGATTTATCCGATCCTAGCGGATATATGCGAGTTCGGACAAGCGGTTGAAAGCGAAAAGAAGTGGCTTTCTGCTTGAAGAATGCTTTTGTTTTAAACCCGTTTCAATCGGATTTAAAAGATTTTAATATTATTAATTTATTCAATTCTCCAAAACCACTCTCATCACTTTCTTCCCTCACCTAGCTTATTCTTATTTTATGTCTGAATTTGTTTATTGTACAGTGTCACTCTCTAACAATAAAATACTTATTTATTTCCTTTATTCGTATTTACACATATAATTTACATTTTTTCACAAATATTTCTTTACAAAGTAATATAAAACAAAAACATTTAAAAATATAAAAAATAGTAGCTCACCGGCATCGGGAACAGGGTCCGAGCTACCGGTGGTCAGGGCTCTTGAGAGAGGAACCTCCTAACGATACGCGCCGTGTCCAAAAGTACTGCTTTCTGAATCAAGCCCTTGATCCAGCTGCCAGCGAGAGCCTCCTCAGATGTTGGAAAAATACCAATGAAAAATTTATATGTGGAGGCTCAAAATCATCATCATCATCTGCCTGCCTTTTCCCAACTATGTTGGGGTCGGCTTCCAGTCTAACCGGATGCAGCTGAGTACCAGTATTTTACGTGGAGCGACTGCCTATCTGACCTCCACAACCCAGTTAGGGTTAGGTTGGTTTAGTGGGGGCTCAAAATGATGAGTGGTTTTCGCGTCGGTGTCCCATCCACCCTGTATAATATTATAAATGCGAAAGTTTATGAGGATGGATGGATGAATGTTTGTTACTTTTTCACGCAAAAACTACTGAACGGATTTCTATGAAAATTAGCACACAGATAGTTTATAACCTCGATTAATATATGGGATACGTTTTATTCCGCTAGTATGATCCCGTAGGACAATTATCGAACTCACACGGGCGAAGCCGCGGGCATAAACTAGTATAAAATGAAACATAACACGCGTCGTGTAACCAAGGCATTAAGAATTCAGAAAGTAGAAGCGAGCTAGACAATTGAGCGTAACAAACGCGGGTAGTTACCGTATCGCATCCGCCACGTGCCCGTCACGTGCTCGTCACGTGTCCGCTACGTGTATACAATAAGTAGGGTCAAAGGGAACGCTTGTATTAATCTTGTTAATTTTTGAAAGCAAAGAAAAATGTAGTAAAATTTATTTGAAATGTTACATTGGTTTTGTAGTTGTGAGTAGGCGGTTGTGTGTAGGTATTAAGTTCGATGCTCAATTGAAATAAATAAAAAGTAAAAAAAAAAAAAAAAAAACATTTTTTTTATTTAAATGTTCTAAAAAGCAGAAAATAGACTTTAAATTAAATCAAACCTATCAATTTATTACATCTGATCGCGAAAATCTCGTCGCGTTATTAACCTGTGTGTTTACAGGGCTCATGGAGGTATTAGGGGTTAAAATATGAAATTGCCGATTTGTATGGACGATTTCGTAAAAAGTGATATTTCCATACAATTTTTTTTTTATTTTTCTTGGAAACGTCTGAACCGATTATGATGCAATTGCAATCTATAGTTAGAGTGAAAAGGCTCCGCTGCACTGCGTATATTAAATTCTCAAAACACAGTGTATGACATAAATATACCTACTTGAAGTAGTGAAACCGACGGCCCATTGAAACAGGTGTTTTGTCACACTACCCTGTGAGGTAATATGCAACTACTAGTACGGTTTTAAACTCTAAAAGGTACGTAATTTAACAATTAATCCAATAAAAATGGAATTAGGAAAAAATATAACTACAGAACAAAATGTGAGAAAAAAACGGCAATTTCATAGTTAAAGACCATAGTTATATACAACATGATTATTAGTATATGCGAAACCTGAATATAGTTTGTTCAGAATAAGTAATTGAATCGATTCCAATAATTTTTAAACCATGTTATATTTTTTCCCAAAAGTATTTCAAAAAGTTAAAAGTTGGATACCGAGCGACTTTGAGTACCTATTGCAATAATTTAGGTACCTACTGCCAAATTATTATTATCAATGACCTCAAGACCAAGCTGGAGGCGCGCGCTGCGTGGTGACCGCGTTTTTGTGCGGACAACTAGGTAACAGAACAAGCTTATAACTTTGTGATTTTTCATGATACAGTTTTGAAATTTTGTACATAGATTCTTTACATAAAAATACTAGACACGTGTATCAGGTTTCGCATATACTGAAACTAATGTTGTATATAGTAAAGTTATACAACATTTAAAACTAGTATTTTTTTAACATGAGGAACGGTCTGAACTTTGACCTTCGATGTCTACGTAACTGGAAGGTTCCCAGGTATGGTCCTGAACATAAAACCGGTCAAGTACGAGTTGGACTTACGCACCGAGCGAGGGTTCCGTATAAACTTGTAGGTATTTCGTTATTAAACTACTTTAACACTGTTTTCAGATTTTTTCCTTTACATGTGCTGTAAGACATTGCTTCTTGCCAAATTTCATGATTCTAGGTCAACGGGAAGTACCCTAAAGGTTTTGATTCTCTTGTGAAATCGCAAAATATGCGACATAAACGGTCACATCTTTTGATCGCGTTGACTTATAAGCAGTGATAGGAATAGGTAGTGCCTATTTGCCTAAACTTCGAAGAACAGAGACAAGAAACGGAGACTTCCTTAGGACTAAATTTTTTCCGAGACATCTGTCCCGAAATTTTGAGACAACACATAAATACATTTAAAAAAATTGTTATTTGGAATAAGTAATTCGTCTATATTTACCTAAAGTTTGCGACTAGATATATCATAATAAATAACATACATAGTCGTTACAACCATAAAATTTTCAGAATTTTTTTTTGGAGAACATTTTGTAAATGACTTGTTGATCGTAATACACAATGAATCACAATGTTTTAATAAGAAGCCGTACACGTTTCGAAGTAAATATCTTCTTTCTAGCTCACTCTCGGCTACGTTTAATGAGATTTCTAAAGTTCAAGTGTAAATAAGGCATTTTGTCTTTAAAATAATAAAACGGTATTTTTTTATCATTTTAGCATTCTCTATAGTAGAAAGAATTTATCATTAAAAAAAATGTATTTAAAATAAATAAATAATTCATTTATTTGCCAGAATGTAGGCATACAAAGTGGTATGATCTTAATATTAATGAGGTCCCTTTACATTCTACCATTATACATGATGTGCAAATATTTAGTTACAAATGAAAATACAAATACCTTTTTTTCTTTCATCTTAATGAAATATATTTCTAAAGTATATTTAAAAAATTGAGTAATGGACATCCATACAAACTATCACATTTATAGACAAACTTTAGATAAATATAGACGAATTACTTATTTCAAATAACACATTTTTTTAAATGTATTTAAATGTTGTCTCGAAATTTCGAGACAGATGTGCCGGAAATAATTTAGTCCTAAGGAAGTCTCCGTTTCTTGTCTCTGTTCTTCGAAGTTTAGGCTAATAGGCACTACCTATTCCTATCACTGCTTATAAGTTTGATTTTTTTAACCGCTCCAAAGGGTAGCTGAGTATTTGATATTAATTACAGGTTGTTATCTCCACGCGTTCCTGAGAAGAAGGGTCTTAATAATAATAAAATAAAAATGTTTTTATTGACAAAAGAAAAAAGTTATACAAATCCATTTGAAACCCTGACTCCAGGTGTTAGGTGAGACCTGTGTTGTCAGTGTCTTCACCCGTTTTTGGTACATTTTATGCAGCAAAAACCAAATATAAATAAAACAATATTATCATTAAAATAATGCATGCGTTCTCTTGTGTGGTGTGTATGCGTGTGTTTATGCGTAGGTGTAGAATGTGTGAGTGTGTTGTGCCTATGTGTGTGAGTGTGTGGTGTAAGTGATCGTGGTGGTGGTCCTGACAGACGGACAAAAAAGAGGTCCTAAAAATGATTGCATTTACGAGGAAACCACGAGTCTGTCGACTTTGTTAAGGATATTTTTAAACCCTTAGATTCCTACAACTCTATATCCTACACCACAAACGGACCGTAAACATACTCTTATTAAAAACGTATAGGTCCCGTATAGTCCCCAGACAGGCATTTCAACCCCTAATTGTACAACTACGCCTGACTACCCCTGATGTCAGGCGCGTGTCACACATTTATCTTTATCTATAAGGGTAGTTTATGGCTATGGGGTGGACAGAGACAAAAGTTTGGTGTGAATGTAGTTTTTTTTTTATGTTTTGTAAAAAAAATGTTTCTTTATTTTTAACCGACTTCTGAAAAAGGAGGTTATGTATTTTATTTTTTTTCATATTTTGTACACCGATTTTTCCGTGATTATTGGACCAATTTACGTGATTCTTTTATGCTTTTTTGCGCGGTGGTCCCGTATATTTTCACGCGGAATGAAATAGCTTCAAGGGACTGTAAAAATATTTTTTAAATTCAACTTCGTGCGGAGTTCCTCTAGCTGAATTTTGGGCCAAACATATTTAATAATGTGGCGAAGGTTCCATAGAACTCGATTCCTACTGGCTTCCCTTTGAAAAATGGCACAGTCAGTATTCTATAGACAAATAATATAATCACATTAAAGATATGTACTCCGGCTTACCTCTTACAAAAATTGACCCTTCTACTGCTTCTTATATGGTTTTAATTTCAACTCGTTACATCCATGAGTTCCCGAGATAAAGGGTCTTGACAGATAGACAGACGGACAACAAAGTGATCCTACAAGGGTTCCTTTTTATCCGTTTAAGTTACGTAACCCGAAAAAACACAAACAAACATTAAGAATGATGTCATTCACGCCAAACATTAGATCCTTCCCAAAATCGTGCGATAACCATTTCATGTTTAGAGCATAAACTACAAATTAATGAATACGGAACTAGCATGACAGAGAACGTTCGAGAAGCGTCGAAATTACTAGTTTAATACAATAATCTTTGGGGCCACAAGACGAGCGAGTTCACTTTTCCGCTGAGTTGCTGAGTTTTTGTAAAACTTACACACACACACACACACACACACACACACACACACACACACATACACACACACACACACACCACACACCACACACCACACACACACACACTTCACTTGAGTTAATATTAACGAGTAATAAGTAGAAAAGTATGGAAGAAGAAGACATGCTGCGCCGACCATAAATAAATTGGGATAAGTGCAGATGAATGATGATGACTTGCGTTAATATTCATTTTTGTGTCATATCATATACTAGCTTTTGCCTGCGGCTTGGCTTATTTAGAATGTGATAATCAATTGGGGTTGTACTCTGCTTGTAATAATATAATTCAATAATGATTCGAAAGACACGTGGCGCCATCTATTAGGTATCATAAGAACGTTATTGTTGTTTTCCTCGGGAACAGTTTTTCGGGATGAAAGTTACCCTATGGTGTTTCTGTACACCTGACAAAGCATATGCAAAATTTCAGAATGATCGGTTCAGTGGTTTAGGCGTGAATAGGTAACAAACAAACTTACTTTCGCATTGATAATATTAGTTAGGATTGTCGCACTGTAGCTCGGTCCAACTCCCCTATACCGTGTATGCTTGCGATGCTCAACGCCCTCGTGGAGACCAACCCTGGATTGGACTTGTTTGCTGATGAATGGAAGACGATAATTTTAGAATGTTTGTGGTTCTGTGGGAAGACCGAATAAAAGGATAACTTAATTTAATTTAGTTAAGTTCTTCTCCATAAAGATCTACGCTTTGGAACGGGCAACTACAGTACTTGCACAAGTTATTATGCCTTGTGACTGTGACTGTAGCTTTGTTTTCTTTGTTTTTCTGACATTCAAATGTTTCTTTTACTGTCCTACTTGAAATAAATGCTTTGAATTTGGATTTTGGTAAATAGGATTACTGAACATCTATCATAATAGATATTTAAATGGGTGCCGTAATGACTGATGTGCTGGGAGACAGACCCGGCTGTCATTTGTAGATCTGCGACAGTAGATACAGCTATTTAGTAGCCCGAAAGTCTGACAATCAGTTTTACCAAGGGGTATCGTATTATATCCAGCTACCGGGTCTAATTAAAATAAATGCTTTGAGTTGGAGTTTGTAGCTTATGCTGTACTAATTGTAATAAATAAATGAATAAATTAAACCCTTGAAATTGTTAACAAAATCCGATTAAAATATATGGAAGTAATATTTTTTAAATTATTTCACGCGGTCGAAGATAACAGGCAACAGCTAGTAATAGTATAAAAGTAGAATTATTTGTGAGTAAGATGGTGAGTAAAAGGCAGTGGTGCTCAGCTTGTGTTATCCGCTTATTCCGTGGCCTCTATATTCAATTTATACATCAAAACTACTACTAATCTACTTAATAGAGTTACGTGATTACTATACTAATAGGAGTTGTACTAAATACTAGCTATTGTTTTTCCCGTGGCATCGCTCGCGTTATGGTCGAAAAATATCCCACGGGAACCTTTTAAATATATAAGTTTTTAAACTATCATGGTCACTAACTAAGAATGGTTTTAAGAAAATTGATGCAAGTATAGTAGTTTATGATTCTATTATTCTGTATAATGTGTGTTATTAATAATTATTATTTTTTGAATTTATGAAAATTTGTGTTTGATGCTCTTTTTAATGTAAAATGATTTGTTTTCTTTTTTTAATGTATTATGATTTGTGTTTTTATTTTTATTTTATTTTCAAAATATGACCTGTAATTTTGATAATTATTAATAAATAAACTAAACTAACAACAAAGATAAATAAAAAAAACACAAATTAAATAAAGTTTTTGACACGAAAACACACACACAAGTCTTTTAAATATAATCTTTGACACTTGGGAATAACGATAGTTTTACGTTTTTTAGCCTATACTGTCTCACTACTAAATAATAACAGCCCCTCCGGTCGATCTTCAGGTTAAGCCGCGCTTGCTTAGGTTGGTCCGTGAATGGGTGACCAGGACCACCCACACACCGATTTTCCTCCGTGCCTCGGAAAGCACATTAAGCCTTTGGTCCCGGCTGTCATTTGTAGATCTTTGACAGTCGTTACAGGAGTCAGTGGCCTGAAAGTCTGACAACCAGTCTTACCAAGTAGTATCGTATTATCCAGTACTAACTTGGTTGTGGAGATCAGATAGGCAGTCGCTCCATGTAACATACTGGTATTTAGCCACATTCTGTTAGGCTGGAAGTAGACCCTGACATAGTTGGGAAGACGGATGACAATGATATTCCTTGTACATACAGGATGTAATTAGACCCTTCACATAGCCGTCTACCAAGCATTCTGTACATCAAACTAAGTAACTTTACGCAAAAATTATTGCTGGGAAACGATTTTTTTTTGACTCGATGTAACGCAATTAAAGTATTGTGCTGAGGGATGAATTGAATAGTACGGGGGTCGTGGAGATGTTTAAAGTAAAAATCTTACATTAAAAACATGTATCTAAAAAAAACTTGAGAAAAAGTTGGAACTTTGACCCCCAATATCTCCGTAACTAGAAGGTTCCCAGGTATGGTCTAGAACAAAAAAATGATCGCAAGGACGGGGAGAACAAGCGCCTTTCGGCTTCGTTAAGGGTCTTTTTACACCCTTAAGGGTGTGATTTTCCCAGATTAATGTTTTTCTTTTTGATTTTGTTCCTTACTTCCCACAATCGCATCATGGCCGCTCAGAATGAAAGCCCGTATGTTTAAAACAATTAATAGTCCTAAGTCTGGAGTCGTTAGCGCCACCTGGCGGCAACAATTAGCAAGTTTGGCGCGTGACTTGTAATTACCTTAGTGGCGACAATGCTAAGCTTCTCCTTTTGTTGTAGTGTAAACCTTATTTATTTCTTTAAAATTGTGTAACATTTATATAAATATTTCTTTAAAAAAACATTTAAAAATATAAAAAGTTGTAGCCCACCGTTATCGGGAACAGGGTCCGAGCTACTCAGGGCTCCAGAGAGAGGAACCTCCTAACAATACGAGCCGTGTCCAGGAGTACCGCGCACTGAATCAATCCAGCTGCCTAACGAGAGCCTCCTCAGGTATTGATCGAGGCTCTTGGCAATTAAGGCATTGGCTGATATGACTATCGGCACAATGACTGCTGTACTCACGTCCCACATGTCGACAACCTCGTGAGCTAAGTCAAATAGTATAGTTATTATTGATAGCCCTTACTGTCCCACTGCTGCGCAAAGACCTCCGGTTCGTTCCAACGGTCACGATTCCGCTACTTCTATCTTAAATCTTCAAGGAAGACAGCTTCGGATTCTGCCGCTACCTCGTCTCGCTGTTTTACATAATTTTCTTGCATCTGTTTCCCTTTTTCCCAATTGGAATTGTTACTCACTGAAGTGAGAGGTCCATACTCACGTTGAAGTGATTCCGATGCGAATGTATGCGGAAGCTTGCGATTGGACTTCTTGCTCCACCAAATGACGCCTTTACGTGACGTAATGAGAAAACGATAATGCGGGCGACGGGGGTGCAAATATTATTACGTCCTAGATTAGTGTGAGTTTCAAGAATCAATGCATTGAATGTAATTTCGTAAATAATAAATGGCTTTGACCAAGTGGCCAAGGCTAAAGAAACCAGGGCCGTCCTCAAGCTCGTTGGGTCGACGATATCCTCAAAATCGCGGGAAACACCTGGATAAGGGACGCACAAAATCGGAAAGTGAGGCCTATACCCAGCATTACAGGTAGCGTTACAGGTAGTCAGTGGCCCTAAAGTCTGACAACCAGATTTACCAAGGGGTATCGTATTCCCCAGTACTAACTGGGTTGTGGAGGTCAGATAGGCAGTCGCTCCGTGTAAAATACTGGTGTAACCCATAAATGGGAAAAAGCTTGGATGATGGTTCAAGTATTTGAACCCCACAGTAAGAACCCTCTTAGTAGAGATCAAAAGGTCATGGGGTCTGTCGCTAATTTGACATTAAAACCAATATTGACTGGTCGAGGGGAGCGACCGCGTGGGACACTGGTTCGGTGCCGGGTAGCGCAATAATTGATATAGTGATTTATGGACTTATTTATATTGTATGTTATTATTGATATTTCTTGTGATGTATGCGGATTTTGAACTTATGTTATCTTAGTATTATTAAATAAGCGAATATTAGTGAGGTTTATTGGTGGATGTTTTTTTAAATATTTGTTAATATTATAAAGCTGAGGAGTTTGTTTGGTTTAACGCGCTAATCTCGGGAACTACTGGTTCGAATTGAAAAATTCTTTTAGAGTTGGATAGCTCATTTATCGAGGAAGGCTATAGGTTATATAAAATCACGCTACGACTAATAGAAGCGAAGTATTAGTGAAAAATGCTAGTTTATAGCTAGTTTGTAATAAACATGTGTTATTCGTACTAGTTGACAACCACACTATCGAATTAAGTCAATGATAGTTGTAAGTCGAAAATAAATGAATAATGTTTGTTATTCTTTCACACGAAAACTACTGAACGGATGTTGATGAAATTTGGCACATAGATAGTGGATTGGACCTAGATTAAAACAATAATACCTTATATCCCGGTATCACGTTCCCGTGCGATTATTTTCGACATCGCATCTCGCCTGATGTGAAGCGATGACGCCTAGGGTGGAGCACGCTTGCCTAGAAGAAACCGATTCACTCGAACTTTGAAAAGCTCCAGATTATAATGATCAGGGAATAAAGAAGCCTCCAGTGAATTCCATAGACTGGCGGTTAGCACAATAAATGTGGAAGCATAGCGCTATGCTCGGGTCCGTGGAACTTCAACCATATATTATTTGAGAAAGATGTAGCAAGACGTTAACGTATGAACATAATATTATGTACATACGTCGTATGTATAATCCCCTAGCCCCCTAAAACAAATACAGAACTTATCAAGTGCAAATCGATTGCAATTTCACGCATTTTTACATTTTGTAAAGCTACGCGTCCCCCATTTTAGAGATCGTTTGGTTAACAAATGGGGCTGCGAGCTAGCTTTTTAATGCTGCCGGGTGGTCAAGAGGTTGGATTAAATTGGATGAAAAGAGGGTATTTCGATAAAATAAATCGATATTTTCTTCGTTGGTTTAGTGGTCGCAAGCGATACTAACTTAGTGATCAGTGGCGTGCAGTGATTCTCCACGGGGGGTAGGCCACGCATATTAACATCCAAAAAAAAAATTTGAAAAAAAAACATTGAAAAAACAAAAGTTATAAATACAAGAACTCACCACATTAGTCAAGGTTCAAATCACGATTTTCTGACGATGCAAACAGAAGAAAAATTTGGCCACCTCAAATATCTTATCCAAGTGGGTGGGTGAATTGGGTGACAGTTACAGAATACGTCACTTGCAAGATACCCGATGATATTTATCCGTAGTGCTAGGCAACTGGGCTTATCCCAGTTGTAAACGTCCCTTTGTGCCTATTGGCCTTGTTTTGTTCTGTCTCCTGCTGATATAGAGGGAAGTGTAATTATGTTTTCGTCTATGGCAATAGACTGGCTCCCTATTACATATAACTAGCGAATTGTGGGTGTACCATTAGTGTACCACTACACAGTAGATTTAGTCATTATATATATATATATATATATATATACGGGCCTATTGCCATCAACTTGATACAAAGGGTTTTATTTCTTTTTTTTAAAACGTTGCCCCAACACTCTGCATTTCTCCTGTGTCGTGGGTGCGTTTACAAACTTTCAGACTCACATACAAAAACAGCCAGGCCTGGAACAAGTACCTGTAGGTCATACAATTATTTTTTCAATACACTTTCTCAAAAACTGGTTCTTATCGCACTACGTTTAGGTTCAATATGCAATGTATTTCACACGCGCGGATTCTTAATATCTTTCCGCACACGTGCGAAAAAAAAATCCGCAGATAACTATACTTATAAATATAGTTTGAACCCATTTGTCGGTATTATTGTTTTTTTTTTTTAATCTTGGCAAAGTGATATACGTCTTTACGGCGTAAATATTTTTTAAATATATAATTGTGTTTAAAAATAAATAAACATGATTATTTTAAAAAAATATTTACTTTTATGAACAACTTAACATTTATTTGTGTTCTAAATTCAAAAATGTTTGATTTTTATATTTTTCATATTACACTATTTAGCGGCTTCATAACTTTGCTTCTTCTTCAACCTGGCGAAAGCAAAGCGCGGAAATAAAGCATATTAAATCATAGTTTCCTAATAATTCATGCCAAAAATACTTTTCGGTCTATTATTATTAAAAAACGCCGTTTGATACGCGTGGAGATTTGTTACTGCAATTCTCGGCTCCATAACAACCTCGCTTGGCGGATCGGGTGTGAATTCCGCCTCGAATGCAATAACAAAGTTTCCCCACTTATAAAAAAATGATAGTACATTTTTTCCGTTTTATCCGTTCGGGAATCGAACCCATAATACACAGCACAGCAGTAAATCGCTCAGCCACTGCACCAACCATGTCGTCGTAATTTTTCCATCACAATGAAAAAACTCAATAACATTTTGCTTCACTTGGGAATCAAATCTTGTTTAGCAGTAGCGCTTGCGACCACTAACCCAATGACACCTTCCTCCAAAAGTATTAAATACCTTCCTATTAACAAAAACCCCTTATTACCCCGCAACACCGCAGTCTAAACCATAATTAAAATAATTATAGTATTCCAAATCACTAAACATCACACACGACACGCCCAAACTCGCCCCCTACAACTTCACCCCCAATGACTTCACCCCTTTTTAACAAAAAAAATAAATAAAATACTGCCAGTGACATTTAACTAAACATTTATAAGATTTGTCAACATAATCCTCGCCTAATTAAAAATTACCATGGGAAATTATTAAAGGACTGGTTCCCCTGATTTTGAAAGAGATATAAATGCGGGGGTTGAGTTTTTGCATAAATTATAAAATAATCTGTATCTGTTTTTGTGGGAATCAATGATGGTATGGTTGGGGCAGCGGCTTAGCGAATGGATTTTGTGCTGCAGGACAAGGGTTCAATTTTAGTTTGGAAGAAATTGTTCTGTCACATCTGTGTTGTGCCCCAGGGTTTCACCCGTCGGTCGGCTCCTAAGGATTGTAGCCTGATGCTGAACTTCCTCAAAAAAAGGGGCAATCAAATAAAAATAAAAAAAACTAATTGACGATTGATTTTGTTGTGAGATTGATCCAAGCAGCTGTTATTATTTAACCACAATTCACGCAAATCTGAGTGTATTTTTCCTCAAAAGCCCGTCTCATCATCTCATCAACAAACTGCATGGTCTTCAAAGAACATGTCGAGGACAACGTCGAACAATGATGAATGTACAGTCAGAAAAAAAAAATCTGTTGGTCCCTTCATTTTGACGGTTAATGTAAACACGTAAAAACTTTCACTTAAAAAAAAAAAGAAGCAATCAATAATGCATTAGGTTCAAGACCGATTGGGAAAATTTGATAGCTTCGGGTAGCTTCATGCGCTGGCGTCTGTAGAATAGGGTGAATATAAACCCAGTTTGTAGCTAGATTTTTTAAAATGAAATGTAAAATGCATCAGAGTACATATCTTTTTGAATTTTTTTTACTGACAGCAAAGTAAACTTTCAATCAAATCACCTTGTAAAAACATCTTTTTAACTTAAGAAATAAATGATTTCTCTACAAGAAAAAACTTGTTCCCCTAATAATAAATAAATAAATAAACATCGTGCGGCCACCCCTAACAATCTTGTGTTGAACGATTGATTCCCTGAATTGGGGTGGCATCTTAAGGGGAAGTTGGTTGCTATTAAAAACTTGAGGGGTGATTGTTTTTTTTACTTTTTCACAAGTAAGAAGAAGGAAGAAAAATAAATTTAAGTAATAGGTATTTATTTACGACTAGAAGTTCTTTGATCACCAAAAAAAAAAGAAGCTTAAATTTTCGAATCGTATTTTGAACTATATTCCGAGGCGGATGACGAAGACGTACTGTTCAAAGTGGAGAACATAAAAAAGTTAAGTTGATTTTGACATAACTTGTTCTTCAAAAAATTAGTAAATATTTTTTTTTTCTGATTTAATAATGTTATTTAGTACAACAGCTCGTAATAAAGACAACATGACGCATTTAATGAAGTTAAAATTGACATAGTTAATGAGGTAAAGTTTCTAGGGATATACATTGACAAATATTTAAATTGGAAAGGGAATTGCAAGCCATTGATTCGTATATTTCCTCAGCGTGTTGTGCCTTACGCAGTCTTAGGGAAGTAATAGACATAAAACACCTTAAAATGGTATATTATGCTCTAATAGAATCAAGGTTGAGATATAGTGTTCAGTTTTGGGGAAATAGTTTTAAATATAACTGCCAGAGAGCCTTTGTGCTCCAAAAGAGAGCCTTACGAACCATGGTCCGGATATCGCAAATAGAGAGCTGTCGGCCACACTTTATAAATTTACAAATTTTTACTGTGCCCAGCCTCTATATTTTAGTATTCTTAATAATTTAATTCAATTCAATTGAATTGGAATTGATTAGTGAAAATGTTATAATTTTAGTTTGCCGAAGAGGAAAAGTCTATTTCACGTTGTTTTTTGCATTATTTTTTTAATTAAGTTGTCAAAAATTGTCGCAGAATAACTAGTGCCTTGTTAAAAATTATAATAAACCAATGTATTATGATCAATTATTTTTAAGATAGAATATCTTTGTGTAAATCTTTGTTGCATAAATTAATGTAATAAACATTACAAAACCTTAACATTTTATTTGAAAATATACACCTTTACAAAAATGATCGTCTAATCGACTAATGGTCCGGTACAGTGAGTAGGGTTAAGTGTTTTTTTTTTATTTTTTAAATAAAATGCTGGCTAAAAAAAATATTAAAAATGCCTAATAAATATGTTAAAGTATGATAATGTGTCAACTAAATCAAAAGGTCTTATTTTTTTTAAGCATATCTATTAGCAACATAATGGTATGCCTTACTAACAAAATATTACCTTAATTTGGTCTGTACCAAACGACAATATGTAACCCAAAATACTCCTATAACGGTGTCTACTTACTACATACCTTTATTAAAATCTAACACAAACATTCAATATCTACTTATTAAAAAAAAAAACATTAGAACACCCTCAGCATGCCCTTAACAGCATTTATTCCGTATGATTTCACCCCCTAGCGAGGGGTGAATGGGACCAGTCATATTATGGTTAAAAAAACATGTACACGCACTTATTGCATTCCTTCGACCACGGCGAATCGTTGGAATTATCGTATAGAGATGTGTTTGGTAAGATGTCAGGGGGTGAAGCTTGAAAAATAAACGGTTTTTGGAAGTGAAATATAGGATTACGAAAATATAAGCATTTTTTTTATTAATTGTTTGAAAAATAAAAACATAATTTCGTTATAGAACATTATTTTTAGTATATGCGAAACCTGAATATAGTTTGTTCAGAATAAGTAACTGAATCGATTCCAATAATTTTTAAACCGTGTTATATTTTTTCCCAAAAATATTTAAAAAAGTTAAAAGTTGGACACCAAGCGACTTTAAGTACCTATCGCAATAATTTAGGTACCTACTGCCAAATTATTATTATCAATGAGCTCAAGACGACGCTGGAGGCGGACGCTGCGCGGTGACCACGTTTTTGTTAGGACAACTAGGTAACAGAACAAGCTTACAACTTTGCGATTTTTTATGATACAGTTTTGAAATTATGTACATAGATTCTTTACATAAAAATACTAGACACGTGTTTCAGGTTTCGCATATACTAAAACTAATGTTGTATACTCAACATCGAGATTTTTTTTACACAATCAATCAATCCCTTAATCGAAAAATGATATGAACAAACTCGCAATATTTTTTATAGACCTAGGTAGCCAACGACATACCACACTATGGGGTACGCAAGAAAAAATGTCCCCACTTTAAGTGTAGGTACAGAATTGCTAAAAAAAATTCGAGATATTATTTTATCACTTTGTCGGCCTAAATAATCTGTATATTCCTGCCAAATTACACCTTTCAAGTACTAAGAGTCTTTGAGCTAAGCTGCGGACAGACGGACATGGCGAAACTATAAGCGTTCATTTCATTGCTGACTAAGTAACCCTAAAAAAATCCAGGTAACATTATACCCCTTTATAAGTTAACTGTGTATAAAATAAAGCGATACATCAAAGTCGGAGTTATCTGCATAATTATCTAGAAGATAAATGACTTCATTAATAATGCTAATAAAACTATTTTATAGCTTCAAGAACTTACTTAGGCAAAGAGAAACTTACAGTATGTCCAGTATTTATTCTTACTTTTTAGTGCCAAGCAGTATCTGTGTAACTGTGTTTAGTTTTGATGAAGTCTTATGTGGGATTACTTGATTTTTGAAAATCAATGAAAGTCAAACTTTGACTTCACTCAAGTCAAGGAGCTACTCAGTAGCGGTACATACGGAAACAAACCTTATAGTTCCACTCGTACATAAAATCCCAGTGTGTGTGTGTGTGTAATTCTTCTGCTTTTAGGAAAAGTCTGCTTTTGATGTTTTTTTTTTTACTTAAGGGGTTATCTGTATGGTTTTTAGCTGCACTTGAAACCAATAGATGGCGCTGTTATCAATCCAGATAGTATTTTTCTTTTGAAGATGAAAAAATGACCCCCCCCCCCCCCCGCTCTGGGCGGAGAGGAAGGGAGTGTCAGACTTGTACTGACTAAAACCCATCCATGTTCCTTCTTTTCTCCTTTGCGTTCCAGGGCCGCGGTGTCTCTTTCGAACAGTCCCGCAGCCCTGGCAGGCATCCAGATAGTATTGGGATAGGACAACGTCTGCCCGCTGCCAGATCACCTAGCATTACTATAAAGGTCATATTCGTATGAAGCGCTTGATCAGTTGTTTATACTAAAATAAGTTTAATTTTCGTACATGTTTAAGGCGGGTACAGACTGCTGCAACGCAACATGCAATGCAACACGAAACGAGCATTGCATCAGTGTAGACGCGGGGCGCGCACAACGTGCGCACGAACCGCGCATGTACCTACTCACATCTGTTTCCGAGATGCGCGCGAACGGATCGCTCAGTCTGCAAAAGAACACGCAAAGGAATGGATCGTGACGACCAATTGCGGGCTCTGATGATAGTCAGTGCTTCATTATTAATAGTGAATCATGTGATAAAACGCAGAAGACATCGACGTTGGTGGCGTACAGAGTTGTATAGTCAGAGAGCTGGTGCAAAACTAATGGCCGATATGAGATTAACTGGACAATTTCAAAATTTCTTAAGGATGAGTCCAACGACATTTGAAGATCTACTCAGATTAGTCGGACCAAGAATTTTTCGGAATCGCACACAGTTAAGGGCTCCAATTTCAATCCAAGACAGACTGGCAATAACACTTCGTTTTTTAGCTAGTGGTGACTCTTACACAAGTTTACAGTATACCTTCAGAGTATCAAAACAAGCCATAAGTGGCATTATTACAGAAGTATGCTCCGCCATAATTGAGGAATTAAAAGATTATATCAAGGTAAGTTTTATTCTTAATAAGTCAATTAAAGAACAGTATTATCACATCAAATCATTAAAGTCGTCATAGGATTGGTTAGATTCTAGTGACGTTACAGACGATGGCTGTTGGTTCATATATTCTTCGTTCCTTGCCGTGGTATAGCCATAGCGTCCGGCTTGATTTGTATCTGGAGTTTGCGCGGAAGGCGAGGGACGATTAAATCCGGAAGTTCCAGGACGATTAACATATCCGGTCAGATCCACATAATCTTGTCCTTTCTTCTGTGATGCATAATAGGATTCTTGGTATGAACTGGGGTAGTTATCCTGCTGTCGATATGATGATTCATAATAACCTCTGTCAGCCTTCATCAAAATTTCAAAAATTCCATGTTCGACCGAATTCCTGGTTTGAAGGGAATAAGTATTCATTTTAGCTGATATATAGGAAGCGAAAGTTGTAGTTAAATCTGGAGCGCCTGAATTTCCCAACTTATTGGCAGTAGTTTGTAATATGCCCACTACATCGGCCAGTACACTGCTGCTTTCATCTTTTTTTGCTTGTTTAGCTCGCGTAGGTTCATACCGTGTACGTGGAGTAGCAAATTCGTTCTGCAGATTTTCTTCATTAATCGGTTGTTGAACCGCCTCCTGAAAAACATAAAAATAATTTATAACTGTAGGTCCCATCTCTTGATATAAACTACTAGATAGTAGATATAACTCTCCAGGAAGGTAGGTATCGTGGCACCGATGGACAAATGTCGAAACGACTAAATATTTAGTTCGTTTTTTAGTCTAGTTCAATATAGCTAGCAATAAAATCAAGAGATGCTCACTATAATGGCACCTCAAAAATTGTCACCAGCGAGTGTTGGGCTACTAAGTACAATGACTGTCTCGTAGCCATAAATTAAATAAAAGTTTTTTGTTTTAGCTTCCAACGACAGAAGAAACTTGGTTGAACATAAGCAAACAGTTTGAAGAGAAGTGGAATTTTCCACACTGTTTAGGGGCACTGGACGGAAAACATGTTGTGCTTGAGGCACCTATCAAAAGTGGAACTGAATTCTACAACTATAAAAACTTCTTTAGCATCGTTCTTTTTGCTTTGGTTGACGCCGATTATAATTTTCTATTTGTAGATGTGGGATGCCAAGGAAGGATTTCAGATGGTGGCATCTTTAAAGATACAAAACTCTGTGAAATGATAGAAGATCGTACAATAAACCTTCCATCACCTGATTCACTCCCACGGAGACATATTCCAATACCATATTTCTTTGTGGGTGATAGTGCCTTTGCTTTAAGTGAAAATCTGATGAAACCATATGCTGGGGCACATCCAAAAGGCACTTCAAAGAGAGTATTCAACTACAGGCTAAGCAGAGCCAGAAGAACTGTTGAAAATGCATTTGGTATCATATCGTCTGTCTTTAGAGTTCTCAGAAAACCAATGCTTTTACAGCCTGATAAAGCTGAGCTAGTGGTTATGGCAATTGTCCTTTTACATAATTATTTGAGACGTCACTCTAGAAATACATATATGAATGACACTGAAGATGAAGTTACGAATGAAGACACACGTAGGCAAAATAATGAAGATATGAGATCACTACTACCTATGAGAAATATTCCTCGACGATCGCCTGCACATTTGAATGCGTTAAGAGATGAGCTCTCCGATTATTTTATGAAAGAAGGGAAGGTTCATTGGCAAGACAGATGTTCGTAAAAGAATCAATCCAGTTTTACTTACCGTGTTCGTTCTCTTTCTCGGTTTGTTACGGTTGTCCAAGAACTTCAAAGAATCAAAGGCAAACCATCGACTTTTGTACGTCTCCGAGGCACCTGAAAAAATAAAATAATAATCATGAAAAAAATTAAATAAAAAACATAATTTGTGATTTCAATCCATTAAAATGTTGTAGTTGTTGTCAAAGTTGTCATTTTGTAGAGAAAAAAGCCAATTTCAATATTAGTCGGCTATGCCAATTTACATTTCAATACACAAACATTTTTGCGGTTTCCAACCTACGATTGTACTAAGAATAAAGTATATGAATAAATAATAAATAGTAAATTATTATTATTTATTTACCTTTTCCTGTTCCTTTCGATTTCTTTTCCTTCGCTTTTTCACGACGGTAGGATGATAAAATACTAATCATTTTACTGTAACATTTTTCTTGTGTTGTTTCCATCAAATTAGCAATTTCCATCCATGCATCCTCTTTAAAATGTTTTTTATAAAAATTCTCATGTTGTGGATTCCACAAAATTTCCTTTGATCTGTACACTTCAATTAATTGAAGCACTTTTTCTTCACTCCACGTAAATGTAACCGCCTCCTCCGCCGCAGTAGCGTCGTCTTGTTCCATGTTCGCGCGCGTCTAGCCGTACACACCACACAACCTGTCCACACTGACGCTCCGCGCATACTGCGCGCCTCTTTGTGTTCGGGGAAAAAACCGACAAATTTCGGGACGCTACGCGCAAGAGTTGCAACAATCTGTTCGTGCGCGTAGTAGACGCGGTTCGTGCGCGCAAGGCGTCTACACTATGGGAATTCTGTTACTTTACATGATACATTGCAGCAATGTGGACGTCAAATTCTTGCATTGCATGTTGCATTACATGTTACATTGCACCAATGTGTACCCGGCTTAAGCAATATTATTTAACCCCCGTTCCGTGTTGTTTCAGATGAGGTACGTCTCGTCGTGGAGCGGTCGCGGTTGACACGATGGAGGTGTCGTGGGTGGTGCTGGCCGCCGTCTTCATAGCGGCGCACGCACAGAACAACAGAAGTAAGTCATCTTCGTCACAGGCCCAGCCCCCGTAGCATGAATAATACGAATAACGTAAGAATTGACAAAATGACAGATAGTGCAAAGAAATCTGTCATTGTGTTGACACAATCTGTCATTTTGTAGATTCTTCCGTCAAAGAAATCCTTGTCTACGGTGGTCGTGCTACGGGGGCTGATCAGTCCCCACATTGACCCTTGGTCGAGCCAGCCCGCGATGCTGAGCCAGTAGTTTTAAACCAGTCCCTAAATGATCTCACTCAGATCCAGCCTGTCCCCTTGCTGCCCTCCCCAGCGACGCCCTAAACCAAGGTTCATACCCCACAGGCGGTGCCCACAGCGCTATGTCTCTTACTATATAAGTTTTATGCCCCTGGATGGAGGCCTAACTCTCAAGGCATCCACAGGGAAGTCTGGCACCGATGGCACTAGGCGAGCCCACGTTTGCTCCGCCAGGCTTCGATCTTGACACCCCTCATGTACAGGAACACGGTGGTGTCAAAGGTCTTGCGTGCGTCTGGAATTCTTATCAGGACGGCGTGGAACACGCAGCCGGCTTTTTCATGGCGCGCCTTCATGTGGCGCACGTTCTTCAGCTCGTATCCCAGCGCACGGAGCTCCTAAAAATGGAGAGAGCGCGCGGTGCAAACGTAACATAAACACGTCAAATTAAAAATACTCGCTTCACTTTTAATATTTTCATCATATTAAGAATTCATGTCAGAGGAGCTCGTGACTAAATAATAACAGCCACACGGGCGATCTTCAAGGTTAAGCCGTGCTTTCCAAGGTCGTTCTGTGAATGGGCGGCGACGACTATAGCGAGTGTCCTCCGTGCCTCGGAAAGCACGTTAAGCCGTTGGTCCTGGCTGTCGATTGTCGCCCTTTGACAGTCGTTACAGGTAATCAGTGGCGCGAAAGTCTGACAACTAGTATTACCAAGGGGTACCGCAAACCCAGTACTAACTTGGTTGTGGAGGTCAGATAGGCAGTCGCTCCACGTAAAATACCAATTTTGGGAAAAAGGCTAAGCAGATGATGATTAAGATTTTATTAATATCTATGGACGATACTGAATGTGCTTGTTGAAAAACAATTTAACTAAAATTCTCTAAGATAAGTGTATTTTCGATTAAAAAAATCAACGTATGCACGTTACGTTTGAACCGCGCACTCGTGCTCAGGAGTTGTGAGATGAAATAGAAAAACTGACCCCATGTCTCAGTAATAACATAACATCACACCTGTTATCCCCGAAGGATTAGGCAGTGGTGTACCTAGTAGTACACCCACAATTCGCCAGTTATGTTTAAGTCCCATGTAATAGGCGGCGAGCCTATTGCCTTCAACCGGGCACAAATCCAGACTCCGTAGCTGCTACTGAGAAATTCCTTAAGGAAAAACCCACTAACACTTTGCCCGACATGGGAATCGAACCCAGGACCTCATGCTCAGTAGTCGCGCTTGCGATCACAAGACCAACGAGACAGTCTAGTAATACTTTAAAACAAAATGATATGCATATTTGTCAAGTTGACCCCGTTACACTTGTAACGACAGACCCCAGTTGGCTTTTGCAAGTGTCCGTTCTATTTTAAGTGTAATCAAATTTCTTTGGGTAGCATAATAATTTTTTGCAGTATCTGAACTTAAAGATACTTTAAAAACCTTTGGTTTTCACTATGAAGTGGAAGGAAAAACACAAAAAGATCATCATTCTCTTGCCCTTATCCCAATTCATTTGTGGTCGGCGCAGCATGTCGTCTTCTTCCATACTTCTCTATTACTCGTCATCTCAGCAGACACCTCCTTTCTAGCCATATCATTCTTCACACAGTCCATCCATCGTTTCTTTGGTCTTCCTCTACTCATATACCCATCCACATTCATACTCAAAACTGTCGTCACGGCAATGTTTAGCTAATATTCAAAATTGAATTTTTTGCATGAAAGTATCATCATCTGCCTGCCTTTTCTCAACTATGTCGGGGTCGGGTTCCAGTCTAATCGGATCAAGCTGAATACCAGTATTCCACATGGAGCGACTGCCTATCTGACTCCCACAACCCAGTTAGTACTGGGTAATACGATACCCCTTGGTAAGACTGGTTGTCAGACTTTCGGGGCCACTGACTACCTGTAACTGACAGCCGGGATCAACGACTTAACGTGCTTTCCGTGTTATAAAGAACATTCGGTATTTAATGGGTGGTCACCCATCGCAGATCAACTTAGGCAAGCGCGGCTTAAAATGAAGATTGATCCGAGTGGCATAGAAAGTACCACTCAACTATATTACACTGAGTGATGATATTGCTGACAAGAATCAGACAATACAAAGGCATTTTATTCTTAAATCAAAGGTTTTTTTTAAATAACAGCCAATAGTTTTGATATCAGGGGGTTGAAATTCAATTTCACATGAATTCTTTGGCATTTCAACCCCTAAAAATACGTAGAATCCTTATTACCCAAAACATTACCTCCCATTTCTATTACATGGGGCGAAAACCATTAAAACGAAACACCCCCTTTCCTCCGGATAAAATAAATATGGCGGCTTTAGGACCGGAAATGCCGCAACGGATTCGTCACTTCCGGTGCAAAAATGTGACACTGTTCCGTAAATGTTGGTAATTGTGTTTTCTTGTTTATTTTGTTATTTATTATTAACTATTGGTTAAGAAATATGTGTATTTTGGGGTCGAAAGGGGGGTGAAATGGTTCGCCCCTTTTTTCCGGTGTGTAAGTGGTTAAACATTTAGTTTGGATTTTCTGGGGCGACATCTTAGGAACCAAGTTTCAGTCAAATGATCTCTTAATAATGTAATTGTTAACAAAATTCTCTTTCATCCTGAAATGAACCCAAGACTGCATGCTCAGCAGTCGCGATTGCGACCACTAGTTCTGTTGCCCGAAACCTTCGTTCACGTGAAAATATAATAAAAAATATTACTTTCCTTTTCGATTCGGATTTTGTTACCAATTTCAAGGGTTTTAAGTTTTTTTGCACGGAACTCTAATTATTTTTCTAAAATAAAAGTAGCCGAAGCCAGACCTTATAACATCAGCTATCTGCCAGTAAAAGTCCCCTGAAACTCGGTCCAGCCGTTTCAGACATTAGCCGAAACAAATAGACACACAGATATATATATATTTTTTATACTAAATGGGCTTACTCTTGACCTCCATCTAGTCCTGAGGACAGAGATGAGGTCGACGATGGGACAAGCTAGCCCAAAAGAAGCCTATACTTAAATAGATTGGGGTCATATGAACTTGGGAACACCGACGCAGGCAGGGAATTCCACTCCTTGGCTGTGCGCATAATAAATGATGTAGCAAAGCGCTTCGTGCGAATGTGTGGAACATCGACAAGGTATGGGTGATAGCCTGCAGTACGTCTGGACTCCCGATGGAAGAAGGGAGATGGTGGAATGAGCTCGTGGAGCTCTTGGGCACACTCACCGAAGTACAACCTGTAAAAGACCGACAAAAATGCAACTTTGCGCCGCGCCGGTGGGCCAGGCTATAAAGCCTGGTACCAACCAGCTTATCGTCACCAATGAGCCTCTTGGCTCTGCGCTCAATAAGAGTCGAGTGTGGCTAATTGGTATTTTGCTCAGCCATCCCAGCACAGGTGACAGCAATACTCCATGCCGGACCCAACTTGAGCTTTGTATAAGGCTAAAAGCTGTCCAGGCTTGAAGTAACGGTACCTTATTAAGGATACCCAGTTTTTTTTGCCGCAGTTTGAGCTTTCGACTCAATGTAAGCACCGAAGTTCAGATTCGCACTCAACTTCGCGCCAAGAAGCTCGAGGCTGTCGGTGACTGGTACAGATGTACCCCGGAAAGTAGGAGCCAGAGAGATTCATATGCATTTAGTTAAAAGCTGTTATTTTGATTTACAAACAGACACTTACATTTTATTTACTGGTATAGATATGTGTATTATACTAAAAGTAGCTACATAAATTGTTAATCATTTTAATAAAGCAGCCACGTCGTATGCACAATACATTTCTAATCAGAACACTCCTTTCTCGAGTCATCAAACATAAACTTCACTGCCGACTTCTCCCATACATCATTCACATCTGCCAACCACACATATATATTCTTAAATTCCCACTTTCTGAAACTTCGCAAATCTCTGTTTGAGAGTTCTATAACTTTGGCACTTCATTATTTTTTCTTCAATACTTTTGAATAGGTTTTTAAAAATGGCTGAATGAAATATGTACGGAGTTCGATTAGTATTTTTTTTCGTATTCGTCTTTTGTCTATTGTCTTTTCACAGTTTATTTAGTTATATTAAGTTGGCTGACTTAGGTCTGATCGATTTCCCTGTAGAACACATTTTAAGAGGGAAGCGCCAGAAAAGCCCGCGAAATTCAAATTTTTTAACGTTTTTTGTAATTTGCGGGTCAGTGTCAGGCTGTGTTGAACAAAATTATGATTCGCGACCATAATGGCTGCTACACACGTTACGAAAAATCGTTACGATTGGAAGGTACAGTTCAAACTGCATCGATAAATCTACATGTGTGTATGAGAAAAACTGTGCAGTTTGTCCGATTTTATAAAACTGTACAGTTGAACGGAGCAGTATGAAATTTTGGATAGATAAATCGGAATCGGAAGAAACTTGTCAATAATCGTAACCTGTGTGCCAGTCGTTCAGTTTTCTATCTTGCTTTTCCATTTTATTGGCGATACCATGCACAGCAGATGTAAATAAGTATCACTATCCATTCGTAAAAAAATATGCCAATGTTTAGGAAATACCTTTAGTTCCTTCAATAAATTAACATGGGAATGAGCTTCTCTTTTTTATGGCGCATAATAAACCAACAACTACTAACGCTTCGTCAGTCGAAGCCATAGCACAACGAATGAATAATCGTACTGTTTCCTAGTAACGTGTGTGGGCACTACGAAAACTGCAATTTAAACTGTACAATCCGATCGTAATGATTTTTCGTAACTTGTGTAGCAGCCATAGACGTATGGGACAGGAGGATACTAATTTAAAACATCAATACAACCCTCTAAGTTCATTTAATCCCATTGAATGACTATTTCATGAAAAAAATTTCAATGATTATAATCCTGTAACTACATACGTGTTACGGTAGAAAATCATATTTTAACCAACTGACATTGACCTGCAAATTGCAAAAAAAAGTAAGAAAATTATAAAAGATGTAATGACAAAAATTGAAAAGAGTATGCTTAGATGGTTTAGTCATGTAGAGAGGATGAATGAAAGGCATGATGCTATTAAGATTCATTGATGTTTTTTTTTGTGTGAGTGGCATCGCGCAGGTCAACAAAAGGTTGTAGTCTGCTTAACCGGACTATCCTGTGAGTGCCTTGAGTATAAGGCCTCCAGCCAGGAGCAAAAAACTTACAAGCTAAGCGACTACACGCTAGGGGAGGATATCATGGGATAGGCTGGATCGGCAGGGTTTATTAATGACACTTATTTTTTTTTTTTCAGATGATGGGCCACGGTTTCTGTCACGAGGACATTCGTTTAGAACTGTAGTAGGAGACACTCTTCTATTGCCGTGTCAGGTCCAAAACTTAGGTAAGTAAAATACTTGGCTTCTTATTAATCGAAACCTGCAAGGAAAACATTGTAACTCGGTTTTAGACAATTTTAAGTTACGTTCTTTTTAAGTTAATGTGCTTGCTGAAAAACCCTCTACCATTAATTTATATCTGAAATATAGAAGATTTATTCTATTTATATGTAGCGGCACTACAAAACTATTTAGTTTTAGTATATGCGAAACCTGAAACACGTGTCTAATATTTTTATGTAAAGAATCTATGTACAAAATTTCAAAACTGTATCATGAAAAATCACAAAGTTATAAGCTTGTTCTGTTACCTAGTTGTCCGCACAATAACGCGGTCACCACGCAGTGCGCGCCTCCAGCTTCGTCTTGAGCTCATTGTTAATAATAATTTGGCAGTAGGTACCTAAATTATTAGGTAGGTACTCGAAGTCGCTCGGTATACAACTTTTAACTTTTTTAAATATTTTTGGGAAAAAATATAACATGGTTTAAAAAATATTGGAATCGATTCAGTTACTTATTCTGAACAAACTATTTTCAGGTTTCGCATATTCTAAAAATAATATTCATATTAATATGTAACAACAAAATAGTACAAAAACGAAAAATTACTACAGCGCCATCTATGACATAAATGAAGAACTAACATCAAATTCCGAAATCGCGCAGTATAAGTTATCCGCGACTTAAGACTATATGTATACTATGTATAGAGCAATCCGACAACAACTGTCGGGCAGTAGCCCACCAGACACAACACCCGTCTGGTCGGAGGATCCTCTTTTCTATGGGGGATGGAGACTATGCACCCTGATCTTCATACCCCAAAAGTACATAGACAAGTTTTAAGGGTTCTTAAGGGGGTGAAAGTCAAGTGTTAAAGGGGTGAACTGTGTAGGTTTAGGATCTGTGGTACTTGTTTTAAAAGGCACGCATTTGCCTACAATTGATTGCTTTTGAGCCATAGCCAAATTCGCGAACTTAATGCTGCGGCATTAAAAACAAATATTAATAAATAATTACGACTCAATCTGCTCAAGATTTTGTTTTTTTATTTCTATTTATCGATACGAAACCTACATGAAATCGATTTTTTTAAACAATCTACAAATCTTAGAAAAGCACCCCACAATTTTTTTTTTATTAAAAAAAAAGAGGCAAGAATTTCATCACATACATACTGACAGATAGTCATAATAATGGTGTTATCTCTCTTACAGGCTCATTAGTCCTGCTATGGCGAAGGGGGCCGGCAGTTCTCACAGCTGCTAGCCTCATGGTGACCAGGGACGAAAGGTTTCGGCTGGTCGACGGGTACAATCTACAAATCACTGATGTTGGACCACAGGTAAATTATTGACATACGTACTTTTTACTTTTTTTTACTTTTTTTTTTATTGACATCCAAGTGGTCCCATATAGATTTTATGAGCTTCGCTTCGGATCTTTATTAGTTATCCTCTATAATTGTTTTTCTTAGGTAACCATCTCATTCAAATTCACATTCGTTTATTTAAATCCATTAAGGATTAATAAGATGCATACATTTGAAATAAAAAGTATCAATTATAATCACTGAGCCTCCGCTGTCAGTCCGTCATAGGTAGGTACTTGAAATTGGCATGTGTATTTCTGTATTAAAAATAAAAATCAAAGGTGGCTCCCCTACTACGATGGTACCCTTCATGTGCGACTTCGACCCGCACTAGCCCGGTTTTTTCATTGAATTTTTTTTTGCAAGTTTTAACTTTAACTTTTTTTATAATAATTTCACGCAGACGATTATAAACTAGTAAAATCTACGCTTTGCTGATAGTCTACATAAAAAAATCTTTACTTTAACTATCAACGAATAGTAAGATACAGGACCCCAAAAACAATCGCATCCTCATTCAATCTTCCGTTTTGCGTTTTCTTAGTCCATGAATTTTAATTACCAGTCCGTCAAGAAATCTATCGGTTATCTACTAATGAAATCTTAAGGCAATGGTTTTAACTGCAGACGTTTGCATAAATTGGATGACGGGGCTTGAAATATATAGAGTGACTTAAACAAGTGATTGTTCTCATGATAACAAACAACTTTCCCAAAGTATTTTTTTTTTATACCTACACTTTGACTTTAATCACAACAGAAAGAAAAAAATAAAAGAAAATGAAAGAAAAAAAATTATATGTATACAATAAACATACAACTCATAAAAAATATCTATAAGTACAACGACGGAACAAAGAAGTTGACAGCTTGCACGTCGTGACTGCGACAAGCAGGTTACCACTAAGCATGATGCTGTGCTATGGGGAGCCACAGCAAACCGCTGGTATTCGGTGGTCACCCGAGAAAAAACATACGGAAGCCAAATTTTTCATGCTCCTAATTCTCGGAATCAACAGAAGACCCAGAATCTTTCAAAATAGTTCCCAAACCGGACTTAAAATTCAAATCATCCCGTTATTACCCCCAAATAGGTTTTATAATACCAAAAATCGTTCCACATTTTTTTTTCGCCGTCAAAAATGCTAAATAGCGCCCTAAACGGTAATTGGCCCGGGAAAATATGATAATGGCCGCATAAAAACCTTTGTGGTATACATCCTCGTTATTTTTTATGCGTTGCAACACTGAGGTACGATTTCCCACGCAATTTTAGTCGGCCATGTTGCTTTTTATTTTTTATTTGGCGCGTCGAAAAGGTTTGACATGGAGAATGCTTTTTTGTTTCAGATTTGAGTTTTTCGTTTGTTTTTTTTTTCATTCTTTTCGGAGTCAAACTTTTCGGTCGGTTAAATCAAGGCAATTTCTTGTAGAATATAAAATCGAAAGCATTTTTATCGCTAGCAAGTCACTACCCTATTCACTTTCAATAATTTTTATCTTAAGCACACGATACAGTTAAAGGCCAAACTGCTATAGATATGCATAAGAATTAAAATGGGAAATATTTAGTTGATCCTCTCAAAACGTATTGACCTTCGAATAATGTATGTTTTTTAACCTTTTCTAATAGTGAAAGGAATATCTATCCACCAATCTCTGAACCAACTCTTTTTCAGGATGCAGGCGACTACGTCTGCCAGATCTCAGACCGCGTAGCCCGGGACCAGGTGCACACCGTTGAGGTTCTGGTGCCGCCCAGCGTGAGGGCGTCGCCGGAGTCCCGACATGCTGCCGCCAGGAGAGGAGGAGCAGCCGTACTGGAGTGCAGGGCGGCTGGCAACCCCGTGCCTACTGTCACATGGCATAAACTTGTGAGGACCTGTCATGTTTTTTTTTTGCGACAAGGAATAAGTTTTTCTAGTCATAGGTTTCTAGGGAGCTCCGATTTTTAGGACGTAAGACTTTTTCTAGTATTATTTTAACTTGTATCTTTGATAGCATTGATCAAGCGTGGTCTTCCTCTTCTTCGTGTCGCCGGCACGACAATTTTTATATTTTGTTAGCACAGATCTTCGCCTTTTCATCGGTGGCAGCGCAAAGGTCACTTATCGGCTGCATGTTTTTGGGCTAAGAGGGCAGGATAGGAAGTGGAGCATAGTTTGTGACACAGCTCCACAGACACACCCAGCTGCTGTTTCATTGAGGTAGCCCCACTTAACGAGGTTGGAGTTATCTTGCCACTTGAGTCTGGAAACGGTTTAATCAAGCGTGGTGATCAATGCTCATGTTTTTTCTACTATGAAAGAGGAAAGTGGCCTCGAGTGATATCTCGGTACGTTTGGCCATACTTACCAATTACTATCCCATGTAAGGGTCAGCTATAAGAGGAGCTCGTGGCTAAATAATTAGCCTCACGGGTCGATCTTTAAAGTTAAGTCGCGCTTGCCAAGGTCGGTCTGTGAATGAGTGACCATCATCACATACCGAGTTTTCTCTGTGCTTCGGAAATCACATTAAGCAGTCGGTCCCGACTGTCATTTGTAGAACTTTGACAGTCGTTACTGGAAATCAGTGGCCCGAAAGTCTGACAACCAGTCTTACCAAGGGATACCGTATTATCCAGTACTAACTGGGTTGTGGAGGTCAGATAGGTAGGATAGTCGCTCCATGTAAAATACTGATATTCAGCTGCATCCAGTAAGACTGGAAGTCGACCCAAATTAATTTGGAAAAAGGCTAGGCAGATGATGATAAGGGAGGACCATGTCGAAAAATGGATACCTGGGAACCTTCCAACGTCAAACGGTCAAAGTTCCAACTTTTTTACAGGTTTTTTTTTTAATACAATTTTTAACTTTAAACGGAGGTGTCCACGACCCCGTACTATTCAATCCATCCATCATCACAATGTTTTGAGTGCGCTACATTGAGTCCTACCGTAAAACGTGATTATTCACCACAAAAAAAGTAATTTCCCAGCAATAATTTTTGCGTAAAGTTACTTAGTTTGATGTACACAATGCTTGGTTGACGGCTTCGTTAAGAGTCTTGTTATACTCTGTATTTAATGAAAATTTGGCATCGACACACTTAGAAGATTTTATGTCATGCCTTTTAATAATTTCTTTGCTACCGTAAAAGACCATCTTTTATATAAGTAGATTATACCGGTGTTCCAGAACGATACGAACACGCGGCTGGGCGAGGGCCCACAGCTGCAACTGTCCCGACTAGAGAGGGGACACAGTGGCCGATATGCGTGCACGGTCGACAACGGGGTGGGGGCACCTCTAGTGGCTGAGTTTCAGTTGCAGGTTCTATGTGAGTAATCCATTTTATTTTTAGTCAGGGAGCTTCTTGACCTTCCTCCATAGATCTGCACTTAGGAAAGGGCAAGAACAGCACTTTCACAGTTATCATGCCTTGTGACTGTTGTTTTTAACAATTCAAAAGTGTGTGACTTCTATTTGAAATAAATGCTTTAAGTTCTTGAGAGGAATAGAGCCCTTTGTGGAGCCCTGACACAGCCAAAAGGCGTCGCGGTAGACCTCGTAGAAAATTGCGGGTTGAGCTGGACTCAATCAACGACCAGTGGTCCACATGATCCCTAGATCGAAAGAACTTAAAAGTCGTAGGGAGAGGCCTTTGTCCAGCAGTGGGACGATGTAGGCTAACAGTAGCAGGGAAATATACAATGCAGTACAGTTGTGAATTACCAGCCAAGCACTTCGTTTAGTGTAATTTTATTCATCAATAAAGTTCACAAAACAACGAAAACCAGCATGTCCCAGAACTGACATGATTTCAATGTTGATTTGATGATTTTGATGTAATCTATTGCAGTGTGAGGACTAGAATGTTACCATGAACTTTTATAGTAGTATTGTTTTAATGTCACTTCGGTGTGGAAAAGAGACAGAGATATACAGAACGTCTACCTCCGTCTCTTTCCCACACTCAAGTAACGAGCTTAATCTCACTTTCTTGTCCGTCTGCCACAGAAGTTTTCCTCGAGATCTATGCAACGTAGGAAAATTACCAACCTTTAAATTATTTTATTGTATTTTCCAGATCCGCCCGAAATTACAGTTGAGCGGTCATGGGTCCACACTGGGGAAGGCTTCAGAGCTGAACTGCTTTGCACAGTGCTTGCTGATCCACCAGCTGAGGTGAGTCTCCTAATAACTCATACAGCGGTCTAATCTTTACATCTATACAAATAAACAAAACTGAAGTGTCTGTTTGTAATATCAAAATAACAGCTCTTTACTGAATGCATATGAAAATATATACGGCACTTATAAAAAAAAAAACTCATTTTTTCTATTATTATCTGTCTGTATGTTTGTTTCGGCTAATCTTCAAAACGGCTGGACCGATTCAAACGACTAATCTCTGAAACGGTTGGACCGAGTTTGACGGGTTTTTTACTGGCAGATACCTGATGTTGTAACGAGTAACTTACTTTTATTTTAGAATAAGAATAAGGGTTCCATGCAAAAAAAATAAAACCTTTCAATAGGGAAAGTAATAATTCCACGCGAACGAAGGTCGTGGGCAACACTTAGTGCCTAAATACTTTCTTTGCATTTTTTACGTTGAGAATCGGAAGAATTTTTCAAGCACAAGAAACAATGTATGTATAGGTAAGGAATTCCTTAAAAGTCCGAGCGCTGCGAGCGCGCGCCGGCGCGTCCTAATGTTTTCGTTGTCGCATATCTATAATTAATTATATCAATAAAGTTTTATCAACATTCCCAGGTGACCTGGTACCAGAACTCGTTCCCCCTCAGCGCATCGGAGCGAGTCACAATGTCCGCGAGAGGGAACAACCACACGCTCCTCATAGCAAACGTACAGCCTGAAGATTTTGGAAACTACAGGTAAGTTCTCGATCTTCATCGTGTGATTAGTGCCTAACCTGGTGTCAGTTTTTATGCCGCCCATGGGCCTCTGACTGACTTATATGCCGTCGAGAAATATCTCTCAGGCATGCTGGTTTCCTCACGATGTTTTGCTTCACCGAAGCAAGTGATATACAATACGCATATGAATCCGAAAAATCAGAGGTGCTTGTACCTTTGGATTCCCGGTTATAGTCTTATAGAAGAACCAGCTCGCCCGCGATGAGTTCGGTAATTGTCTCACAGCATAAAATTATTTATACGCTAAGAGAATTTGCATGTAATGGAAGTTCACCCATCCACGGACCGACCTCGACGAGCGCTGCTTAACCTTAAAGATCGACCCGAGTGGCTGTTATAATTATCAGTGGGTTAATTCAGGCTGCGGATGATGATGGTGAATTAATTTCCTTGTTTATCTAAGTTTATACTCCTCCCCCAGCTGCGTGGCCGACAACAGCCTGGGCCGCGCGCGCCAGCACGTGGAGGTGTCGGGGCGGCCGGGCCCGGCGCGCTTCACGTCGGCGCCGCTGGCGCGCTCGCACACGCGCTACGTGCTGGCCTTCGCGGTGGACAGCTACCCGCCGCTCGATGAGCTGAGGCTTCTGTATCGGCAGCTAGCTGTGAGTATTATAAATTGGTGGTGACCAACAACCATCACCTACCTCGAGTACGTAACACCCTTTTCTATTTTCCGATCTTGAAGAAATTCGTATTACATAGCGTCATTCCACCTAATAGAATAGAAAAAAAATATTTCAGACCGGAGTCCATAGGGTCAGTAACAATTTTACTTAACTTCTAGTGTTAGTAGGTTACAGACACAGATGAAAATATAAAATTAAAATTCAGCGTGGAACCGCATCCACCTCCACAGCATCGGGGAATCCCATCGATCTGCAAACACACTGAGAATACTGTTGGTACTGCCGCGAACACGAGCCATCAGAGATGCACATCTATTTCTAATAATGGCGGCGAAACCATCAATATTATTATCTGCAAACATCCCCACGCAGTACAACGCTACGGCAGCCGTAGCAGTACTCTCTCATAAAGAGATGTAATTTGGAAAAAAAATTGGGCTACTACTCCACCATTTTTAGGCCACCTGAATGTGACGCGAGTTTTACCGTTCGCGTTTAACGTGTGACCTGTACGATTGAAATTAGGACACTGACAGGTGCGACGTGCTTTAAAAAAATACACACGATAAAAAGATGGTGGCGATCTTCGCGTTAGTAAGTCGAAAAAATCGCGTTTCTGAGAATCTGTTCTTACTTAGATGAGGACCTACTTGCTCCTCATTCGCTTGCTCTTATCTAAATTTATTTGGGATCAGAGCATATCTTATCTTCTATACTTCTCTATTCCGTCATCTCAGCAGTCACTTACTTTCTAGCCATATCATCCTTTAGGCCCTAAAGTTTAGTCACTAACTGTTGAACCCCTTCTCTTCCAGATAAACGAATCATTCCAGCAGCCAGGCCGCTGGCACGACGTAGTCATCCCAGCGCCTGAACCGGCCGGCTCCCTCACCCACCGGGTCACCCACGAGCTGCGGGGGCTGGAGCCAGGCGCGGTATACGAAGCTATCGTCCAGGCGAAGAACAGATACGGCTGGAATGAGGTGAGAGCGTTCTTCTACACCTAAGTCATCACCATCATCTTGATGGCCTTATCGAGCACCCCATCGTTTGTGAAAAAGCACCACATTTACACTCCAGGGTAAGGTCGTCATCCACCTGAAACTGTTTTACTTGGGTTGAGGTCTAGGTATCTAAAGACTTCCAGGTCAGCCATGGAATCTCGGATCCAGGTGGGAAATTTTCAGCAGGTGGCATAAATGTGTTCAGTTGGGAAACACTGGCTCACCACACCTTGAGATAACTAATACGAGGCTGTAGTCCAGGTGAAGAACAGATACGGGTAGAATGAGGTGAAGATTTTCTTATAGGACAATAAGATCCTCACATCACCATACCAAACCAACGTCGTCGCCATACCAACCGGTTAAGATTGCTTGTAGCATGACGGAGTGGTAGAAACGACCTGTCGTGTGGCGATGTGGCTAAACTTCTGCTGCAAGATTACGGATCGTGTGAAACTTCGTGGTCACGGCCACGCACTGCCTGAGATCCATCTGATGATTAACTCCATAAGTGATGTGCATGTCTTCGAATTTTTGGTTCTAGGACCAAAAATTCGAAGACATGTAACATCTACTAACCCGCACTGGGCTCGCGAGGTGGATTATAGCCCACTCCCTCTCATAGAGAGGAGCCTGTGTCCCAGCAGTGGGAACATAGACTGATTATGTTTATTTGTTACAGGTCAGCGACATCTTCCAGTTCCACACACTAGGCGGGACCCACACAGCACACGCCGATGAATTAACTCCAATGTTCTCAACATCCTCTAGAAATCAACTCGCTCGGTCTCTCATTCTTGCCTTATACACCTTTTTTAAGCGCCTCATGTAATCGCCTACCATGACCTCTTAAAATTATAGTTCTGATCCTTCTTCAGTGTGAAAAAGGGATGGAGCTAGACGACATGTATAGCTCCATCTCTTTCGGACACTGAAGTGAAATTTACTGCTAAAAGAGGTGGTGGCATAGTCCCTGAGCCGACCAATAAGCGATCTCCGTTTGACAGTTTGTTTTTTTTTTTATTTTGAATCGTGAAACGATGAGACACCAACGTTTTAGTGTTTAAGCTTTTTTAAGAGTTGTGAACAGCTGTGTTTTTGTAAAAATGCGCCATTTTGTTTTTGACTATGTATTTATATTGCAGCTGTGTGATTTGCGCGCGATTTCGATGTAGGGATTTTTTAAGCGGGATTTTTGTTTGCAATGTATGGCAGTTGTTATAGTCTTTCACTTTACATCAGGTAGGCCATAGTAGTTTTATGTTAGGTACCTTTCATATCTACTAACTTAAAATAAAAAAGAATATAGGTTGTCTCGGTTGTCCTGGATCGTAGCAACTGGAAGTCATGGGGTGATGCCTTTGCCCCGCAGTGGGATGACGCAAGCTAGCAGTATCAGTATCAGTATAGGTTGTCTCAAGAATCGAACGAATGAATTTTAAGCACAAAATAAGTTGTTTTAAGTTATATTACTTTAAATGTAATAAACTTTACTTACACCACTACTAGAAATGTAACAAAACAATTTCGTATTGACATGCTGTCATCAAAGCCGCGCGCGAATCATTTGAAAAATCGCGGTCATTGACGCTTATATTAGTGTTACCATACCTCGATTCATACTACCATTTTGTAAAAAGCGCATAAACTTTAAGGTTCCTTGGAAAACAAAAAAAATATATATTGTTTTTACTTTTTAAATCTTATTTTAGTGACTTACGCACACATAATTTATTACTTGTCTTTTTACTTATGTTATAGGTGCTCACGGTGGTTTTTAGCCGTGTTTTAGTGACAGTAATAATAGCAAAAAGTCGCTTTGTCCCTAAATATGTAAAAATATAGAGATGTCTATATTTTGTTACTACATCCCTGGACTTAGCAGATGTAAGGATAATACCTAATTAAAAACACAACTTAATTGGTTATTTTTAAAATAGATACCTTTTTGGAATGAATAACATTAGAATAAAGCGTAAAATATAGGCATCTCTACATTTACAAATTCTCTAAACGCTGTATTTTTTTAGGTATTTTGCGTTATCTAAGGAAACCTTATACAATCTAGTCGTAACATAGTTTAATATTTATAATTTCGCATAAACAGACGCTTTTATCATAATCTTTTACAAACATAATAATATTTTTTACTAAATAACATCCATGTAAAGTGAATTTACTAATATATGTAGTTCATAATTTATTCTAAGAGTTTCCCAAAAGGAATTTAAAGAGAACAAGCTTGTAAATGACAACAGAATACCAGCGCCACAAACTTATCTGACGCGGTGGCAAAAATGGTGGTAAAAATTGAACTAATAACATCACTACGAAGAGTGACCTGATATTCTTTAAAGAAAAAAATACATTCCTTCCGTGATAAAAAATACATAAGGTTTACATAAGCTAATAAAAAGTTTATGTCAATCTCGTTGAAATACAAAACGCTTTGAAAGCGATTGACACTTGTCTATAGCACAAGGTCTGTCATTTTTGACAGCAGTGCTGTCACCCGGCTAGATAGGTTTGTGGCACTTTATATGCCAGCGCTATAATTGGTCAGGTCATTCATATGAGTTGGATATAAAAAGACATGATTTAGATAAACAAAATGCGATTTCGACTAAAAATTGCTAGCCATATTCGCAACATAATGGACGCCGTACATCGAAACTAGTGAAAGACTACAGTTGAAATTAAGATACCTTGTACTATTTCGATGTTGGTAATTTCTAAAGTCGTATTGAAATATTTAAATAATAAATCTTCATGTACTTACTAACATATAAAAAAAAGTACTCTTACCAAGGGAAGACCAGGAGCCATTTTCAGAATCAGAAATTCTTTATTTGCTTAAATATACGTATAAGCAAACAAAAAATGCTACCAGTAATTCTTGTGGTAACGAACACAGTCCTTTTCGTGTATTCTAGCGCTAGCTATTAAGTTGGCTTATTTGATTATATTCTAAAGGGGAAATCATTCAAACCTCATAGCAGCACAACCTCAGGTCCGCCAACTTGAGGGGGAAGCGCTAGGGTACCCGCGAAATTCAAATTTTTCAACGTTTTGATATTACTATTTCATGAAAAAAACATTCAATGGTATTGAATGAACTTAGACGTAAAGCCATATTTGTTACGGTTGCGAATATACAACCTGATACTGACCAGCAAATTACAAAAAACGTAAGAACATTTGAATTTCGCGGGCTACCCGGGCGCTTCCTAGCTAGAGGTAAAAAATAACTATTTGAGGGGATCGTAGACAGTACATAGCAGACGCCCATGTTTTTTGGTATTTTTAATTTGATAGTTTCGATGTATGTCATCCATTGCTAAACCCACTCTGTCCCCGTGTAAGCGCGAGTAGGCTCCTAGTTATCATTTTAAGTCAGCAATAAATCGTGTTAGTGATAAATGCTATCTTTAGAAGTAAAGTAACGTGTATTTTTATGTTTATTTTCGAACGTTTTATGAGGTTTTGTATCGGGTTGGCGATGGTAGCGGTTATAGACAAGGTTGACGAACACTTTGTAAGACATTGCTGAAGATATTCTGACCAATCTTATGTTGATTACTGTTGGACATTAGGCTCTTCAGAACTAGAAATTATGAAACAGAACGGCCGGCGAACGTAACTTTTAAAACGCGTAATTGAAACGGACAATTGATTTCTTGAAACTGCTTTATATTTCAACCCAGAAGATCGCTTTAATTGGCTTTCGACCTGTGTGCATTGGCACGTAACGTAAACAACTAAAAACCAAAGTTTTAAGATAAAGGATTAGGGATAAATAATGAGAAAAAGAAAAATTAAACAAGGTAAAGAACATAAATGATTGTATGTGATATTGGGCTGATGGCCGCAACTTCACGTCCAAACATAAGCGTACAGAAATGAAGCAATTATACCTTGTCTAAATCCACAACCACCACTAATAAGAGCGATGTATTTCGAAGCTAAATTAGTCCTCATTAACGTAATTTAGGTGCAATATTAATTTTAGCGTGAATTCGAAAGCAATATTTGGACACATCACTAGTTTTTTGTAAGAAAACAAAGCTATTGAACAAATTTATTGATTCTGGGCTCAATGGGTAATAATATAATACAATTTCGATGGTGACCACAGCAACAAACCGCTGTGACTAAGCCAAACGCAAACGCGTCGACAATGTCGCAGCATTTTGGAATTGCGCCTTAAGAATTTTACCACTATTTGCCATAAAACACATAAAAAGAAAAAAAAAGGTTAAAATGATCTTCGCCAGCACATCAAGTTACCACAAACTGTCAAATTTCTCCAAATGATTTTAAACCATAAAATGATGAAGGTTAAGTTCAAAATCGAATGAGAAAATTTGTCAGTTAGTAGTAACTTGATGCGTTGGCGACTGTACCCTCTCTGCCCCGGCAGTATTTTTCTGGAACAAAGAAGTGCGCCAACACATCAAGCAGATCAGGAGCGTCAATAGGTCACGGAGCGATATATAATTAATCTGCTGATATTATTACCCATTGAAACAAGAATCCCTTACTTTAATTGTAATTTATATTTATTTTAAATTGCGTGAAGTGTTCAGAAGAACGTACCTGATTTAGAGACTAATTAGAATTATTTTAATTTTTCGATTATTAAAAAAGGATATATTTTTGTCCCTTTATTTACTTAACTAATAAAAATTATGCTTTTTTAAAAATCTTCTCGTTCTTCTGGACTCTTAGAAGCAATAATCTATCTTAATTAATTTTAAACCATTAAAATTATCACTGCCGTCATGATGAATTTTTATACCAACTTTTTTATAATTATTTTTAGGACTTAATTTCTCAAACTCATTAAATTAATGTAATTAAAGAAAAAAATAATCGGCCATAATTCTTTTTAACGAGAATTTAGATGTAATTTTTTTTAGAAAAAAAAATACTTGGTATAATATTATATAAAAAATATTATATAGTTTGAGTGAAAATTGTAAATTTGATGGGCTGTAGAAAATCGCCTTTTTATTTGAGAAAAAAAAGAAAACTGAACCCTGTATGTAGTAAATAAACGTGTAAGTTTATTATAATGGTGTGTTTTACTGCCGTTATCTCATTACCTGATAAAATATTCACTTCCGAAAGTGATGAGAAGGTGGCGACGTCGGCGCCACATCTATCGGCCACACGGGACGGTCAAAGTGGCGACACTTGGGGAAGTCCTATGTCCAGCGGACGTCTTTCGGCTGAAATGATGATGATGAAATTACAGGGTACGTTCGTAAAACATGTATAGAAAAACATAACTTAGTGCAAACAGAAAGAAAAATTAACATACTAGAATATCGGCTACAATATACGTAAGCATACAAAACAATGGCATATTGTAATGGAACGTAATATAAGGGACTTAACAGTTCCATGCAAAACAAGAATAAAAATGACACTGATAAACGTTATGTCACTGTCACTACAACAAAAATATAAACTTCTACCGGCTACTTAACCGTCTAACATTAACAAGACGAAAAATAAGCTACAAAAACAAAAAGTGAATGCTAAGGGTAGATCAAAAAAACGAGAATCTAAAATTCAAAGGTGATGAGATTACACTAAATTACAACGTAAAACATGCCAGCAAACTTTGTGGCGCGCCTCCCTCACAACCATCCCTTTGGGGGTTACTATTACAGGCGATGTAGATGCTACTGCTGGCAAGTAAGAAGAAAGCATGGGGTTATCAGGAGTGGCGGCACAGGCCGTAGCGGGAAATAGCGCAATTAATGTTTCAAGCTCACCCATAGTTGATATCGTCCGCCGTGTCTTGTCTGGCATCAAGACAATGACCTTTCCTTCTGCAGAACAGCAGTTATGCTAAAGTGCATGCGGGCAGCAATAAATACCTGGTGCCGTGTCTTGGTCACTCGGAAACAGTGAGGCTGCTGCCCTGGAGTGAAGTTTTGCCGTCCCACACCAACCGAGGATACTCCATGGCATTGAACCGCACCAGTACCGGTCTAGATTTACCCTGGGAGGCTCCTAGCCTGTGGCAGATGTTCCATTTTAACATCATCTTCAGCTGCTTGGAGATCATATATTATGGAGAATCAAGTCACTAAGCTTTTCATTCGGTTTCTCAGGAAAACCGCGAAACAGCAAGACCTGCCATCTCATTGCAGTCTCATGTCTTTCCAGGCTCAAAGATATGAATTGAATTTGAATTTTGAAGTGGACAAAAGTCTGACAGACAAAGGACTTAAACGCCGAGAAATCTGCAGCGAAAGTGAAAGTGTTGCAATATCCGAGTGCACAGGTATAGTTCCAGCAGTAACTCTGTGCAGCTTATCTTCGTACTCACGCATGCGAGGGCTAAACAGCTTCTCCATATGCTCCACACTGTGCACGAGTTTGTTGTCCATGATGAGATGTCAAGTTTCATGTGTTGTTAAGAGAGAGTAATAGGATAGTTCAGAGCAAAGGTGGGTTTAAAACATATTCTTATTCTTTATTGCACACAAAATGACAAATATGGTACATACAAATTGCAATGATATAGCTTATGTACAATAGCGAGCTTAACCCAGAATTGGGTTTTCTTACAGCAAACCTAACCCAATTTTGACTGAGATTTACATAAGAGGATATACTTTACATTCTGTTACTTAAATTACAGAAAACAGAAAACAGAAAAGAAACTTAAATTATATAATAAACTAAACTACATACATACAACAATAACAACATAAATAAAGAAGAAAAGAACAATTAACTCTTTTTAAATAAATATTGAATAATGAAGCAAGAATTTTACGTTTTTATGACAAGCCTACCCACATGAAGAATGTTAAACAGAACCATACTTGTCATGGACATATGGACATATGTCCGGCCCCTCAAGCATTAGAGAAGAGCTTTTACAATATCACAGAAGAAGACCCTATAAGAAAAATACAACTATATAGAAAGGGAATCAGTCAAAACTCTGATCAACTCTGCAACAAAATTCTTACAAGAAAAGCTATTGATGAACAATTTGTTCAGCTCTTTTACGAGTATTTCCTTCAAATCTACTTCAAAAGATTTTATTTCAATTTTTTATTCCGAGACCAGTAAAACGTTTCCAGTTGTAAGTAATGTTAATTTTAATATGAATTTTTAATTTTGATTATCATTTTAACTGTAATATTAGTTTTGATTTAATTTAGATTTTAATTTTATTCATTTTCTTTTTCTGTTTTTTTGTGTCTGTTTGTTTTGTTGTATTTAATTTAACTTTTACTGTTAGTTTTATATTCCTTAACATAATCTTAATTTGAAATTGTTATTTTTAGTTAATTAGACAACATCTGCAACACATTTTATAAAAGATCCAATACATAGTCTAATTTGGAATTGTATAATCTATATTGTGCTTACAACAAAAATTACGGAAGGCTTCATACAAAGTTTAGAAAGATTCAGCGTAAAAAGAGTTGTTAGTAGAATTATAGAAAATCACTATGTTTTTCAAAAACCCTTGTATGGCAGCTTTAGAGAAATACGCGTTGGAACGAATAGCCTTGCAGTTAAATGTTTTTGAAGGACCGTGAATTGTTATTCCTACACCAGTAGAACATTTCCAGTTGTAAATAATGTTAATTTTAATATGATTTTCATTTTGATTTTAATATGATTTTAGTTGTAATTTTAGTTATATTTCGATTTTAATGTTATTCTTTTACTGTTTTGTTGTGTCTCTGTTTGTTTTGTTCTATTTATCTTTTACTGTTAGTTTTATATTCCTTCACGGAATGTTAATTTGAACTTGTTAATTTTAGTTAATTAGGTGTGGCGGAGCTCTGTTCCAGTGTGGAACGAGGACATCTACTGGAATGACATTAGAATTTTCATCCTACATATTATATTCATCCTTTGGTTTTTTTCTTTTTGTAACTCAACAAATTTTGGTTCACCTTGTTTAGTATATGTTATATTATATAATTACACAGCAAACATATATTCCTCAAGCACCTATGTCAGGTCAATAAAATTATATAATATTTTTGAAATTAGTAAATTTGTACGCAGATATCCGGAATTCTACATTAAAAGAGAAGAAATTCTAACTAAAATTACACAGCAAACATATATTCCTCAAGCACCTATGTCAGATCAATAAAATTATATAATATTTTTGAAATTAGTCAATTTGTACGCATATCCGGAATTCTACATTAAAAGAGAAGAAATTCTAACTAAAATTACACAGCAAACATATATTCCTCAAGCACCTATGTCAGGTCAATCAAATTATATAATAAATAACCTGAAGAAATAAGAAACATCACTAGATATGTTATGTGTACGTACAGGTGCTTTAAAAATTCATTACCTAGATAGTGACATTGAGGAAACGGAAGTAACGAAATTTCTAGGGCTACATATTGACCACAAATTTAATTGGAAATTTCATATTGAGCATGTTTGTAAAAAGCTGGGACAATTTTCATATGCACTATATAGATTAAGGAAAATAGCGAATCAGAGTACTTACTTTGCTAACAGCTTACCATGGTTACGTTGGATCTATTCTCAGATACGGTGTAATATTTTGGGGCAACAGTACGGAAAAAAAGCGCGCTTTCATTGCTCAAAAACGCTGCATCAGGGCTATATTTAATTTATTCGGAACTGACTCCTGTAAGCCATTTTTTAAAAACAATAAATTATTAACACTGCCATGTATCTATATACTGGAGGCTGCAGTATTTGTTAAAACAATATCCACATGTTTAGCTATTACACGCGTATACGGCGTAAGGACAAATTACGTACAGTAGCCAGTAAATCTCATCTAATGCATGAGAGCATCTTTTGTTCAGCTTCTCGCATCTTTAATAATATACCGGGGCCTATTAGAACAATTATGAAAAAGGAAAATTTTAAAAGGACTCTCCATGATCTGTTAGTAGACAAAAGTTACTACTCTGTAAAAGAATTTCTGTCCGACAAGTCTTTGCTTAAATATAGACCCACCCAGTCATGATGTGTTCGATGACCTACAGACTTTTATTAATTTTGTTCTCTTCAGTATAATCTATTTTTTTTAATTTTATGTGTATAATTTGACATGTTCCTATCTTAATTTGTTATGTTTGACTTTATCTTTTTATCTTTTGAGTGTTAAATGTAATTTTATTTTCTATATAATTTGAATTTGACATTTCTCTTAATTTGTGCCCTTTTGGTTTTTTTTTTTATATATTTTATTTATTGTGCTAGAGGGAAAATAATAATAAGTAATAATGTTAATTTTATCGAAAAGTCAATTTCTGTGTGATTATTGTATGCCCTACGGGCGGGACATAGCGGATCAAAATTTTCAACTGTTTAAGAACTGTACCTACCTATGATCCACAATAAAATATTTTGAATTTGAATTTGTTTTATGAATTAGTTAAAACTATTTCTTATAGAAAAAAGATACTTTAATATAAATTAATACTTAAATGATAAAATATAAATGCAGTATAATAATTTTAAATACTTTTAATATTAAGAAATAACCACTTTATACCTTGAAATAAACATACCTATTCAATATGTTACCTGCCTACAGAATAAGTGCCTCAAAGTAATGTAATAATTTAAGATAATGATATAACCAAAATTGATCTCAATAATTAGAAATAAATATCTACAATAATATTATGCTATTGATCTCAATTATTTTAAATAATATTGATATAATGTTGCTTTATGTTACTTTTTTTTGTGTAATTATACTAAGTATATTACTCATATCCCTTTATTTGTAAATTATAAGTAGAAATAGTTGTCTATGATATCATTAACTACATCTAAAATTTAATTTTAATATTGTATATCGCTATGCCCTAACAGGGTCCACAATTGTTCCTAGCTGTAAGCCTTATGTAACACCTGTTTTAACATTGTGGAATGGAATTAAATGAATATTAATATTAAAATTCTTACTTAACACACTAAGAGACAAAAAAAAGTATCTCAAAAGAGAAGACAGAAGAATGTTGCAACAGAACCATGCTTGTCGTGGACAATTCTTTTGATGCGATGGCGATAGTATTTAGAGCCTATCAAATCGTTTAGTGAGTCACCTTGCGAGACGCAAAGAGAAATGTGTAGCCCCTCAAGCATTAGAGAGGAGCATTTACAATATCATAGAAGAAGACCCTATAAAAAGCTACAACTATACACGGTTTCGTTCTGGAACCGAAAGCCATAAACTCGATCATCGAACTCGAAACGATTGGGACTATTTTTTTCAAAAAGTAACAATAAAAAAAATCACGAAAAATTAAATTTATTGTTTTTTTTGTTAAATAATGAGAACTCGAAGTAGTAGTCCTTGCGGTAAATGCATATGTGTGTGTACGTAACGTATCGACGATCGGCAACACATGCAAACGGTACCCATTGAAAAATCCATTCATCGATCAGACAGCTTGATCCGTAAGCCAAGCCCCCACCCCACGCTTACACAGTCTAGCCGACGCGATTGGCGCCCTTTCTTCCTAGTGTTGTCGCGCGCTTCGCTGTATTAGGTCACTCACGCGTAACCTAATCACGTGTCAAAAATGATTCGGCAATATGTCTACTCCACTGTGGAGTATTGGGCAATGGTGGATTTTTATGGGATGGCGCACCAGAACTTGGAAGAGGCTAGACTCTTGTATGCTCAGCCGGAAAACCTGAACTCACTGCGCGCTCGTGGAATCACCGACCCTCAAGTTCCCTTCACCTCCACCAATCTGGCTGTAACCCAGCGCCTCCTCGATCATGGAATGTTTGGGCAGGCATTATTAATGACCAAATAATAGAGCCTATTTTTATTGAAGGGCACCTGACTGGTGGTTCTTATTTGGATATGCTGCAGAATCTGATACCGGAGTTGCTAGAGGATGTGCCTCTGGCTTATTTACTATCAGCATGTTGGATGCCCTGCTCATTATGCGAATTTAGTGCGTGCGTATCTGAACAGTGAGTTTGGTGAGCAGTGGATAGGTCGTGGTGGCCCTGTGGCTTGGCCCGCAAGGAGCCCTGACTTAACCCCACTGGATTTTTATTTGTGGTCTGAGATAAAAAGACTAGTTTATTTCGAGGAACATACTACTCGAGATGAGTTAAGAAGTGCGATTGTGGACGCGTTTAATATTGTGAAAAGTGACAGAGACGCATTAGCAAAATTAAAAGACAATCTCATTAAACGTGCCCGTTTGTGTATCGAGGAATACAGAATACAGGGAAGTATAAATTGTGAATAATGATTATGTTTGTAAATAGCTCAATTTTTTTAAATACGCCTGCGCCTGTATTTATTTTTCTTGACATTAAAAGTGTACAAGTAAGTAAGTATTTAGATACGTAAAATGTATAACTGACGCGACGTTCCTAAGCCTGTAGAAAGTATGACGGAAAAATTAGAGTTATTGAACTTATAAGTAGATAAACGCAATTTAAATCAAGCAATAATTCGGCGCCGTGTTCTTTAAGATAGGTACATCAACATAAATAAAAATACATACGCGGTAGATAAATAGGTAAACAAATAATAACACGAAAAGCGAATTCAGACTTTATTTCTTAACCGTAAACGGTGAAATTTAGAAATTTCATCAAACTAGGTAAATACGCAGTTTACTACAAAATATTCTGAGAAATCTATTGTATCGTGTTGGAGTGAACTTTACAAGGATGCACAACCGAATTCCACGGTTAACGTTATGAAAATAGGGTCTTTTTCTGTTCGAATTGCCTGCCTTTGTAGAAGCCGCCACTAGCATTGCCGCAACAAAATTGTTTTAAGCTGTAATACTATTTTTTATTTATCATATGGTAGGGTATTGGGTATGTTTCTTAAGTACCTATTAGATCGATTGATCAACACTCGATTCAATGCCTTAAAAACAACTCCCAAGCGTACTCGTCGTTGTGTAGTTGAATAAGTACGAGTATTTGTTCTGTATGGTGTCCGGACGTAAAGAATAGCACCATCCCATATCTTCCCGTGGGTGTCGTAAGAGGCGACTAAGGGACTTACCAGTGAATGGGCAGCAGCGTTCTCTGTGATTTTTTTTTTTTTATAACAAACATACTGCGATCGCCAACCCGCCTGCCAAGCGTGGCGATTATGGCAAAACCCCCCTTGGGGAGGCCTATGTACAGCAGTGGACGTCTTTCGGCTGAAATGATGATGATGATGATGATGATTAGTGATTTCGTGATGCGAGACTGGTGAATTAATTTCTCTCGTTTACGAGGAGACGAGAGATGATGGAGGTAAATGAACTTACACCAACCTTAATCGTACCTGAAATGAAATATCTACTTGCAAGTACTTTTTCAGCTGGTTATTCGTCCGGAGTCCATTGACTCACCGCGAGCGCACGACCTTGCGTTTATGAATGAAATAGTGAAACCGCTACTAAGATTTAACTCGAATGACAGAATAAAAGTGATAAATTTCTAACTTCTTTATTTGATGTCTTAAAAAAACAATAACAATGCTAATAGTAACTATTACTCGACTGGAGTTACTATGTTTCGGCTCCAGAACGATGTAAAAATATTCGTGTATAGAAAGGGAATCAGTCAAAACTCTGATCCTCATTCCAAGCATGGCTCTTTACTTATCAGCAAAAACAATCAAAAAAACTCTGCGACAACATTTTTACAAGAAAAGGTATTAATGAATAATTTGTTCAGCTCTTTTACAAGTATTTCCTTCGAATCTACTTCAAAAGATTTTATTTGTGGTCCTCACTGTGTTTGCTGATAGGCAAGTAAAGCTTACCCTGTTCATTTTAATACGACTATCAAAGCAATGTTTATAGACCCTGAACTTACAAATAATATTTTACTAGATTATGCAGAGACTATGAGAAAAATACCACGAAGTTAATGAAAATTGTAACAGAATTACAATTGACGACAGAAGCATTCAGACATAATTTACCAGTGTTTTAAGATTTTCAAAAAATGTGGGTATAACAACAGTATTTTCCTATACGGTCGGCTTCCAGTCTAACTGGATGCAGCTGAATACCAGTATTTTACATGAAGAGACTGCCTATCTGATCTCCACAACCCAGTTAGTACCGGGTATATGATACCCCTTGGATATTATTATTTAGCCACAAGTAGTATTTTCCAATACATAGTCTAATTTGGAATTGTATAATCTGTATTGTGCTTACAACAAAAATTACGGAAGGCTTCATACAAAGTTTAGAAAGACTCAGCGTAAAAAGAGTTGTTAGTAGAATTATAGAAAATCACTATGTTTTTCAAAAACCCTTGTATGGCAGCTTTAGAGAAATACGCGTTGGAACGAATAGCCTTGCAGTTAAATGTTTTTGAAGGACCGTGAAATGTTATTCGACCTGTAGAACATTTCCAGTTGTTAATAATGTTAATTTTAATATGACTTAAATTTTGATTTTAATATAATTTTTTTATTTTAATATGATTTTAATTGTAATTTTATTTATATTTCGATTTTAATGTTATTTTTACTGTTTTGTTGTGTCTCTGTTTGTTTTGTTCTATTTATCTTTTACTGTTAGTTTTATATTCCTTCACGGAATGTTAATTTGAACTTGTTAATTTTAGTTAATTAGGTGTGGCGGAGCTCTGTTCCAGTGTGGTACGAGGACATCTACTGAAATGACATTACAATTTTTATTCTACATATTAAATTCATCCTTTGGTTTTTTTCTATTTGTAACTCAACAAATTTTGTTTCACCTTGTTTAGTATATATTATAGTAAAACAATGTACACACGCGCCACATCAAGCTTTGCATTTCCAGTATAATTTGGCCTCGCTTTGTATAGGTTTCCCTTACAATGAGAGATCCGCATAAACTGGTTTTGTACAGTTTGATTGGCCGTCGTGCGTACAATAATACAGATGCGGCCACATTACTCACACTAAAGAAAAAGTTGGTTAGAATTTTAGTTAATATTGAAGAGACAGATAGTTAAAAACCACACTTTCAAGAACTCAAAATCCTCACACTATAATATTTTTGAAATTAGTTAATTTGTGCGCAGATATCCGGAATTCTACATTAAAAGAGAAGAAATTCTAACTAAAATTACACAGCAAACATATATTCCTCAAGCACCTATGTCAGGTCAATAAAATTATATAATATTTTTGAAATTAGTAAATTTGTACGCAGATATCCGGAATTCTACATTAAAAGAGAAGAAATTCTAACTAAAATTACACACCAAACATACATTCCTCAAGCACCTATGTCAGGTCAATAAAATTATATAATAAATAACCTGAAGAAATTAGGAGCATCACTAGATATGTTTTATGAATTAGTTAAAACTATTTCTTATAGAAAAAAGATACTATAATTTATTACTTTTATTAGCTTTAGTTCATAAGATTATTATTATTACAACTCAATAATTTAGTTGTTTACTCACTTTGTATTGTTTATTTGTTTTTGTTTAACGTATATTTTATTAAAGATTTAATATTAGGTAATTAGCTGTAATAACAGTACCTAGTTTTAGTTTTTATTTAAGTTTTTTGATTGTTAAGTTTCAGTTTTTATACATACCTATAAAAACTACCTGCACGACTAAATGTGTAGACATTATTTGTACGCCTTTGCAAGGCAGCACATAGTGAGACATAACTTTTTTTTTATAACACCGTGTACCTACTTACTTTTACCTATGTGTCACAAATAAACATATTTGAATTAGAATTTGAAATGAATACTTAAATGATAAAATATAAATGCAGTATAATAATTTTAAATACTTTTAATATCAAATATAATATCTATTAAGAAATAACCACTTTATACCTTGAAATAAACATACCTATTCAATATGTTACCTGCCTACAGAATAAGTGCCTCAAAGTAATGTAATAATCTAAGATAATGATATAACCAAAATTGATCTCAATAATTATAAATAAATATCTACAATAATATTATGCTATTGATCTCAATTATTTTAAATAATATTAATATAATGATGTTGCATTATGTTACTTTTTTTTTGTGTAATTATACTAAGTATATTACTCATAACCCTTTATTTGTAAATTATAAGTAGAAATAGTTGTCTATGATATCATTAACTACATATAAAATTTAATTTTAATATTGTATATTGCTGTGCCCTAACAGGGTCCACAATTGTTCCTAGCTGTAAGCCTTATGTAACACCTGTTTTAACATTGTGGAATGCAATAAAATAAATATTAATATTAAAACTCTTACTTAACACAATAAGAGAGAAAAAAACTATCTCAAAAAAGAAGACAGAAGAATGTTGGGACAGAACCATGCTTGTCGTGGACAATTCATTTGATGCGATGGCGACAGTATTTTGAGCCTATCAAATTGCTTAGTGAGTCACCTTGCGAGACGCAAAGAGAAATGTGTAGCCCCTCAAGCATTAGAGAGGAGCATTTACAATATCATAGAAGAAGACCCTATAAAAAGCTACAACTATATAGAAAGGGAATCAGTCAAAACTCTGATCCTCATTCCAAGAATGGCTCTTTACTTATCAGCAAAAACAATCAAAAAAACTCTGCGACATTTTTACAAGAAAAGGTATTAATGAATAATTTGTCCAGCTCTTTTACAAGTATTTCCTTCGAATCTACTTCAAAAGATTTTATTTGTGGTCCTCACTGCGTTTGCTGATAGGCAAGTAAAGCTTACCCCGTTCATTTTAATACGACTATCAAAGCAATGTTTATAGACCCTGAACTTGCAAATAATATTTTACTAGATTATGTAGAGACTATGAGAAAAATACCACGAAGTTAATGAAAATTGTAACAGAATTACAATTGACGACAGAAGCATTCAGACATAATTTACCAGTGTTTTAAGATTTTCAAAAAATGTGGGTATAACAACAGTATTTTCCTATACGGTCGGCTTCCAGTCTAACTGGATGCAGCTGAATACCAGTATTTTACATGAAGAGACTGCCTATCTGATCTCCACCACCCAGTTAGTACTGGGTATACGATACCCCTTGGATATTATTATTTAGCCACGAGCAGTATTTTCCAATACATAGTCTAATTTGGAATTGTATAATCTATATTATGCTTACAAAAAAAATTACGGAAGGCTTCATACAAAGTTTAGAAAGATTCAGCGTAAAAAGAGTTGTTAGTAGAATTATAGAAAATCATATGTTTTTCAAAAACCCTTGTATTGCAGCTTTAGAGAAATACGTGTTGGAACTAATAGCTTTGCAGTTAAATGTTTTTGAAGGACCGTGAATTTTTATTCCTACACAAGTAGAACATTTCCAGTTGTAAATAATGTTAATTTTAATATGATTTTTTTTTATTTTAATATTATTTTAATTGTAATTTCATTTATATTTCGATTTTAAAGTTATTTTTTACTGTTTTGTTGTGTCTCTGTTTGTTTTGGTCTATTTATCTTTTACTGTTAGTTTTATATTCCTTCACGGAATGTTAATTTGAACTTGTTAATTTTAGTTAATTAGGTGTGTCGGAGCTCTGTTCCAGTGTGGTACGAGGACATCTACTGGAATGACATAACAATTTTCATCCTACATATTAAATTCATCCTTTGGTTTTTTTCTTTTTGTAACTCAACAAATTTTGGTTCACATTGTTTAGTATTTAGTATAGTAAAACAATGTACACACGGCGGCACATCAAGCTTTGCATTTCCAGTATAATTTGGCCTCGCTTTGTATAGGTTTCCCTTACAATGAGAGATCCGCATAAACTGGTTTTGTACAGCTTGATTGGCCGTCGTGCGCACCAATAATACATCTGTATTATTGGTACGCACGACGGCCACATTACTCACCCTAAAGAAAAAGTTGTTTAGAATTTTAGTTAATATTGAAGAGACAGATAGTTAAAAACCACACTTTCAAGAACTCAAAATCCTCACTATAATATTTTTGAAATTAGTAAATTTGTACGCAGATATCCGGAATTCTATATTAAAAGAGAAGAAATTCTAACTAAAATTACACAACAAACATATATTCCTCAAGCACCTATGTCAGGTCAATAAAATTATATAATATTTTTGAAATTAGTAAATTTGTACGCAGATATCCGGAATTCTACATTAAAAGAGAAGAAATTCTAACTAAAATTACGCAACAAACATATATTCAACAAGCACCTATGTCAGGTCAATAATATTATATAATATTTTTGAAATTAGTAAATTTGTACGCAGATATCCGGAATTCTACATTAAAAGAGAAGAAATTCTAACTAAAATTACACAACAAACATATATTCAACAAGCACCTATGTCTGGTCAATAAAATTATATAATATTTTTGAAATTAGTAAATTTGCACGAAGATATCCGGAATTCTACATTAAAAGAGAAGAAATTCTAACTAAAATTACACAACAAACATATATTCCTCAAGCACCTATGTCAGGTCAATAAAATTATATAATATTTTTGAAATTAGTAAATTTGTACGCAGATATCCGGAATTCTACATTAAAAGAGAAGAAATTCTAACTAAAATTACACAGCAAACATATATTCCTCAAGCACCTATGTCAGGTCAATCAAATTATATAATACATAACCTGAAGAAATTAGGAGCATCACTAGATATGTTTTATGAATTAGTTAAAACCATTTCTTATAGAAAAAAGGTACTATAATATATATGAATACTTAAATGATAAAATATAAATGCAATATAATAATTATAAATACTTTCAATATTAAGAAATAACCACTTTATACCTTGAAATAAACATACCTATTCAATATGTTACCTGCCTACAGAATAAGTGCCTCAAAGTAATGTAATAATTTAAGATAATGATATAACCAAAATTGATCTCAATAATTATAAATAAATATCTACAATAATATTATGCTATTGATCTCAATTATTTTTAAATAATATTGATATAATGATGTTGCTTTATGTTACTTTTTTTTGTGTAATTATACTAAGTATATTACTCATAACCCTTTATTTGTAAATTATAAGTAGAAATAGTTGTCTATGATATCATTAACTACATATAAAATTTAATTTTAATATTGTATATTGCTGTGCCCTAACAGGGTCCACAATTGTTCCTAGCTGTAAGCCTTATGTAACACCTGTTTTAACATTGTGGAACGCAATAAAATGAATATTAATATTAAAATTCTTACTAACACAATAAGAGAGAAAAAAAAGTATCTCAAAAGAGAAGACAGAAGAATGTTGCAACAGAACCATGCTTGTTGTGGACAATTCATTTGATGCGATGGCGACAGTATTTAGAGCCTATCAAATCGCTTAGTGAGTCACCTTGCGAGATGCAAAGAGAAATGTGTAGCCCCTCAAGCATTAGAGAGGTGCATTTACAATATCATAGAAGAAGATCCTATAAGAAGTTACAACTATATAGAAAGGGAATCAGTCAAAACTCTGATCCTCATTCCAAGAATGGCTCTTTACTTATCAGCAAAAACAATCAAAAAACTCTGCAACAACATTTTTACAAGAAAAGGTATTAATGAATAATTTGTCCAGCTCTTTTACAAGTATTTCCTTCGAATCTACTTCAAAAGATTTTATTTGTGGTCCTCACTGCGTTTGCTGATAGGCAAGTAAAACTTACCCCGTTTATTTTAATACGACTATCAAAGCAATGTTTATAGACCCTGAACTTGCAAATAATATTTTATTAGATTATGCAGAGACTATGAGAAAAATACCACGAAGTTAATGAAAATTGTAACAGAATTACAATTGACGACAGAAGCATTCAGACATAATGTACCAGTGTTTTAAGTTTTTCAAAAAATGTGGGTATAACAACAGTATTTTCCTATACGGTCGGCTTCCAGTCTAACCGGACTGCTATCTGACCTCCACAACCCAGTAAGTACTAGTTGTCAGACCTTTTGGGCCACTACCTGTAACGACTGTCAAAGATCTACAAATGACAGCCGGGACCAATGGCTTAACGTGATTTCCGAGGCACTGAGGAAACTCTGTATGCTATGGATGGTCACCCATTCACAGACCAACCTAGGCAAACATGGCTTAACCTAAAGATCGATCCGAGTGGCTGTTCTTATTTAGCCACGAGCTCCTCTATCATTATTGACATATAAAATTTAATATTGTATATTTGGAGGGGGGGGGGGGAAGAAGAAGAAGAAGAAAGAAGCGCGAGCTTTGGAAAGAGTGGAGGGAGGCCTTTGCCCAGCAGTGGGACAATATGGGCTAGGTATAATATAATATATATATAATATATTGTATATTACTGTGCCCTAAAAGGGTCCATAATTGTCCCTAGCTATAAGCCTTATGTAACACCGGTTTTAACATTGTGGAATGCAATAAAATGAACATTAATATTAAAATTCTTACTTAACACACACTTGACAATATCCAAGGATTTTCTTGAGTATGACAGTAGGAGCCCATCATCCACATACTGTAGCACATACGCTTTCTTATTGTTAATCTTAATATTACCTAATACATATAAACAAATTTATCAGCATAACTATTTCCAAATTTATTTTTCAGTAGTAATCTATCGAATTTGAGATTCCAGCAGCTAGGTGCTTGATTGTGATGTGAACGATTTAGTTTTCATACCAGTTTTGATGGAACTTGCAGATCTTCCGGTGGCACCATTTATACATATGTCTTCCTTTATGCCTCTGAAGACAGTCAATATACCTTCGCACACTTTCACAGATAGTTTCTTGTTGTCAGCCAATCTTATAGTGTTAATTAGACGTTGTATTTCATCGAAGAGCCAGTCACGGTGCATTTTATGATGTATTGAAGCACTTGAGTCCACATACCAACAATAGTCATTGCTGGTTGATGCAGAAAATACAGTAACATAGCCAGAGTTCTCGATTTTTATTCCTTCTTCATTCTACAATTTTTGCTTATATGCCCATGTTTATTGTATTTCTAGCACCTTGGACCTTTACTTGGTTTGTTCACATTGTTGGAAGCTTGTTTGACATTCTGCGAGTTATTTTTATTTTTGTTGACATACAGCGCAGTAATTTCTGATTCTAACATCCTGAAGAAGTTTAGTTTAACTGAATCAGATGTTATTGTCAAACCAGTTTTTTTTTTTTCTAATGCTGTGGTTATTGGTTGGTAGAAATCTCGGGTTACCACCCGGCTAATAGGTTCCCAACCATTCATTATCTACAACAAACCCGATGTTTCTCAGTTTATGAGCAGTAGTCTATCTTATTATCTCTTCAATGTTTCGACATTCGTCTAGCGTTGTGGTGATCAGATCTCTTAACCGATCTATTCGGCGAGTCAGTCCTTCGTCGAAAGCTTTTGCCGAGTTATCCCATACTGCTTCAGCTGTCTGCTTCTTGTGCGTGCATATACATAGATGATGGGATGGTATCAATTAATAGAATCATCTTCGACTTAGCCTTTTTGTCTCTTTTCTTTTCGTATACGTCAGCGGACGCCGTACGACACAATTCCACATGTTCCCACGTAGGTTTTGACGGCAAACCTCCAGGTGGGGTAGTTCTCTCTTCTGGTAAGGTTTTCTAATATTGCCATTGTATTATCCGGAGATATTTTTAGCTGATGACGACGTTTTCACTATTCGACGGGACAACTACGTCGTTACTTTTAGGTTACATTTGACTTGAATACTGGATTCTGCAAGTTTGAAATTTGAATCGACTATAACCATAGAGTAAAGTAATTTAACGGGTAACTATAACCAAAGACACACTCATAACCTTTGTTTTGTATTTATTTTGGAAGAATTATGTGGATCTGGGCCCATATAATCTGTTGGACTAGCTGTTGGCGGCCACCTAAGTTCGCGTGAAATTATTATTAAAAAAAAATATTACTTCCCTTTTTTAATCGAATTTTGTTAAAAATTTCAAGGAATTATTTTTTCTTTGCACGGAGCCTCAATTCTTATTCTAAAATAAAAGTAGCCTATGTTAGACCTTAAAACATCAGTAAAAGTCTCGTCAAAATCGGTCCTGCCGTTTCGAAGATGAGCGGGGTCATTTGATGATTTCCCATCCGAAAAAAAAACACCTACAGGGCGGCACCAACATCGCTGGGGGGAGAAGGCATAGAACGGGACGTCGTCATGACGGGCTTCGACTGCGAAGGCCGAATGTTGGACGTGAACGACGTGGTCTGTGTCAGTATGCTCTCCGGACTGTTAGTTTGCCTACTGCTTTCCTAGACAAGTGTGATAGCGTCATCGGAGGTGACGAGGGTATGCCTTGGTCGGCGTATTTGACTTAATGCGCGAGGGCTCATGTCGATCGACTATTGCGATCAGTGAATTGGGGTGCCTTATGGCAGCGTCAAAGAAGCGCTTTGAAAGGCGTTTCATGAATTGAAGGATGGTAAGTATTTTGAGGTCGAAATGTAGACTCCCATTGCGGACATAGAAGGAGGCTCTAATCATCCCGTGGCTTTACGTAGAAATAGATTCAATGAATATGTCGGGGCTGGAAGTGAGCAAATACCACACAAGCATGTCATAATGGTAACGGATCACCGCTGTATACGAAACGCAACCTGGACTTGTGCGTAATACGGACACTATTGGATAAAGCTTATGATTAGAGAAAGAATTTAGTAGAAAATAAAAATATTTAGCTGGCTAACTTTTTAACGAACAGAGTGTCTCAAAAGCCTACTTATTTAGTTTTATAGACATTTCAATTTAAAAATCTCATTTTGACATTGACTTGACAGTTGTTTTGTTTGATAGTTTAGGTAGGTACTTGTATACAAACACTATTTTCTCAATTGATTAGCAAAACTGAATTAAAATGTCTTTAATAACGTTAAAAAACGAGTTCAATGAAGATATTCTAGCCTGCAGAGCTTGTTTGGCTACAAATAGGAAGTTGTACAGCATACATCAGGACGAAGTTTTAAAAGCTTACAAGAATCTTATAGGACAAAACGTAAGTTAAAAAAAATACTGTAATGAGGTTCTAATGCCTCCAGCCAGCCAGAAACTTACACTGCAAGGCAAAAACCTCTTCTAATTATTCAGAGAAGGCACAAGGAACGGACATTGATCCCCACGCTTGCATGTTAACAAATTTGGGTATAATATAAATCCAGGTGTCCTCGCGATGTTTTCCTTCACAGATGAAACTCAAAGCATTTATTTCAATTAGACCATCCCAGGCACTTTTGAATGTCAAAAAAACAAAAAGAAGCGAAGCTACAGTCACAGTCACAAGGCATAATAACTTGAGAAAGTACTGTAGTTGCACATTGCAAAGTGTAGATCTCTATGGAGAAGAATGGACAAGAAACTCCATGGACACTCTTTTAATCGTCAATTATGTTTACAATCAAATAAGATTATAAATTGATGTATCATCGCTCGTATTACAGGCATATTTAGCCTCATTAGAGGAATCTGGTATACTACCAAACAGATATAAAAGACTTTAACTAGAGTGTATATTGGGAATGTTTTCATTCAAAAATTTTGAATGAAAATATTGCCAATTATTCTCCATTCTACATCACCCACTGCTGGGTATAAAGCCTCTCTTTTCTCGTTTTCCCCCCTGATGGCAACTATGTTATCTGCCCATTAGCACCACTACCATTAGCGCTAGACAACCTACATTCCATTACCAACGGTAAGTTATGTTTAAGTCTCATTGAATAGGGGAGGAGCCTACCATGAACCAAGCACAAATTCAGACTCCATGCTACCACTGAGACATATAACCTAACATCACACCTGTAATCCCCAAATGGTTAGGCAGAGGTGTACCTAATAGTACACCCACATTTTACCAGTTATGTTTAAGTCTCATGTAATAGGGGGCTACCTGTTGCCATCAACACAAATCCATACTCCATGGCTGCTACTGAAAAATTCCTGATGGAAAAACTCAATAGCAGTTTGCCCAACCCAGGAATCAAACTCAGTACCTCATGCTCAGACATCACGATTGTGACTACTAGACCAATGCGGCAGTCATACATAGATATGTTATCATAAAACTCTCATTCCAGGTAACTCCTTATGACACATTACCGCAATACATTTGTAATTACTGCACTATTCTGTTGCTGAAATACAACACATTCAGGGATCACTGTCAAAGAGCTACAATCTTTTTAGAAGACGCCAGAATAAGGAATAAAAATGTAAGTATTACCATGATGTTTTTTGTTTGGTATCTCGTTAACCAGAGGTCAGATATGCAGCCACTCCGTGTAAGATACTGTCTGCATATGGTTAGATTGAAACAGGACCCATTACAAGGTGGAAGGGAACGTTAAAATGTTACCATGTGTTCAGTACATCATACGGAACCAATAATAAATTAAACTTATACTGTCATTTACTGGATATCTTCCGTGATTGTTCATTATTTTGAGCTCCCGATATTTCGATTTGCGTCGAACAGCGGGCCGTATGAAATTCACGAGCGCTCGCCTGTGACGCTCCATGTAAAATACTGGTATTCAGGTGCATCCGGTTAGACTGGAAGCCGACCCCAACAAAGTTGGGAAAAAGCTAGGCAGATGATGATGATGGCTATTAGATTGCTATTAGATTATATACCTTATTGTTTATAAAAATAAGCTCCATAATCACCTTTTACAGGTCACATCAGACTATCTAATCAACTTCCAACCCTACATACAATATAAAACATCAGAAATAAAACAAATAAGCATCAATGAAAATGACATCACTACTGAAACTCTTTCAAACTTTAAAAGTGATGCCATTGATGCTCATTTTGACAATTATGATGACCACTGCACATACTCATCACCTCATAATGAAAACGTCACTGAAACAGCCAATGACAGAAGTGATCAATACGCATATACCTCATACAATACAGAAAACTTCAAAATATATGCTGAAACGGTCAAAATCAAAATAGAAAATGACTTGCTTGCTGTACCAGACAAACCCCACAGAAATGTCAACAAAAAGAAAAAAAGTACAAATTTAAGTAAGAAAAGTACAACTTTGAGCAAAAAAAGTACGAAAAAGTCCGAGACTGTCAAAAAGACAGGAAAATTTTTTGAAACGAAAGAGAATATGTCCGATTTTGAGAAGGCGTTTGATGTTGAAATTACTGTTTTGAGCGAAGATCAGCAAAGGAAAGATGTTTTGGATAGAAAGTCTAGTTCGAATTACTTACATAGCCCATATAAATGTGAGTTATGCTTTAAAGGGTATATGGGAGCTGACATTTTGAATAAACATGTTTTGTCTCAGCATGACCTGGTAAGTATAAGTTCAGTTCAGTTTAAGTTCCTGCTTGTCGCAGTCACGACGTGCAAGCTGTTAATTTTTTTTTTTCTTTTTTGTTCCGTCCAATTATATATATATATATATATATTTTTTTTTGTAATTTTGTGTGATGCACGTCATGTACCTGCGGCAAATAAATATATTTTCTTTCTTTCTTTTCTTTCTTTCATCATAGATATCATCGCTCCGTTCATGACTACCTCGTCGGTCTAGTGGTCGCAAGCATGACTGCTGAGCTGGTCTTGTGTCGATTCCCGGCTCGGACAAAATGCTATTGGGTATTTCCATCAGGAATTTCTCAGTAGCACTAGCACTCACGGAGTCTGGAATTGTGCCCGGTTGATGGCAATAGGCTCGCCCCCTATAAATTAAACATAACTGGCGAAATCTGAGTGTAGATTTAGGTACATCTTTGCCTGGTCTGCGGGACTGTTCGAAAGAGATACCGCGGCCCTGGAACACAAAGGGCAAAGAAGGAACATGGATGGGTTTTAGTCAGTACAAGTCTGACACTCCCTTCCGCTCCGCCCAGAGCGGGGAGGGGAGGGGGGGGGTCATTTGATGATTTCGCATCCTAAAAAAAAAAGCTGCATCTTTGCCTAACCCTTCGAGGATTACAGGCGTGATGTTATGTATGTGTGTATCATCACTTCGGTTTTCAACGTAGAGTTAGGCAGATACCTGTAGTACACCCACAATTTACCAGTTATGTTTAAGTCCTATGTAATTGGGGGCGAGCCTATTGCTATCAACCGGATACAAATACAGATCAGACTCTGTGAGTGCTAGTGCTTCTGAGAAATTTCTGATGGAAATACCAGTAACACTTTGCCCAACTTGGGAATCGAACCGAGGACCTGATGCTCAGCAGTCGCGCTTGCGTCCACAGTACAACAAGGCAAAAAAAAACTTGAATAAGTTGAGTATGTCGGATGGTCGGGATTTATTCCGTTAGACTCGGACATCATAGGGGCCGAAAATGGGTTTAACAAATTACTTGAAATTACAATTGAACACTGGGCAGCTATAAAGGGTGTAAATAGACCCTTAACATAGCCGAAAGACACTTGTTCTAGACCATACCTGGAAACCTAGTTACGGAGATATTGAGGGTCAAAGTTCCAACTTTTTCACAAGTTTTTTTTTAAATACATGTTTTTAATGTAAGTTTTTTACTTAACACACCTCCACATCTCCCGTACTATTCAATCCATCCATCAGCACAATGCTTTAAGTGCTTTCCATCGAGTCCTACCGTAAAACGTGACTTTTCACCTCAAAAAAAAAAAGTCGTTTCCCAGCAATAATCTTTGCGTAAAGTTACTTAGTTTGATGTACAGAATGCTTGGTTGACGGCTATGTGAAGGGCCTGTTTACACCCTGTAGGTGAGGGTAGACTGCGAAGTAGGTCGCGTGATGTAACCACTGGCGTGCTTGCGATTCATTTGATGTCCGTACTAATGTCCGGATACAACAAATAAATGACTGTTGTTTTATTTAATTTCCAGAGTCGTGGTAGCGTCGTGTGTGAATTCTGTCAATTTCGCTACAAGGATCGGCGAGGATTAAACCAACATCTAAAAAGCCATCGACTAAAGTTCTCTTGCAAGCAATGCTCATATATTTCTAGAACCACGTAAGTAATTCTAGTAATGAGTACAGTTACATACCGAGTTTCCTCCGTGCCTCGGAAAGTACGTTAAGCCCCGGCTGTGATCTTTGGCAGTAGTTAGGTAGTCAGTGGCCCAAAAAGTCTGACAACCAGTCTTACCAAGGGGTATCGTATTGCCTAGTACTAACTGGGTTGTGGAGGTCAGATAGGCAGTCGCTCCATGTAAAATACTGGTATTCAGCTGCATCCGGTTAGACAGGAAGCCGACCCCAATATGGTTGGGAAAAGGCTAGGCAGAGGAGGAGTACAGTTAACTTCAAAAATAGGTATTTGAAGAAACTATTGCCGTCGCGCTACGTCAAGCCTGCCACCGTACAGTGCGATAGGGACAGCTGCAGCTCAGACAAGATCGACGACTCGTATTCCCCTTTTTTCTTCTCGAAAACAGCCAATTTAATTATTATTATACACCGTGACTTTTTAGTCGTCTTACAACGGCAGCCCACTTCATGTATCCAATGAATACTAAACATTCATTAAAAAAAAATAGGTATTTATGAGATTTTAATAATTTAAAAATAAAAATATTATTCAGTGTTATCAATCAATCAATCAATCAATCAATCATTTTATTATCAGGCAACTGAGGCCCATAGATAAAAATACACAAAGTAATCTTATAAAATAATAAACTAATACATATAAAAAAAAACCTTATTTAACTAAAACTAGACACGAATCGTTGACGGCGTCGTGTTCTGCTGCGTGGTGTCGCGTAACCGTCCTCGGAATCGTCGGTATACGACACCTTTCGGCCAAAAGTCCTCTTTCAAGAAGGTCTGCAGATGGTGAATTGGAGCTCGAACCACGAACGACTTGAAGTTGATGTTGTGGCGCGATTCCAACCTTACGACCCTCAGAGTCCAGTTGGTCTTCACTCTTAAATACTCCACGACGTCCTCAACCTTCGTGGAGTGACGCAGGCGCGAAATGTACAGCTGCGTCGTAGTCACAGCAGGACGCAGCAGCATGTTGGGTCCACTCGGTGCGGTATTATGACGCATGACGTAGTTAAAACACCCTGTTGCGAGCGCTGATCTACTGGACTCGAGTGCTCGGTAGGTATATGTTCTCCCGTTTGATACGCAAACATCATTAACACGATGTTTCATAATTTTATTCTAATTTTTTATTATTTTTTTTCTTTGTACCTATTATGGAAGATAAAAAAAGCGCCTAGAGCTATTTTATGTCGGGTACATTGAGTGGACGACCTTTGTAAGACGACTAAAAAGTCACGGTGTATTATATACATTACAATTTTAACTACTACTCCTACACTACTGCATTAGCAGTGTAAACAGTGATAGTCTAGTCGTGTGACCGTCAGAATACCTAGTCATAGGTCACAAGTTCCAACCCAAGACCTCTGATTTTTCGGATTCATGTGCGTATTGTATAAAGATAAAGATAAAGATAATTTTATTTTGCAAACATGGGTATCATTAAATGGTGACAAAAAAAAACAAATTGATGACATTAATTTAATGATCACTTGCTTCGGTGAAGGAAAACATCGTGAGGAAACCAGCATGCCTGAGAGATATTTCTCAACGGCATGTAAAGCCAAGTCAGAGGTCCATGGGCGGCATAAACTCTGACACCAGGTTAGGCACTAACCACACGATAAAGAAGTAGCGTACCTACTCCGGCCGCCCGCTTGTAAGAGGATTTCGATTACCTATAATTCTGGTTTGTACCAAAGATGTTATGGATATGATATTTCGGATCTGGATACGGATTTAGATATAGGAATAAAATTATATCGGTTTCGGATACGGTTACGGATATGTAATTATTTCTAATTATCCGTTAGTTTCGGATAGTTTCGGTTACGGTTATTAGATTGAAGTAAAAACTAACTAGTTATGAAAGAGGTTATGTTATGACTAGAAATAACAAACAAACTGCAAGATTCAGGTGGCGCGCGAGCGGTGAAACAAAAACCAGTCGAAACATGTCGTTTTATTTAGACTCCGCCCTTATACAGAACTATCCGAAACTTGTGAAACGGTTACGGTTACGGATATATTTTTATTTCGGATATCCGATAGTTTCGGATACGGTTACGGATATGTAATTATTTCTAATTATCCGTTAGTTTCGGTTACGGATATTAGATTGAAGTAAAAACTAACTAGTTATGAAAGAGGTTATGTTATGACTAGAAATAACAAACAAACTGCAAGATTCAGGTGGCGCGCGAGCGGTGAAACAAAAAACCTGTCGAAACATGTCGTTTTACTCCGCTCTTATACAAAACTATCCGAAACATGTGAAACGGATACGGTTACGGATATATTTTTATTTCGGATATCCGATAGTTTCGGATACGGTTACGGATATGTAATTATTTCTAATTATCCGTTAGTTTCGGATAGTTTCGGTTACGGATATTAGATTGAAGTAAAAACTAACTAGTTATGAAAGAGGTTATGTTATGACTAGAAATAACAAACAAACTGCAAGATTCAGGTGGCGCGCGAGCGGTGAAACAAAAACCTGTCGAAACATGTCGTTTTTTTAGACTCCGCCCTTATACAGAACTATCCGAAACTTGTGAAACGGATATATTTTTATTTCGGATATCCGATAGTTTCGGTTATGGTTACGGAGCTCCATAACATCCCTGGTTTGTACAAACTTCTAAGCTTCTCTTCGTCCTCCTTCTCTTCTTCTTCTTTTCTTAATTCTTGTAATTCTGCTTTGTTAAACTTGTGATAAATTAGCTGTGCATCGCGGTTTCACCCGGCGCTTCTGACTTGTTTTATTTTTGCTTGGCTCCTATTGGTCGTAGCGTGGTGTTATATAGCCTATAGCCTTCCTCGATAAATGGACTATCCAACACTATAAGATTTTTTTAATTGGAACCAGTAGTTCCTGAGATTAGCGCGTTCAACCAAACAAACAAGCTCTTCAGCTTTATAATATTTGTATAGATAATTATGATTAGGAAATATTGAAAACAAATTATGTTCAACGACTTCTGTTGCTGACTGCACCCCATCATGTCGCTCAATTTTGTTATTGATATAATTTGACTATTCTTACAGGTTCAATGCAAAAGAACATTTTAAAATGCATGGTGGTCAAATGCACGAATGTCGACATTGTGGGAAATCTTACGAGTAAGTTTTAATTGATTTAATTTTTTTCTTTATTTCAGTAGTAGCGTGTACCTGTGGGTTTCAGTGATAGTCTCATGGGATCATACTACCGGCATAAAAATGTGAGAAATGAATGAATGTGTGTGTAAAAATGTGAGAAATGAATGAATTTCTGTGTAAAAATGTGAGAAATGAATGAATTTGTTTGTAAAAATGTGAGAAATGAATGAATTTGTGTGTAAAAATGTGAGAAATGAATGAATGTGTGTGTAAAAATGTGAGAAATGAATGAATGTGTGTAAAAATGTGAGAAATGAATGAATGTGTATGTAAAAATGTGAAAAATGAATGAATGTGTGTGTAAAAATGTGAGAAATGAATGAATGTGTGTGTAAAAATGTGAGAAATGAATGAATGTGTGTGTAAAAATGTGAGAAATGAATGAATGTATGTGTAAAAAGGTGAGAAATGAATGAATGTGTGTGTAAAAATGTGAGAAATGAATGAATTTGTTTGTAAAAATGTGAGAAATGAATGAAAGTGTGTGTAAAAATGTGAGAAATTAATGAATGTGTGTGTAAAAATGTGAGAAATGAATGAATTTGTGTGTAAAAATGTGAGAAATGAATGAATGTGTGTGTAAAAATGTGAGAAATGAATGAATGCGTGTGTAAAAATGTGAGAAATGAATGAATTTGTTTGTAAAAATGTGAGAAACGAATGAATGTGTGTGCAAAAATGTGAGAAATTAATGAATGCGTGTGTAAAAATGTGAGAAATGAATGAATTTGTTTGTAAAAATGTGAGAAATGAATGAAAGTGTGTGTAAAAATGTGAGAAATTAATGAATGTGTGTGTAAAAATGTGAGAAATGAATGAATTTGTGTGTAAAAATGTGAGAAACGAATGAATGTGTGTGCAAAAATGTGAGAAATTAATGAATTTGTGTGTAAAAATGTGAGAAATGAATGAATGTGTGTGTAAAAATGTGAGAAATTAATGAATGTGTGTGTAAAAATGTGAGAAATGAATGAATTTGTGTGTAAAAATGTGAGAAATGAATGAATGTGTGTGTAAAAATGTGAGAAATTAATGAAAGTGTGTGTAAAAATGTGAGAAATTAATGAATGTGTGTGTAAAAATGTGAGAAATGAATGAATGTGTGTGCAAAAATGTGAGAAATGAATGAATGTGTGTGCAAAAATGTGAGAAATGAATGAATTTGTGTGTAAAAATGTGAGAAATGAATGAGTTTGTGTGTAAAAATGTGAGAAATGAATGAATGTGTGTGTAAAAATGTGAGAAATGAATGAATGTGTGTGTAAAAATGTGAGAAATTAATGAATGTGTGTGTAAAAATGTGAGAAATGAATGAATTTGTGTGTAAAAATGTGAGAAATTAATGAAAGTGTGTGTAAAAATGTGAGAAACGAATGAATGTGTGTGTAAAAATGTGAGAAATTAATGAATGTGTGTGTAAAAATGTGAGAAATGAATGAATTTGTGTGTAAAAATGTGAGAAATTAATGAAAGTGTGTGTAAAAATGTGAGAAATTAATGAATGTGTGTGCAAAAATGTGAGAAATGAATGAATTTGTGTGTAAAAATGTGAGAAATGAATGAGTTTGTGTGTAAAAATGTGAGAAATGAATGAATGTGTGTGTAAAAATGTGAGAAATGAATGAATGTGTGTGTAAAAATGTGAGAAATCAATGGATGTGTTTGATGTGTGAAATGTGTGCTAATTCAGGTTATAAACGATTTGTTGGATATCAAATTGCATCCAAATCCGTTCAGTATCATCCATCCATCCTCACAGACTTTCGCATTTATTACACACGTTACAGGTAGTCAGAGGCCCAAAGTCTGACAACCAGTCTTACGAAGGGGTATCGTAGTACCCAGTACTAACAGAGTTGTGGAGCTCAGATAGGCAGTCGCTCCATGTTAAATACTGGTATTCAGCTGCGTCTAGTTAGACTGGAAGCCGACCCCAACATAGTTGGGAAAAGGCTAGGTAGATGACGACACGCAAAGTAGCGAACAAAACCTAGTAATATTAATAAAATGTTTAAAAATGTAAATAATATGTAAGGAAAATGAATAAAGGAATAAAATAACGTTGATATAACGGTCCCGCATGACGAGAACCTCGTGCAAGCAGAGGAAGATAAACAATTCAAATATCTAGATCTGGCTTGCGAGGTTGTCGACATGTGGGACGTGAGTACAGCAGTCATTGTGCCGATAGTCGTGTCGGCCATTAGCCTCGACCAACATCTGAGGAGGCTCTCGCTGGGCAGCTGGATCAAGGGCTTGATTCAGAAAGCAGTACTTCTGGACACGGCGCGTATCGTTAGGAGGTTCCTCTCTCAAGAGCCCTGACCTCTGACCAACTTTTAAATGTTATACAGGGTGTTTGGCAGAACATTGAACATACGAAAATGGTGGATAGGTGGGGTCATCTGCTACTTACTCAGCCCTAATTTATTTGGCCCTGGCACACTGGATATTTAAAAAAAAATGGGTAAAACAGGCAATATTTTGTTGCCAACATAAAAGATTTAATCTTGGCCAAAGGCTTAGCGTTGCCATACAGCGTGGCAACGCCGCCAGTCTTTTGGGTACATTACCAGTTGACTAGGTTGAGGAGTTTTTTGACGCCATTTTTTAAGTTTATTTTTAAGTTAGTTAGTTAATATAGGTTATTTAATTTATTAATGTATATAATATTTATAATATAATTAATAATAAAAAAATTTCTGTTATTTTTTTATCTTTTATGTTGGCAGATTCTTATAAAATTATTGCTTTATTCAGATGTTAGCTAGAAAAAAAGTTATGAGTCCTCAAACTTACAGAAAGATGTAAAAAATACTTAAATCTTAATTTCAACTTGCATTAAAAAAAAAACCAAAAAATGATTGAGGAGTTCCAATTCTAGCAAAACATCCCTAGTATGTGAGCTTTCTAATGGTATGTAATTTGCATTTATAAAAAAAAAACTGTAAGAGTTATTTCATAATTTTATCAAGAACAAAATTTTTTTCTTAGCATATGACCCCACCTATCCACCATTTTCGTATGTTCAACGTCTGCCAAACACCCTGTATATATATTTTTTGTTAACAAAATATTTAAAAATGTAAATAATACGTTAGAAAATGAATAAAGGAATAAAATCATTTATTTGTGCTTTCAGAAAGCTGTCAAGCCATCTGTCACACCTACGTATACACCACCCGTCTGAGTTCATCTGGTGTGACGTGTGTGGAGAGGCTTTTATCGGCTCCTTCGGTCTGAACGCGCACAAGAAGAGGGCGCATCGACATGTAAGTATGAATTGGTTGTTCATTCAATTTGTAACGTAAATGACATTGGGACCTTAAGTATGGAAAAAGTACCCACGGCGAACATTAACGAATTATGCCTTATTTTAAAGCCTGAGATATACAACATTATTTTTAGTATATGCAAACCTGAATATAGTTTGTTCAGAATAAGTAACTGAATCGATTCCAATCATTTTTAAACCATGTTATATTTTTTCCCAAAAATATTTAAAGAAGTTAAAGGTTGGATACCGAGCGACTTTGAGTACCTATCGCAATAATTTAGGTACCTACTGCCAAATTATTATTATCAATGAGCTCAAGACGACGCTGGAGGCGCGCGCTGCGTGGTGACCGCGTTTTTGTGCGGACAACTAGGTAACAGAACATGCTTATAACTTTGTGATTTTTCATGATACAGTTTTGAAATTTTGTACATAGATTCTTTACATAAAAATACTAGACACGTGTATCAGGTTTCGCATATACTAAAACTAATGTTGTATAGATATAACAGCGTGAGGCGCATTATTGTGAGTAATGGGAATATTGAGATATCCAGGAAAATATTTTATATGATATAAAATATTTTCCAATATAAACTATCTGTGTGCCAAAGGACATTGGGACCTTAAGTATGGAAAAATAACCCACGGCGAACATTAACGAATTATACCTTATTGTAAAGCCTGAGATATACAGATATAACAGCGTGAGGCGCTTTATTGTGAGTAATGGGAATATTGAGATATCCAGGAAGATATTTTATATCGTAATAAAATATATTTTTTAAGTTTTAGGATGATAATATGCTTATTGCTTATAGTTTTTATTACTTTTATTAGTCCATAAGTAGATTACGTTGCCTTTATTTATTTTTATAAGAATTATTTGACTTTTAACCTAGAAAAGAAAAAAAAATCCATTAATCATAAGATAAATCATTAATTATCATAATCTATGACAACGCACCAACGACTAGACCACAGATAACATTTTTCGTTTTTATGAAATCGCAAACTATTTCTTGTTTGAGTGCAGCTCATTTCTGAACATTCCCATTAGATATTAAAAAAAAAAACAAAACATGTACGTAATAATATCTAAAAACTACCATATGTTTAATTAATGTTTGCAGAAATTCGGCTAGCGGGTCAGAAAAGGTCCCAATGTCCTTTATAAGTATATTTTAGTAAGTCATTCATAGTAGGTTAGTATGTGTTATAGTGCATTTGCTTGTAAGTTCATCTATTTTATCTTTAATTCACTCATCAGTACATCCAGTTAATTGTACAATAATGCATTCACGGTTACTAATATTTAAAGTCAGAGCCTTATTAAGATTACTACTTTGAAAATTCAACAAAAATCTAAAAATTCTATACATATATGATACTTTCGTTAACTCCGAAACCTCACTGTCTCATTGGAGTAGTGTGCAAATATTTGTATAGTATATTTCAACTAAACATAGAAAAATAAAAAAACTTTTTTTGCAAAAAAAAACGACTTCAATAAAGTGAAAAATAACTTTAGCTTCAGAAGTCAGAAGTCGGTGGCAAAAAAAAATGGAATCAAACAAATAAAAGTCACCGACTTCTGAAGCTAAAGTTATTTTTCACTTTTTTGAAGTCTGTTTTGTCATAACCTTTCATTTCGACCATACTCAATTATTCGGTCTCCTATTAAATTTAATTTCATTGAACTGAAAAATTATAGAGTGTAAAAAGTGTGACTTAACAAAAGTCACACTCAAAGACAAGACAACACAGAAAGACAAGACTATTCATTTATTTCGATTAGGCATGTCTGATATTTATAGGTAACGTCAATTACTTATCAAGCTACGTCCATTCGCAAACCTGGGTCGTCGTGGAGAAGAATGGACAAGAAACTCCACGGTAACATCTTTTAAAGTATGATGCCAGGACAATTATATGTTGTCTAGCCCCCGTAGCATGACCACCGAAGACAAGAATTTCTTTGACGGAAGAATCGACAAAATGACAGATAGTGTCGACACAATGACAGATTTCTTTGCACTATCTGTCATTTTGTCGATTCTTCCGTCAAAGAAGTCCTTGTCTACGGTGGTCATGCTATGGGGGCTGGACCATTCTCAAGATATAGCAATTTATCAGTGTAGATAAACAATAAGCATTTTAAGCCATATTATTACACATTTCTATCACATAGTATAATATCAAATACTGTACTGTATAGTGTTGGACGAAAAGGATAGCACCACCCCATATCTTCCCGTGGGTGTCGTAAGAGGCGACTAAGGGACTTACCAGAGAATGGGCAGCAGCGTTCTCTGTGCTTTTTTTAACAACCGTACTGCGATTGCCAACCCGCCTGCCAAGCGTGGCGATTATGGCAAAAAACCCCCTTTGGGAGAGGCCTATGTCCAGCAGTGAATATCAATTAAGTTACATAAAACATTGTCTAGAGCCTTAGGGTAATGCAAATAGGTTCCAGCTTTACACATTTGGTATCTCCAATACTACTACATACCATGTATTAACACAAATAAAAATTATTCGCACTTATTCAAAAACACAAAATTTTTGAACCATTAGACTTACTCACTCATTCGCGGTGAAAACCAGCGCTGTGGTTCTGCCTCGCATAGTGTCACAGCATTATGCTGAGCGATAGCCGTTTTGCGTTGATGTGACGCATATTTAGTCCCTACTTATTATTTTTCTGTTGTTCTACATTTTTTTCTTTAATGCGTACCAGGGGAACATATCACAAAAGAGAAAAGGTCTAAAGGGTGCAAAAGTACCCTTAACGAAGCCGAAAGGCACTTGTTCGGTTGGAGTGTAGCCTTAGGAGCGCTATGGAGCGAGGACTTCGAAAAAATTTGGGACTTTGAAATTTTTTCTCAATATTATTGCAGTGTCTGGTTGACCTAGACCATAGAATCCATTTAGGTCGTGAGAAGCATGGTCATCCGACTCACCGTTTCCGAATTATGGGCCTTCAAAAACAAAATAAAACTAAAAAATTCTGTCCGAAATTTATCTATGTCCCAAAAAATTTTTTTATTTTATTTTCTTTACTGCTCATAGTGCCCCTAAGCGTATACTCGCAACTCCTATAAATCCACCCCTAAGACAACCCACTGACCACTTGTTCTCCCCGTCAATGCGATATTTTTTTTTTGTTCTGGACCATACCTTGGGAACCTTCTATGTACGGATATATTTGAGATCAATGTTTTTTTTTAATACAAGTTTTTTTTTAATTTAATATCTTTACTTTGAATACCTCCATGATTCCTGCACTATTTTATGCATCCATCAGCACAATGTATGGAGACATTGAATCCTACTGAAAGCCAAAGTATTCTGATTTAAAAGAGTGTCCATGGAGTTTCTTGCCCGTTCTTCTCCATAGAGATCTACGTTAGGGAATGGGCAACTACAGTACTTTCACAGTTTTTATGCCTTGTGACTGGGACTGTAGCTACTTTTCATTGTTGTCCTTGTTTCGACAATTCAAAAGTGCCTGTAACTGGCCTATTTGAAATAAATGCTTTGATTTTGATTTTCACCCCAAAAAAAAGTCGTTTCCCAACAATAATTTTTGCGCAGAGTTACTAAGTTTAATGTACAGAATGCTTGGTTGACGGCTTCGTGAAGGGTCCGTTTACACCTAGTATAAAAAATAGAATTGAACAAGGCTGCCAAAGTGGATGACGAATACTTGACGTTTAGTGTTAATAAATGTTATTTTTTTACTACAGCTCCCCTTGCCCTCTACCTGCCCCTCTTGCAACAAGCACTTCGTGGACATCACAGCGTTACAACGTCATTCGTTGCTTGGCGTCTGTAGCGAACACACGTGTCTACATTGTGGAGAGGCGTTTGATGAAGCCTTACAGTTGAGAGACCATTTGCTGGAGACACATAGGAGCTGTAAGGTCTATTCTTGTGAAAAGGTTAGTTGATACTTATTTGTTTTATTATAAGACGTGACGTGACCTAAAATCAGCAAAAATTACTTATTACTTCCATACAAAATATTTTTTTGTGCAAAATGTCATACCTCACCTAGCGGTTATCTGTTAATTGATTATATTAGAATTTTACAGATTTATACAATCTAATACAATTAGATTTTACAGCCAATTTTTTCTTCTAAGTTGGTATAGTGGTTGCAAGCGTGACTGGTGGCGTGACGGTCATGGGTTTGATTCTCAGGTCGGGAAATGTTTTGGGGAATTTTAGAAGTCCGGTATTTGAGTAAATCGAGTTAATCTAAATTTCAAATAAATCTTTGGCGCGACGTTCGAGCTAATTCAAAAGCACGAAGATTGCCGAAGCGCATACATTTCCTAGTTGAACTTTTTAATGGATCACTTCATGATGCGGCCGACCATTTCATGAAATAAAGTGATCTGGCCACGACATAACACATAAACACACATTTCCTCAGTTATGTTTAAGTCCCATGTAATAGAGGGCGAGCCTATTGCCATCAACTTCGCACATATCCGCGGCTGCTACTGAGAAATTCTTGATGGCACAACCTAATAATAACACTACCTTTGGACTTTTTTTTCGGATGGTAAATCATCAAATGAGGGGGTCATTTGATGATTTACCATCAGCTCTGGGCGGAGCGGAAGGGAGTGTCAGACTTGTACTGACTAAAACCCATCCATGTTCCTTCTTTGCCCTTTGTGTTCCAGGGCCGCGTTATCTCTTTCGAACAGTCCCGCAGCCCACTGCCTTTGCACCTGGGTCTCAAACCCAGGACCTCATGCTCAGCAGTCGCGTTTGTGACCACTAGACCAACGAGGCAGTTTAACTGTATAAAGTGTCAATAGACCCTTAACGAAGTCGAAAGCCACTTGTTCTCCCCGTCTTTGCAATAATTTTTTTGTTCTGGACCATACCTGGGAACCTTCTAGTTACGGAGATATTGGGGGTCAAAGTTACAACTTTTTCACAATACTTTTTAAAGTAATAAACTAATAACTTTACTTTAAATACCTTCATGACTCGTTTACTATTCAATGCATCCATCAGCGCAATGTTTTGAGTGCATTACATTGAGTTTTTCCCCAAAAAAGCAATAATTTTTGCGTAAAGTTACTTAGTTTAATGTACAGAATGCTTGGTTGACTTCGTGAAGGGTCCGTTTACACCCTGTATTTATTTGACCGCTGAGATGACGAGTAATAGAGAAATATGGAAGACATGCTACGCCGACCTCAAGGAACTTGGTAAGAGAATGATGATTTATTTGCTTTACAGTGTGACAAGACGTTTACCCGTGAGTCGTTATACAGTGCGCATTACAGACGAATACACGTTGATTCGAAAGATAAAGCGAGCAGGAAGAAGGACAGGCCTTGGGTGTGTGAAGTGTGTGGGAAGACTTTACCGGTGAGTGTGATACTGATCGACAACGTGGCAGCCCCAGAAGGAGATGGCGGGATGAGCTGGACTGTTTCGCAAAGGATTGGCCTACAATCGCACTAGACCGCAAAATGTGGAAGGAGGGAAGGGAGCCCTTTGTCCTTGGGACAATATAGGCTTATAATAGAATATACTGATACTGTTAGCCTGCGTCATCCCACTGCTGGGCACAAGTTCCATGACTTCCAGTTGTTTCGTTCCAAGGCTAATGTGGACGACTGGTCGCTGGTCTTGTCCAGATCGTCCCGCCATTTTCTACGAGGCCTGCCGCGACGCCTTGTGGCTATGTCAGAGCTCCAGAAAGTTGCTATTTCAGCCCACAGCTCATTGTGAGTGTGATGATGTCTTCATATTTTTTTTTACTAATAACATCTTGTCCACTGCTGAGCAAAGGCCTCCCCTTTCTCCATCTTCTATACCTCTCTATTCTGACCATGTTTGCCACACAAACATGATCAGATCGTCAAGCCACTTCAAGTTTTCAACCGTCAAACTACTTTTATCTGCGGAATGAATACATTTATTTGACAGCTTTTGTTTAAGACTATCCATTACAATTTAGAGTTATGATGGCGAAGTGAGATTGGAGTAGGTAAAACACCCAACAGAGTGAAAGCTTCATCCAAACACGCTTAGGTATAGGCCGTATACAGAAAGAAAGCTGGTAGCCGGCGCCGATCTACCAGCGCTTGTCCATTCTGGTAACAGTTACATAAAGCAAGCAGATTGAAGCTGAGCGAGCAAAATGTTGTTCATTAAATGGAGGGTGGTGCTAGCGCTAACCGGCGCGTGTCGAAGATTGTCGAAACTTGTCGGCGACATTCGGTGCTTATCGGCGCTTGTTCATATATATGCCTGCGCCGGTTACCTGCGTGGACCGGTTCCTATAAGCGCTGGTAGGCTGCCAGCTTTTTTCTGTATACGGCTTTACAATATGTTAAAAAAAAACCTCCGATCCGAAAGGGGCATATAGGTATACCAATGACATTACCAAATAAAATAAGAAACATTAAATATTAATGAAAGTAAAAATATTTGTCGGATCCGGTCGTTAGTACGGACATAAAATGAATTGGAAAGCGCGCCTGTGTGCAGTGATGACATCACGCGACCTACTTACCAGTCACAACACAGCGTGCTTGTACAGAGCCCTGATGTCCAGCTCGAGGTGAGGGCGACAGTCAGTGTCTGATCGCGATAGAGTTGAGACGTCTTGGAACTGTACCCTATTCATTGTGCGCCGTGTTATTGTGTTAAGTTGTAATCCCAAGTAATTCATTAGTTTCGCTAGAAACAGTGTATCGCACCCAGTGTGTTTTCATAGCACGAAACTAATCGTCTGCCCACATGATGTACTAGCCTAACGGAATAGTTCCTGACATATCCGACATATTAATGAATTTTAAAATGCAAGAATTTTCCTCATTTCAGTACATATTATTTTATTTTCATCAGGGTATTTTTTCTTTACTTGTTCCCCAAAAATAATTACATAAATAGAATCTAATCTCAATACCTAATAATACCCTCACAGATCGGACAGGGTTTTATTTAAACATATTGTATGTACTATAACGAAGTGCTGCCATATAAAATTCTGAAGCTTTGCTTCTGTGGGAAGTTCTCTGACTCGACGTTTGTTCTAATCCGGAAACGCGAAAATCACCGAAGCGTATACTTATTCTGGATAAACTGTACCTGCGCATTTAACCTTTTGAAATCTATTGTCACATATAAGGTCTAGCTATTCATACACGAAATATTTTAAGAGTAACTTCTATAAGTCGTAAAGTCGCCATAGCAACGAAAAAAAAATAATTGAGTGTTTTTTTTTACGAAATTATTATAATTCAAAAAAATTTTGAGACATTTTGCATAAAATCTTTACTCCCATATTCTAACAATGGCACTAGGTAAATACGACATAGTAAACTAGCGTAATGGATGTTCAAAAATAAGGAGCTAGTATTTATTTTGTGGGTCAAGTAATCTTAAATTATTTATTATTAATAAAAATATACTCAGATAAAAAAAAAAAATCCTTGAAATGGCTTCGTTATAGCCGTTACATGATTCCCTGAAAATATTTCGTGTATGAATAGTTAGACTTTATATACGTGACAAGCAAGCGCGTGCCCTGTACGCTAACGTCACAAATATGTGACAAAAATGCGGTGTACCGTAACACGAAATAAAAAAATTAATATAGTTTCGGAATCCCTATTCTTTTTGTAGAAATGTATATGCGGGAACTGTGGCTTAGCGTGGAGGGCACGCGCGTGTGTTTATGCTCTCGCGTTCAAAAGGTACAAGTCAGCACTTGACATCAGAAAAAAATATATTCAGCAGTATCTATTTATTTTATAGAAATAGAGGCCGAAAAGCCGTAAAAGGTGTTTTTGTTCAGCGAATAATAATGCCTCCATCCTCCATCTCTGGCGAGAGCTGCTTAAGCCCCCTTACGGGTTTATCGAGCCGCCTGAAAGCCTTCCACCTGGGCATACTTTGCCGTGCCCGACTTGGAAATCTCTGAATAGACTCCGAACCCAAGTCGGCCGTAGCAAAGATAATCTCTTCAGATGGGGTTTCATGGACGGCTCAGATCTCAAATGTGTATGCGGCGTGTCTCCACAGACAATGGCCCATCTTCCATCTTGCGCTGCATGCCCTAACACCTGCACACTTGTAGATCTTATGACTGCCTCAGCGAGCGGAATTTGCGTAGCTGAATTTTGGGCCAAACATATCTAATAAAAATTTGCCATCGACACGCTAAGAAGAAGATAAAAATAACGATTTTTTTCTGAATATTCACCTTTTTTTTTAGAATAAATGCGTATTACTGTACCATCAGAGAAATCACACCGGCGAGAAACCTTACCATTGTACGCAGTGCCCCAAGAGCTTCACTATGAGGAAGTTGTTACAGGTAAGCTAGTACCTACAATACAGGGAGCAGCGGGGGTCCAGTGGTGGCGGCCCTGACTCACGAGCAGTAAGTCGTGGGTGCGAACCCAGGCAGGCACATTACTTTGTGTAATTTATTTCATGTTCGTGACCACCAACGCCAATCGCTTCCATATTTGGTAAGTAATTAGTTCTGAATTGGTGCTAATTAGTGCTCGAGCAATAAAATTGGTGCCTTTGTAGTTTTCGAGAGAATCGACTTTGAAGCTGGTCCGGTGGTAGGCACGCTCCTTTCAGCAGGACCACCATGAGGGCAGAAAAAGAGGGGGGGGCTACAGCTATTCCAAGTATACAAATGCTTAGTTCCCTTATATGTGATTCATTTCGTAAATAAAACTGTAATATTTTTATTTACCGAGAAATCAACGATGATAACTTTCGCGCGCTCGTTCAACAAGACCACGACTTTGAATGTTGATTCCAAGTTAGAGGAGCTCGTCACTATCCTCAAACCTGCATAGAAAATTAGTGCCCAGCCCCCGTAGCATGACCACCGTAGATAAGGTTTTCTTTGAAGGAAGAATCGACAAAATGACAGATTGTGTCGACACAATGACTGAATATTAATAATGAATTGCAATTAAAATACTGAATTTGATGTTGTAACCGTTTTAGGTATATACTTTTTTCACATCTAAAACTAAATATTCGGTATCACCATATTGCATTTCATAACGAACACTTTAGTTCACTAGTTAGCCATATTTCTTATTTCCATACAGTAATGCTGCCAAATTAATCAAAACAGCGAAATATTCGACAGCTATTTGCGATGTTGCCCACTTTCAGTACAAACGCTCTTAAACGTTATTTTTATGTTATGTTATGTTCCAGTCCCATCTAAGGGTACATACTAGCGACCGACCCTACGCCTGCAAGTTATGCCCAAAAGCGTTCAAAGGATTATCGGCTTTAAGAACACATGAACATGTAAGTTTTTAAAATTATTAGTATGAAGTAAAAAATTTAGAAAATAGTATCCCACCGACATCGGGAACAGGGTCCGAGCTACCGGTGGTCAGGGCTCTTGAGAGAGGAACCTCCTAACGATACGCGGCGTGTCCAGAAGTACAGCTTTCTGAATCAAGCCCTCGATCCAGCTGCCAAGCGAGAGCCTACTCAGATGTTGGTAGAGGCTATTGGCTATTAAACCATTGGCCGACACGACTATCGGCACAATGACTGCTGTACTCACGTCCCACATGTCGACAATCTCGCGAGCCAGATCTAGATATTTGGATTGTTTATCTTTCTCTGCTTTCACGAGGTTCTCGTCATGCGGGACCGTTATATCAACGTTTTTTTATTCCTTTATTCATTTTCCTTACATATTATTTACAGTTTTAAATATTTTATTAATATTATCATCATCTGCCTGCCTTTTCCCAACTATGTTGACGGCTTCCAGTCTTTCCGGACACAGCTGAGTACCAGTATTTTACATGGAGCGACTGCCTATCTGACCTTCACAATCCAGTTAGTACTGGGTAATACGATACCTCTTTGTAAGACTTGTCAGACTTTCGGGCCACTGACTAAGTGTAAGTTATTGTATTTGCGCCGTTTGAGGCCGCTCCAGCACAGTCGTTGTAATAATTGAGATACTTTTCTTGTTTCAGATACACTCGGGCGGTCAAACAAAAACATTGAAGAATATAATAATACAGTAATTTATTGTAACACCAGCATTCAAAGAACGATTACACAGAAGTGTGTAGTACGCCGACATTTCGCCAGTTATGTTTAAGCCCCACGTAACAGGGGCGAGCCTATTATTTCTTTAGTAAGATTGATCTTATTTATTTACATTAAATAAATATTATACCGATTTCAGTCATTGTTTTTGTCGCAGGGCTAACCCAAACTCTCGAGGTGGCATTGCACAAGTCCGAGGCCATGTGTTTTCATGGGCCTCGGAATGCGCCACCGTCGGGATCCCTACTGACGGCGGGAGGGGTTTCCATCGGCGTCGGGTCGACGCTGAAGTACCTGGGACTCGTCCTCGACAGCCGGTGGAACTTCGTGGAGCATTTCCGACGTTTGGCCCCCAAACTGGAACGGACCGGGGCTGCCTTCAAGCGGCTCCTGCCCAACCTGGGGGGTCCAAACGCCTCCTGCCGGAGGCTCTACGCGGGGGTCGTGCGGTCCATGGCCCTTTACGGGGCCCCGGTGTGGGCGCGTTCTCTGAGGCGGCAAGCCGCCCGCTACCTGAACGCGCCCCAAAAGGGGATAGCCCTTAGGCTAGTCCGGGGGTACCGCACGATCTCCGGTGAGGCGGCGAGCCTCCTTGCCGGATTGCCGCCATGGGATCTGGAGGCGATAGTCCTCGCGCGCCTTCACGAATGGCGCGCGGAGGCACTACGTCGGGGGGAAACTCCGCTGCCGCGGCAAATCGCCGCTCAGCGGACAGACCTCCGGCGCGATCTCATGGTGACCTGGAGAGAGCGACTGTCGCAACCCCGTGCAGGGCACGCCACCATAGTGGCGATAAGTCCCCTCTTTGAGGAGTGGCTAGAGAGGCGCCACGGCGCCCTCACCTTCCGCCTGACGCAGGTCCTCACCGGACACGGTTGTTTCGGGAGGTTCCTGCACCGAATCGGGCGGGAGGAAACGCCCGGGTGTTTCCATTGTGAGGATCGTCCGGAGGACACGGTGCAGCACACTGTGGAGGCCTGCCCTGCTTGGGCGGAGCAGCGCCGTGTCCTCGTAGAGGCGATTGGCGGCGGCGACCTCTCGCGCCCGGCCCTGGTTCAAGCCATGGTCCGGGGCGAGAGGGAATGGGAAGCCGTCACCTCCTTCTGCGAAGCAGTCATGCTAGTGAAGGAGGTGGCGGAACGTGAGAGGGAAAGAGCCTCACGTCCCAGCCGCCGCGGGAGACGCCCTGGGCGTCGGGGGTCACGTGGTGGCCCCCGGCCACCGTAGGCGCGGGCCTGTGGACGGCGAGTTTTGGGCTAGCTCGCCGTCCGGCCGTCTTATGACGACAGGCCGTGTCGACGGCGCGTTCGTGTTCCACGCGCGCCTCAAAGAGATGTCAGCAACCACGTAGGGGGTCCGCACGGGCCGATGCCTGCCAGGGCTGCGGGACTGTTCGAAAGAGATACCGCGGCCCTGGAACACAAAGGGCAAAGAAGGAACATGGATGGGTTTTAGTCAGTACAAGTCTGACACTCCCTTCCGCTCCGCCCAGAGCGGGGGGGGTCATTTGATGATTTCCCATCCTAAAAAAAAAAAAAAAAAGGGCTAACCCAAACTGAAATCTAAACTACCTACACAAGGCACTCACACTATTACACACACAGTCACACCCTCGCACTATTACACACACACACACACACCCACTCACACTATTACACACACACACGCTGACTCTATTACACACAACACACACACACTTACACTATTACACACACACTCCCACTCGCATACATCACACAAGTGAGCTCCTTTTTTATGGTTCTGTACTCAAAGGGTAACCAACGAGACCCTATTACTAAGCCTTAGCTGTCCGTCTGTCTGTCAACAGGCTGTATCGCAAGATCCGTAATAGGTAGACAGTTGATATTTTCACATAATGTGTATTTCTGTTGACGCTACAGCAAATAATAAGTACTCTATAATGGTACGGAAATTTTCGTGCGCGAGCCCAACTCGCACTTGGCCGGTTTTTGTATTTTCTGTTTATTTTGTTTTACATTTTTTTCTATTGCATACTTATAATGTTAAGTGGAAGAGCGGAGTCGCCTAACACAAGCATCTTCTTGCTTAAAGATGATCTCCGAATAATGTATTAAAGGATAATGTAATTGAAAACATTTTTATTTAAATATTTAAGTTCATATGACCCCAATCTATTTAAGTCGCGAGTTAATAGGCTTCTTTTGGTTTAGCTCGTTTCCATCATCCACCTCATGACTAGATTGAGGACAAGAGTAGGCTCATTTAATAATAAAAAAAAACAGACAAAATATTTTTTTTATTAGATATCAGGATAACTATACATAAAAACCTTAATTTTAAAACAAACATACTTCATTTCAGTGCTTTTTTAATAAGACTTTTGATTACATGATAAATTTAATCAAATTGGTATCGTTCTTCACTTCGATTTTAGGGCCTGCGCACACCACGTTTTTTAAACGCGCCGTCGACGCGCGTTTTGGGAACGCGCGTCGGCGGCGCGTTTTTATCCTGCAGAGCAGTTTGTTGTCGTTTGTATCGATACAAACGCGCGGCACCGGCGCGTGTGTATCGATACAAACGCGCGGCACCGGCGCGTCTGTATCGATTCAAACGCGCGACACCGATACGAGCGCTAGCGCGCGCGCCTTCCCTACGGACGGGGTTTCCCCCGCAACGAGGGAAAGGGAAGTGTGAATACGACATTCGATAACAATTTGCAAATTTTTTTTCATGTCCTATTAATTTTCTAAACGTTGTTGTATAATGTCCACACAATCTTCTCTCGCTTGTAAATGGGTGTACCCAAAAACGTCGGTAATTTTTCTTCTTATTTTAAAAAATTAATAAAGCGCATGTAATCAATGCTGTCTCGACCGACGCCATCTTGCTACTGTTGACGAGGTTCTGCTTAAAAACGCAAAATGCCAGCGCGTTTGTATCGATACACACGCGCGTTTGCATCGCGTCTGCATCGCTACACACGCGCGTTTGCATCTCGTCTGTATCGCTACACACGCGCGTCTGTATCGCTACACACGCGCGTTTGCATCGCGTCTGTATCGCTACACACGCGCGTTTGCATCGCGTCTGTATCGCTACACACGCGCGTTTGCATCGCGTCTGTATCGCTACACACGCGCGTCTGTATTTATACAGGTGTGCAAAGGTCTACAGGCTGCGTCTGACTTGCGTGCGTATCGCGTCTGTATCGCTACAAACGCGCGTCGACGGCGCGTTTAAAAAACGTGGTGTGCATAGGCCCTTAAATTAAAATAAGCTATAACTTAGGATTGACACATGTAAGGTTACAGTAACATATTTCTCGCTAATAATTACAATCAACTATTTTCTTTTCACAACTAATGTAGCTCTTACTTAGGGTCATTTAATACATAATATACAAGGTGTAAACGGACCCTTCACGAAGCCATCAACCAAGCATTCTGTACATGATACTAAGTAACTCTACGTAAAAATTATTGCTGGGAAACGACTTTTTTTGTGGTGTATAAATAATCACGTTTTACGGTAGGACTTAATGTAGCCCACTCAAAACATTGTGCTGATGGATGCTTTGAACAGTGAGATAAGACAGACAAAGAGAACAGTGAGACAGTGAGTGAGTGTGTGTGTGTCAGTGAGTTTGACAGTAAGTTATTCGTATTCTAAAAAGTCTAAATCATTTATGCAAAGGTGAGTATTTGCTAACTCACTGTACACGGGTCATGGAGATATCACTACATAGTATAAAACAAAGTCGCTTCCCGCTGTCTGTCCCTATGTATGCTTAGATCTTTAAAACTCCGCAACGGATTTTGATGCGGTTTTCAGTAATAGATAGAGTGATTCAAGAAGAAGGTTTATATATACACCAATATTTTTTAATTAGTACAAAAAAAATGGAGCTCTGTCTGTACCCGTTCAATCAATCAAACCAATCAAATCATTTATTTGCAATGAATGCAGGACTACCGATCGTTCCGTTACTGATCATATTTGTGTAATCAAAACTAAAAAAAACGAAATCCGAAAATTGTCCACGAAAATTTGTCATAACTGGTAAATTCATAATTGAATCAATCATTCATCACAATTACCACTAGAAAATACTACGCGCAGTGCTTTTCCATTCCTGTCGCCATTCAAAGGTCCCGGCAAACTATATTTCCATAAATTGAGTGACATTATGGGATATAAACAAACGCTTATAACTTTGCTGTTGTATAAATATTATTTATTGAGACTTTACATATATAATAACAAGACCTTCTCTAATAAGCCCTTTAAGTATTTGTACTAATTAAAAAAATTGTGGTGTATATATATTGCACCCGTGCGAACCCAGGGCGGGTCGTTTAAAATTAAAAACAAGAATTAAAAAAAAAGTTTTGAAAAAGTTGGAACTTTGTCTAATATCTGCATAACTAGAAGGTTCCCAGGTAATGTCAAAAAAAAAAATATCGCAATGACGTGGAGAACCTTTCTTTTCGGCTTCGTTAAGGGTCTTTTTACACCCATTAATATTTACATAGACCATTGGGAAAACCAAAAACGGATCTAACACTGCCATCTTTGGGCCCTATCAGCCAAGCCAATACTCTCTCTCTATTTTGGCTAATACCAGCGCTGTGACTTTTCTTTTTTAAATGTTGCAGCAGCATGCTGAGATAGGGACCTTTTGACCTCGTACGGGATCAATTTAATTGTTTTATCTTTTGATTACTTTTTATATAATTTTCGTTAATACTTTTCTTTCTTGCTTTCAATAACTACAAGACAGTTCTACTGTCAGAAGCTGTGCCTTTATGGGCTACTCAGTCATGCTAATTCAGAAACACAAACATTAGGGGCCATCCATAAATTACGTCAAACGAATTTCATGATTTTTTGACCTGCCCGTTGTCCTCGTCACAGCTGGTAACATTTGTGAGATGCCCCCCCCCCCCTCCATAGTGTGACGTCACATATTTAGCAAATTTTACATGTTCATACAGATGTAGTTGGAAATATTTAATTTTTTCGTTAACAGTTACAATTTCGTGTTTTAACATTTACGTAAGCTAGATTTTGTCACAAAAATTAGGAGCCCTCCACTCCTTGTCACACTTCGTCGACCCCCTCCTCCCCCCTCTTAACGAGTGACGTAATTTGTGGGTGGCCCCTTACCGAAGCGCAGACGTTTCCCAGTTCAACTGTACATGACAAACAGATTATTGTTCCAAATACTATTATCTTAAAAACCTTTATTTTATTCCTCGTAGACCACTTCGTAAGTAATTTCTCTTGAGTCGACATCTTCATATAAAATTTCCCCTTCTTCGACTTCCTCTTTAAATATACCGACGTCCGGCTTGATGAAATGTACTTCCGTTTCCGCTATGGTACCCGTTTGGCTTATACTTTGAACTGAAAAGAAGAAAAAAAAAGAAATTTTAATTTGTGTCCCTTACTTGGGAAAAGAGTGGACCCCACCACACAGGGTATCCTAATTGTGGGGTCTAGCATAATAATGTTCCTACTGTTGGGACACAGGCCTCCTTTCTATGAGAGGGAGTGGGCTGTACCACCACGCGGGCCCAGTAGTTGGTAGATATCACATGTCTGCGAATGTTTGGTTCTAGGACATGCCGGTTTCGTCACGATGTTTTACTTCACCGTTTTGAGAGCAGTGGTGATGTAATAAATTACACAAAGTAATGCGCCTGCCTGGGTGCGAACCCACGACTAACTACTCGTAAGTCGGGGCCGCCACCACTTGCCCACCGCTGGTCTAGGGAATAAGTAAAAATCTAGGGCTGAAAGCTCATGGCCAGGCCAAAAACTCGACGCTAATACACGAGTGTTACCAGCATCTAAACTAGGTTAACAGGTAACAAATGACAGATCGACAAAAGAAATCTGTAATTTTGTCGATTCTTCCGTCGACAAAACCCGTTTCTACGGTGGTCATACTACGCGTGCTGGGCATAGTAATTTGGTAAATCAGGTACTCTCAGCGAGATCGTCAGTAAGGCTAAGGAGTTGCTGGCCTTCAGGGAGTTGTCGTGGATCGAATGATTTTCCCACCCGTACGCGATTTGGACGTGGAGTTGCGGACACCAGCCCGTTATACAATCCTACTAATTATTCATGCGTTACACAAGGCACGCACCTCTGATTTTTCGGATTCATGTACGTATTGTATAATTATCACTTGCTTCGGTGAGGGAAAACATCGTGAGGAAACCAGCATGCCTGAGGGATATTTCTCGACAGCATGTAAAGCCAAGACAGAGGCCCATGGGCGGCATAAAAACTCTGACACCAGGTTAGGCACTAACCACACGATAAAGAAGAAGATTCATGCGTTTGTTTGTTTGTTACTTTTTCACGCCTAAACCACTGAACGGATCATCCTGAAATTTTGCATATACATAGTCAGGTGTACAGAAACGGACATAGGGTACCTTTCATCCCGAAAAAAAGTACTGTTTCCGAGGAAAACAACAATAACGTTCTTATGATAATAGATGGCGCTACGTGTCTTTCGAATCATGATTGAATTATCCAACATTAGTTTTAGTATATGCGAAACCTGATAAACGTGTCTAGTATTTTTATGTAAAGAATCTATGTACAAAATTTCAAAAAGATAAGAAGATTTTTCATGATACAGATCATGAAAAATCTCAAAGTTATAAGCTTGTTCTGTTACCTAGTTGTTCGCACAAAATTCAAATACAAATTCAAATTATTGTCACCACGCAGCGCGCGCCTCCAGCGTCGTCTTGAGCTCATTGATAATAATAATTTGGCAGTAGGTACCTAAATTATTGCTATAGGTACTCAAAGTCGCTTGGTGTCCAACATTTAACTTTTTTAAATATTTTTGGGAAAAAATAAAACAAGGTTTAAAAATGATTGGAATCGATTCAGTTACTTATTCTGAACAAACTATATTCAGGTTTCGCATACACTAAAAATAATGTGTATTATTACAAGCAGAGTACAACCTGAATTGATTGTCAAATGCGAGCGAATCTGCAGGCAAAAGCTAGTACAATACAACAATGTCTTACCAGCGGTAGTATCCTCATTATCAATGACCCTCAATATCGCCTCCCTTAACATCTCGCGCTCCTTAGCCTTGTTCCTTCTCGTCTTGCTCTTGTAAGGAGCAGGCATCTTGAGATGAACGGTGTTCACATGGAGTTTCATCGAGTTGGACTGAGTGAAGAACTTGCCGCATTCTGGACATTCGTACGGTTTTATACCGGTGTGGACCTGAAAGATAAAATGGTGGATTTTAGAAATAAAAAATATACTTTCAAGCACTAAAAGTTCATCATCTGCCTGCCTTTTCCCAACTATGTTGGGGTCTATCACTATTTTTTATGGAGCGACTGCCTATCTGACCTCCACAACCCAGTACTGGGTAATACAATACCCCTTGGTAAGACTGGTTGTCAGACTTTTTGGACCACTGACTAACTGTAACGACTGTCAAAGATCTACAAATGACAGCCGGGACCAACGGCTTAACGGTACGGCTTTTGACTATTTAAGTAAAGCTAGTAAATACTCACTCGATCATGTCGTAGCAACGCTGCCTTATTACTGAACGCCTTCGGACAGATGCCGCACTCGTAGGGACGCTCACCGGTGTGTGTGCGCATGTGGATCTGAAAGTTAGCAGTTGTTTCATTATTTTCTTTGTACTGTTGGTTTTGGGTTCGATTCCCAGGAAGAGCAGTGTTCTTGTTAAAAGAGTGATGAATATAAATGTTGATGGATGGAGAGGGAGAGGAAGATCAAGGAAACGATGGACGGATTGTGTGACGAATGATATGAAAGAAAAATGGTGTAAATTAATGCATGACGGTTCTTCTTAAGAAAAAAACGTGTTGTGCCGACCCCAAGTACCATGGGACAAGCGATTTAAACCATTTCATGAAATTCTGTCAACAAAGGAAGCCAACTACCTGTAAGAACAGCGGCATGGTGAAACTTTTGGAGCACTCCGTACATTTGTAAGGTCTCTCTCCGGTGTGGACGCGCTGGTGATACTTGAGCGCTGCGTTAGACTGTAAGGAGGAAAAATAATATGATTTAGTATCAAGTAATTCTGATTTATAATACTTCTTGTGACTCAAACCTGACATCACCATGACCAAACTGGACATCATCATCTACCTTGTATTTCCCAACTGTGTTCAACTATGTATTAGACTGGAAGGTCTAACTGGATGCAGCTGAACACTATTATTTTACATGGAGCGTCTGCCTATCTGACCTCCACAACCCAGTTAGTACTGGGTAATACGATGACCCCTTAGTAAGACTGGTTGTCAGACTTTTGGGCCACTGACTACCTGTTACGATTGTCAAAGATAACTTAACGTGCTTTCCGAGGCACGGAGGAACCTCGGCACGTAATGGGTGGTCACGGACCAACCTAGGCAACCTCGGACAACCTATTGGACAACTTTCGTCCGAAACTAAAACGGCAGCTGCACTGTCGCATGCGATTTAATTTTTTTTTGACAATCCCGCCGCTCTATAGGGGAATATGCAAGAAATACAATACTTTTTTATATGTTAAAAATGCTTTTATAATTTTTGACCTCATTTTTACATGAATAGTAATAATTAATGTGTTATATGTATGTTAACAGTAGAAATCTATTAAATTCATTAATTTAGTCGCTACGACAATGCGTAATTGACTACATTTTTCAGATACGCGGAATTATCCAATGCTAGTTCCGCGGATTTGCACTATCCCCGACGATATCTAACAATGGCGTTCAAAAGATTAAACATCAAATAACTATAATATAGCTTACGGCATATCTCTTCCCGCACACTTCACACACAATGTTCTTTGCATTGTACTGCGCTTTGGTCTTCTTCTCCTTCTTGCCCCTGATCTTGGGAGGCTGGTCTTGCGGCTGAGGTGTTTCTTCTTCCTCTACCACATGTTCGAAGATCTGGAAGAAGTAACATAACATTACATCTAGGAAATGCAATCTTGAGTGGGAATAGACTACGCTAAACCAATCATCCAGGGTGGAACGCTGACGCAGAAACAGTTACCCCATATTCAGTACATCATTCTGAACCTGCTCACATAGAAATGATTAAAAAAATTGACATGTAGGTATTGCACTTTTGTAGGAAACAGCTGTTTTTAATTTTTAATGGGGAATTATAAAACGAGCGATTAAAAAAAAGCTTTGCGACTGATGATGACATACTGTATTAATAACTAGAGCGGTATGAATTTGAGTAAGCGAAAAATTAACTAAACTAACGACGAATATTGATTAATAATAAAATCCAGAACGAGCTTACAAAAAGTGGATTGTGATAAATCCATTTCATATATTAAAATTTTATCCGAGCAACTACATTACTAAGTGAGCGACTGGAAATACAGAGAGGGCAACTTCAATTTAGGTTAGGTTATTGTATTTTAAGTAACTCAAATTAATGTTTGTAAGATACTATTCTGTTGATTTTTCGTCACTTACAGTCAGTCGCTCACTTAGTAATTATATAACCCAAATTAATTAATTTTGACACTTAAAATTGTAATTTACAGTCACTCGTTTTATTGCTACCCATTTTTAATTAGCATTGAAAAATTTATATGATTTAAACAAACTACCTTCAATTACATTAGATCATGTAGACATCAGTAGGCTTTTAAAAGATATAGTTATTTTACAAAATGTAATCAAATTATTTAAAAGACCACTACTGTTCTTAGACAGTTCTCAAATTATACATACTATCTCTTCCTGGTTCTCTCCCACCTCAGCCGCTTCCGTCCCGACATAGTCATGTTCTTCAACGTAGTCTTGTTCTTCAACATAGTCCTGTTCCTCAACATAGTCTTGTTCCTCAACATAGTCTTGTTCCTCAACATAGTCATGCTCCTCAACAAAATCGTGTTCCTCCTTGATCTCGATGTGGTTCTCACCGTAGTGCTTGATGCAAGCTTGCTCGGTGTTGAATATGGCTTCACACTGTGGAGAGAAAAAAATATATATTATTTTGTGTCTCACGGCTGTGTGTCTTATGGGCAATGAAAACACATTAAAAGTTAGATGTATGGTTAGGGTTGGTTGTTTCCTTTGCAGAAGAATTGGCAAGAAACAGCATGCTTTAAAAAAACAAATAGATTTTAATAATATCATATTAAAAAAGAAAGAAAAAATATTTATTTGTCACAGAGAAGAGACACGATGTGCAAATAAAATGACAAAAATTTTTTTTACAATTTGCCGGTCAATGTCAGGTTGTATGTTGATTAAAATATGATTTGTGACCATAAAACATATGGCTATTATTCCGTTTATTGATTTTCCTTACATACTAATAACATTTTTAAATATTTTTATCAACAAAAATTTTATAAAAAAACATTCAAAATTATTAAAATAGTAGCCCACCGGTATTGGGAACAGGGTCAGAGCTACCAGTGGTCAGGGCTCTTGAGACAGGAACCTCCTAACGATACTCGCCATGTCCAGGTCTGGTTGTTCCCAAGCCCTATATACCCACCTTTCATCACTTTGGAATGTGGGATTCTATGTAGTGTTATTTTCCTTTATTCGTATTTACACATATAATTTTACATTTTTAAATATTTTTGAACAAAGTGACATTAAAAAAAAATATAGTGTAGTGTTATAATCATTAATATCATCAATCCTAACCCTCTAAGTTCATTAAATTCCATCGAATGTATGTTCATGAAATAGTCATATGTTTGTGAGTGATTGTGTAAGAATTAAAGTTGAAGAACATGAGATTAAAGTATTGATCCTCAGTAATGGCAGTCTTATTGGATTTATCTGTCAGAAATTCCTTAGTACCAACCCAGAGCGAGACTTAAAAAGAACTAGCTAAATTGTGATGTACTGTTAGATCATACATCTCTGCCTAAACCTTCGGAGTTAAAAAACGTGATGTTATGTAGTAGAATAAGACACTGCACTAGAGGTGTGCTCGCTCAATCAATTATTTGCAAGTAGCAAGCGTAACAACACGGCAATTGCCAAATAAAAACATGCAATCAAAATTCTTTAGAGACTGACATTTACCATCAACCTTTGATTCGCCCAAGCCCAAACCATCCAGAAAACTGTTTTTTCAGCAGATTCCTTCACAAACTATAAATAAACACCATCAATTTGTACTTACAACACCACATTTGTATTCTTTTCTCTCTTTTTTCAACGAGTGATCTCTCTCCAAATGTCCTTTCAATTCTTCTTCAGTGGGAAATGTTTCGCCGCATTCACAGATAATATAGTGGATACTCACGAAAGAGCAATAGAACATATCGTCCGACATCGCGAAGATATTTCAAGCACAGATTAGTAATTTAATGATAAATCTGCGGTATTAATTTTCTATGCCGCGGCCATATTGGATTCTATTTTCTGTGAGGTGTTCCTAGTGATGTGCGTGCGGTTTTTTTTTATAGTCGATTTTTTTGACGATGGCAATTAGATGGAAAATGATGGCGATTTAAAAAATAATAATTTGCGTCTAAAATGAAAAGTGAGAATATTATTAACAAATTCTTTAAAAAGATTAAGTAATAATCTATTTATTTATTATTATTATAAAACATGGAATAATACAACACGTCCGTAATCATAAACCCATAGTTCTCCCGATCCGCACCCACTTCCTGTGTGTGTTGCGCTTATATTTGTATATTTTTTGGAAGTTTATTTATTTTTCAGTTATGCTTTGGTTTTCAGTCATCCGAAAGTCAGAAATATTTACATCAACTTGGTATTCAGGGGAGATTTCATTTACGAGAGTCCTTAAACCTGTCCGGATTTATTGGATACAGCTCTTGGGTAGCGCTTACGAACTTGCGAACACTAAAGAATTATAAAGTTTCTTTAGGACTCGTTTCATCGAAAAACACCAGGAATTCAATCTACCGTTATACCTCGCATTCGTGAACTACTCAAAAGCTTTCGACAGCTTAACACATACCGCAATATTTTCTGCACTCGGCAAACATGAAATAGAATGTACGTATATACATCTGTTGCAAAAAATATACCAGAACAGCACAGCACCCATACGCCTAACTACCACCGGGCCAAATTTTTCCATTTAGAGAGGAGTCAAGCAAGGCGACCCGCTATCTCCCAAACTCTTCACAGCTACGCTGGAAGAAGTTTTTCAAGAGATAAACCCACTCTGGCAAGACAAGGGTGTTGTTGTCGGCGGAAAGAGGTTAACTAATCTTCGTTTCGCCGACGACATTGTCCTTTTTTCTTCCTCAGCAGCTGAGCTAGGCCTAATGCTCGATCAACTGAGCCACGCCAGTTGCCAAGACGGGCATTCAATGAATATGACTAAAACAAAACTGATGACGAACAGCACAAAGCGTAACATAGAAATTGAGGGCGTGGTGATTGAATATGTCCATGAATACATATATCTCGGTCAGATAGTCTGTTTCCAGGCAAGACAAGATAAAGAAGTTGCTCGACGCACCGAGAATGCCTGGAAGAGCTACTGGTCGATGAAACATTTGATGAAGGGATCTCTCCCTCTCGCATTTAAGCGAAAGCTCATGGACATGTGCATTCTCCCCACCCTCACCTATGGAGTGCAAACGTGGTCGCTTACAAAACGTCAGAAGTCCGCACTTGGGGTCTGCCAACGAGCTATGGAGCGAAGTATACTGGGTGTCAAACTTACGGACCGCATCAGAAACTCCATACTTCGCTCCAAAACTCAAATAACTGATGCTGGCCTTACAGCTGCTAGGTTGAAGTAGAACTGGGCTGGTCACGTCTGCCACATGTAGGAGGAGCAATGGTCAAAAATTACCACTGAGTGGATACCAAATAACAGGAAACGACAACGTGGCAGGCCCAGAAGGAGATGGCGGGATGAGCTGGACTCTTTCGCAAAGGATTGGCCTACAATCGCACTAGACCGCAAAATGTGGAAGGAGGGAAGGGAGGCCTTTGCCCTGCAGTGGGACAATATAGGCTCATAATAATAATAGAATAGAATAGAATAGAATAGAAGGTTTTTATTTCAGACCAGGGTCCATAGGGTTAGTAACAATTTTACTTAACTTCTAGTGTTAGTAGGTTACAGACACAGATGAAAATATATACGTTAAAATACAGCATGGAGCCGCATCCACCTTCGCAACATCGGGGAATCCCACCGATCTGCGAACACACCGAGAATACTGTTGGTGCTGCCGCGAACACGAGTCATCAAGGATGCACATCTATTTCTAATAATGGCGGCAAAACCATCAATATTATTATCTGCAAACATCCCTGACGCACTACTACGCCACGGCAGCCGTAGCAGCACTCTCAGTGCATTATTGTATTGAACGCGTAGGTCGCTGTATGTCCGCTGAGTAAAGTTGACCCACAGGCTGCACGTGTAGAAGGACTGGCAGTAAGCTTTGAAAAGCGTTACTTTAACTGGCTTCGTACAACGTGCAAACCTGCGAGCCAGCATGTTACAACGGACAGCCAGCGACCTACGTTCCCTTTCAATGTCACAATTATCTTTGAGATCTTCAGTGACCCAGTTCCCCAGATATTTAAACTTGTCCACCCTTTGTAGTGGTTCTCCACAAAGAGCGACAGTCGGAATACATGAATATGTCACATTTCTTGCTTTAAAAACCATTAGTTCGCTCTTTGTGACATTATATTTGAGCCCATGATTCACCGCATAGCATTCGCATATAGCGATCAGTCGCCTCAGAGCACCGATCGATGGGCTCAGCAACACCATATCGTCAGCATAACTAATATTGTTAATGCACACCCCGTCAATATGACATCCGACACTGGTGCTGCTGAGCTCAAGGATCAGCTGGTTCATGTATAGGTTGAAGAGCCTGGGGGAGCTGAGCCCCCCTTGCCTCACCCCGCACTCCAACCGATACACGTCCGAGTGCGAACCATTCCACTTCACGCTATTGCTTTGACTACCATACCAGTACTTAAATATCGACACTATTTCAGATGGTAAGGTAGTTTCACATTCAAGTTTACGCCACAAAACATCGTAACATACAAGATCAAATGCCCTTGACAGATCCAGAAAACAAGCAAAAATAGGAGTCTTCCTGCCTGTGTAGTATTGGACAGTCTGCTTGAGGCACAAGATTGCACTCTCAGTTGACAGCCCAGGCTTAAAACCGAACTGGGCGTCATGTAGTTCGAGGTGTTTAGCCAATTGCTTATCAAGCAGACTGTCCAACACTTTTGCTATGACAGTGGCCAGAGAAATGGGCCTGTAATTGGATATGTCAGAGACATCACCGGTTTTATTTTTCACAATAGGCACTACCATTGTATACATTACGTCATCAGGTAAGTAACTGTGACTAACGCACAGGTTACAAAATAAAGCCAGCACACGCGGCAAGTGTCCCCCCGCATACTTCAGGTGTTCGATGCTGAGGCCATCATGACCCGGGGATTTACCCCTCTCCATTTTCTTAATGATGACTGATATTTCTTGTGCCGTAAAAACCATAGAAAGGTCCCCAGAGTTGCCTCCAGCATCAAACACCCGCACAGATCTAGTAAGAGGTGACTCAATCTGGAAATGACGCCGAAATGCATTGGCTATATCCTCCGGCTCGTGCACGCCCGCCACGCTCACAGGGGGACTCAACTTCGGATTCAAACTATTTGTTGATTTCCAAAATGATCCAAACTTCTTTTTAGTGTGATGTTTAGCTAAAATATCCATTTTTATCTGGTTTTGGTTATCTTGACAATATTTCACATTTGCCTTAAAGGTTTTTCTAGATTGGCACATTTTATTGTAAACATAGCAGGTTTACCATAAAACAACCATGTTTGATAACACAGTCGAGCCTCTCTGTGAGCGTCACGAACATATTTGTTCCAACCAGGAATGTATCTCTTGCTATTATGACGCATCTGTTTACACAAATAAGTACGTTCGGCACCTTCCTTTAAAATGCTTACCAAACTGCGATACATTGTATCTAACACTGCCACGTGATTAGCATTAGAACACATTTTATGCGCACAATACTGAAAATCATCTGGAAAATCTATTAATTTTAATTTAGAATTACAAAATTTTGAATATTCATTAATTTGATTGATATCTCTTTCACCCCATATAACCTTATTGCAAGTATAGATTGGGTCTACCAACTTAGGTATTATTAAATCAATATTACATTCAATTAATAAAGGAATATGATCTGACAAATATACTCCATACAAAACTGACGCGTCTACAACTAAATGTCGTGCCGCACTGCTCACCACACAGTGATCAAGCCAGCGCAATGCACCGTTAGCGGTACTCTCAAACGTAAACGTGTCCTTCGGAAGTAGTTCCATATCAACACATGACCACGATTGCTCCCCACATACAGTTAACAATTCTTTTGAAAAGCGCTCGCCTGGATGTGCGTTAAGATCACCCAATATAAACACTGACTCAACATTACTGTTCTCAATTATAGCAATGATTTCACTTAAGCACTCCGTAAACTCAATTAGATTATCAGACGAGTTAGTCGGCATATACACTGAGAATATCAACAGCGAACGTCCCGCGTGCTCAATCCTAATAGCTAACAGACGATCACTATTACACTGCACCACTGATACCGTCGCAAACGCTGATTTCCTCCATAGAAGCGCAACTCCACCATACGGTCTACCTATAAGGACTCCAGCAGACGTGTCGACGGCGGACTTGCCAGCATACGCAAAATCATCATCAATACTACCGAGATACGTAAAAGCCAAGTCTCCTGAAGTGCAATAACATCAGCGACACAGCACAACCTGCGCACACAATCAGCTGATCGAATAACATTCTTGCAATTGAATGTCGAGAAAGTTACATTCTTTTTGATGTTGTTATCCATTATTTGCTACGGGATTATCATTAACAATATCTGAGACTTTTCCTTTCTTGAAATTAATAAATCGTCTGAACATTACTCCCTCCGGCCAGAATTTGTCATCCAAAAAAGTACATAATTTGTGTTTAGGTATAAACAACTTAAAGGCGTTATATTGCCTTTCCGACTTCATATTGAGTTTCTCCAGTTTTAAAAGTTCATTCGTTTTTTGCTGTATGTATTCACATATGTCTTTCTCAGTTGTATCCTTATTCACATTAGAGATTAAAACAGGTATTTTTATCTCGGCGGCCTTAAAATTTCCTACTGAATTAGAAGTAGCTTTTCCTGTCATGCCAACAAATCGATTTCTGGTTTTTGACCTTTGCACCAATATCCATTGTTCATCATGCTTATTTTCCTTCCAATCGCCTTTTTTTACAATATCTGCCAATGTCTGTTGTTTACATGCGTCATCTAGGGCCACTAAGCTATCATTCTCAAGCATAGTCGAGTTAACAGGTGCAAGAGAGACGGGCTTAGTCTGAGTAACACTTTCGGTATGCGTGTGTACGAGAGAGCGATATATCGGCGCAGGCGGCGTTTCGCTTACACTGTCGTGACTCATATCCTTACGACTGGAACGCGATACATCGACGACGTTTGCCGGCCGCGATTCGATGTGAGGTAGGAGGCCAAACGGGCCGCTATCACAATTTATCATGTACCCTCCGCCTCTTTTCTTCATGTTAACATTCGAATTAATTAACGGACTCGATTTTTCCATAATCACTTTTTGCTTCATTTCCTCCAATTGGCCATTTGTCACATAATCGCTCTTTATATCTCCAATTTCTTTCTGTAAAACCAATATATCCTTCAACAATTTCGTGACGTCAACGTGATCAAAACAAACTGGTGGTAGTTTGTGTAGGTCATACGCCACAAACACTGGTAATAGTTCAGGGTCTACTGTTTTAAACACAGTTACCATATCTTCCAGGTCTTTTTGTTTCTTGTTCTTGCGTCTCGACACCAGTTTTCTTGTTGTGTTTGTGGATATAAACAACAACTTCTTCGCCTCATCTATTTCCTCCTCAGAAAATGCAGTTTCACATATCCTTATCAAGCTTTCATTATCGACTACATGATGCCGATCTCGTATAAAGGCAAGGACTTCCGATATCACTAGGTTGCAACTCGTACACTTTAACTTATTTACGGACATTCTCGTAAGACAATTCGGCGACCGCTACCGACAGCGCTCGCGCGAAGACTCAATAATAATATAATATATATATATATAATAATTAGGACTTGTTGACTTCAATCTTTTCATCCATTCGACTAATATTGTTAGGTCAAGGAAAGCACAACACCATCTGCATGACGTATTTTTGTTTTACATCCATTAGACTATTTTTTCGCTAAACGATGACGAGCGTTTAATTACAGTTACTGTATACTCATTACTTGAATAACACTTTCTCTTTCTGATAATTTACTGTAATTCCAAACTAAATTTATTATTTTAAAATAAAAAATATCCATCTTGACACTGTATTTGACATTTGACTGATGAATGTCAACTATTTTTTTATCTGTGTGTTAATTACTTGTTTGGTACTATCATTTATTTTGGTGAATTATTTGATATTTTTGTGTGAAAAATGCTGTGAATTTCAGCATATATCATGGAAGATTTACTAGCATGTCGGGTCTGCCTCGCTACTGGCGTAAATCTGTACGATATGTACAAATACAAACTCAAAAATCTTTTCGAAATATTCAGTGGAATTCAAGTAAGTTTGTTGTTTTTTTTTATTGTTTATGTCTGATCTGAAGCTTTGTTTATATAAAACAAGGTATAGGATTTTTTCTGTACGTCCTACTGTCGCCCATAGCCTAGAAGTCTATCTTGATATTTGGATAATATTACAAAGAAATATTTCAAATCATTTAATTTCCTGTTAGAGCAGTGGCCAGGTAGTAAGTAACTATGTCTTACGCCGGTTCGAATCTAGGCTGGCCCTACTTTGTGTAAGTTATACTGCTCACTATGGTGAAAGAAAACAAAGTGATTCAGATTCAGCTGCATCCGGTTAGACTGGAAGCTGACCCCAACATAGTTGAGAAAAAGCTAGAGAGATGATGACCTCAACTAATGGTGGTCTGTCTTCTACCAGTGGGAATATTATATGCTGATTAAGCTTATTTGCTTCATTTGTCTAGTGGGCTGCTGAGTATGATGTCTTAGGTTCGATCCCTGGGTTGGGCATAATGTTATTGGGTTTTTCCACCGGGAATTTCTCAGTAACGGCCACAGAGTCCGGTTTTGTGCCCGGTTGATGACGATAGGCTCACCCCCTATTACATGGGACTTAAACATAACTGGGGACATATGGGTGTACTTGTTAGGTATACCTCTGCCTAACCATTCGGGATTATAGTTGTGATGTTAGGGTGTGACAGTGTATTAATCGAAAAACTTGAAAAAACCGGCAGCACCGTTATATAATCTATACTAATATTATAAAGCTGAAGAGTTTGTTTGTTTGTTTATTTGTTTGTTTGCTTGAACGCGCTAATCTCAGAAACTACTGGTCCGAATTGAAAAAATATTTTAGTGTTTGATAGCCCATTTATCGAGGAAGGCTATAGGCTACATAACATCACGCTACGACCAATAGGAGCGGAGCATTTATGAAAAAGATTGCAAAAACGGGGAAAATCCAAACGCAGACGAAGTTGCGCGGGTCAGCTAGTATTACTATAACGTTGCTAGTGATAACATAATAAATGCACGAGTGGAGTTAAAAACTTATATGAAAGATCAATATTTTTGATGAGAGGCTTGTAAAAAAATAAACCCTAATTTGACAGGTGTCACCAGCTGACAACTACCCTCAATACCTGTGCTGCTACTGCAGGGCATTACTTTTGAAGTGTGACATCTTCAGGGAGAGATGTCGGAGGGCACACGAGCTCATGAAGTATGCTGAGATGAAGAGTGGGCTGGTGAGTTCTGTCTTGGTTTTTATCAATTACTAGGCTAAATAATAACAGCCGCTCGTAACGATCTTTAGGTTAAGCCTTGCTTGCCTAGGTTGCTCTATGGATGGTTGACCACTCATTACATAGCTAGTTTCCTGCGTGGCTCGGTAAGCACGTTAAGCCGTTGACCCCGGCTGGCATTTGTAGATCTTTGACTGTTGTTAGGTAGTCAGTGGCCCAAAAAGTCTGACAACCAGTCTTACCAAGAGGTATCGTATTACCTAGTACTAACTGGGTTGTGGAGGTCAGATAGGCAGTCGCTCCATGTAAAATACTGGTATTCAGCTGCATCCGGTTAGACTGGAAGCCGACCCTAACATAGTTGGGAAAAGGCAGGCAGATGATGACCCCCTGTATCCCTTGTGCAAATGTCAACCATTTTCGAATAAAAATTTGCTCAAAATTATGAAAATCGTATCAATTCGTAGCTCTGATTTTAAACTATTGAAGATAATTGTCATTTTATGATTGACCAACTTTCATACAAACTTTCAACCTTCGTTTTAACTCCTTAGGGGATGAATTTTCAAAAATCCCTTCTTAGTGCACACTTACGTCATTTAAGGACCGTTTCTGCAAAATTTCATGCTTCTAGACCAAGCGGTTTCCGCTGTGCGTTGATCGGTCAGTCAGTGAATCAGTCAGCCAGTCAGTTTCTTACTTTATATACAACATTAGTTTTAGTATATGGGAATACCTGAAACACGTGTCTAGTATTTTTATGTAAACAATCTATGTACAAAATTTCAAAACTGTATCATGAAAAATCACAAAGTTATATGCTTGTTCTGTTACCTAGTTGTCTGCACAAAAACGCGGTCACCAAGCAGCGCGCGTCTCCAGCGTCGTCTTGAGCTCATTGATAATAATAATTTGGCAGTAGGTACCTAAATGATTGCGAAAGGTACATAATGTCGCTCGGTGTCCAACTTGTAACTTTTTTTAAATACTTTTGGGACAAAATATAACATGGTATAAAAATTATTGAAATCGATTCAGTAACCTGAAAAATAATGTTGTATAGATTACCTACTATGTATTAAAGTGTAAGCAAACAGATAAGAATAACAAAACAATATTTCATGCATTGTTTTTTTTTTATAAATTTTCAAAGTTGTCTGCAGATATCTTCAAAAAAATTAAAAAATTTCAAATTACTCGAATACGGTTGACATTTGCACAGGGGTCATAGGGGGTCTTTCGGTTACAAATGATCTCACCATCATCCCCTTATGATTGCCGTCATATTACCAGTAACTCTGTAGTTGGGACAATCTTTATCTCTTAGCTGCCACGGTTTATTCTAATTACTTTATTTTTTCATTGTTGTTTTTATCTTTTACTCCGGACGCTCTTAATGTGCACGTCTTTCTACATCGTTCTCACATATATGTATAATCTCAACATGAACGATGTAACCAAGATTTTGTAAGAGTATTTTGATTTAAAAGAGTGTCCATGGAGTTTCTTGCCCATTCTTCTCCATAGAGATCTACGCTTTGGAATGTGCAACTACAGTACTTTCTCAAGTTATTATGCCTTGTGACTGTGACTTCGCTTTTTTTTTGTTTTATTTGACATTCAAAAGTGCCCGTGATGGTCTAATTGAAATAAATGCTTTGAGTTTGAGTTGTAACAACGAGGCTTGATGCCCTTTTCACGATTAATTCACACTTTATTCATTCATATTGCAGCTGACAACATCCCAAATACACACAATAGCAGTCTCCAATCACACGAGCCTCCCCCTCTTCATATCAACCCCGGAATCGACCACCATAACAGAAGTCCTGATCAAAACTGAGGAGCAGCTTCCTGATGTGGTATTCTTTAAAGAAGAAGTCGACTTTAGTGATGAAGAGCCACTGGCGAATAAGGTGAGTTTGAGTGTACTATCCTTTCATAATGAAGACTAAAGTTTTCAAACAGACGAGAAGCGTAAATAATGAGATTCTATTGATGGTCACACATCTCTCCTCTCGTCTTATGTCCGCTTCGGTGGAGTCAAAATCAAAATCAAAATATTTATTTCACATAGGCCAAGATGGGCACTTATAAAACGTCGACAAAAAGGTGCACGGTTCGGGTTGGTCGTTTCCTATGGAGAAGAACCGGCAAGAAACTCCATGGTTACTCTTTTCAAATCATTTGGTGTTACAATATTATCATGGATTGTACTTAAGTATGGGGGGACAGCGTTGGCCCGACAATAAGTCGTTGCTTACTACACAAAAAATGTACAACAAAATAAAAAGTTAACAAGCAGCTGGGAATCTACAAAGCCTACAATGTTCACACATTCACAAACAATTGATAAAAAAGAATCTATACAAAGGTAAAAAAAAGAATAGTAAAATACTAAATTAAACAAGTGACACAAATATTGTTATCAGTGCTGTAACTATTCTGAGCAAAAGATGTATAAATGATTTGATAACTATTGTGAAAATCTGATTCGAAAGAGGAGAAAAAATGAGATTGAGAATAGTTAGAGACATCCACATATTTGTGCCGTTTATAAAGTCCGGGCTTTATACCTTCTCTTGACCCTTCTGAGATTACAAGCGTGATGTTATATGTCAATAACAGGTGAAGAAGAAGGAACAAGAGTTAGAAGTGGAAGTGCCTCCTCTGGAGAATGATGATGACTACGACTACATGGACGGCGGTGACCGAATGGCTTACGGTGTCGAGGTGGCGAATGTGGGCAGCTGTGACGCGGACTTCGATGTTGCCTGTAATGAGATCGAGGTGAGATATTTTGTCTGTTAATATGTCATAGTACGGATGGCCGATGGGGCCGAAAAGTTCTAGAGTGGCGACCGCGAACCGGAAGACGCTGCGTTGGAAGGCCTCCCACTAGGTGGACCGATGACCTGGTGAAGGTTGCAGGGATCGGTCAATGTGGCGACACTTGGGGGAGGCCTATGTCCAGCAGTGGACGTCTTTCGGCTGAAATGATGATGATGTCCTAGTATACAATATATTTAAATTCTTTCTTCACAAAGGTTCACATAGTTACCTATCTATCAGTGGCGAAGGTACCATACAACCTGATTCCTACCGGCTTCCCTTTGAAAAATTGCACAGTCAGTATTCTATAGCCAATAATATTCTATTAATTAAAGGTATGTACTCCGGCTCAATTTACCCCTTCGCTACTGCTATCTACACATCTCTATAAATAAATAATTAAAGGGTCTGTTTGTAATTTCAAAATAACAGCTTTTTACTGAATGTTTATGAAAGTATATACGACAACAACAAAAAAAAAATTCTGTCTGTTTATCTGTCGGTTTGTCTGTCTGTTTGTTCCGGCTAATCTCCGAAAAGGCTGGACCGAATTTGAAATTTATTGCCAGATAGCTGATGTTGTTATAAGGAGTTAGGCCACTTTTATTTTAGAAAAAGGGTTAAGGTACCGTGCAAAAAAAAAAAACCATTGAAATTGTTAAAAAAAAAAATCGATTAAAATAGGGAAGTAACATTTTTATATTAATTTCACGTTGATGAAGGCCGCCAGCAACAGCTAGTTGAGATATAAAAGAGGGTACTTATATGAAGTGAAACATAAAGGGTGTAAAAAGACCCTTAGCGAAGCCGAAAGGCACATGTTATCCCCGTCATTGCGATATTTTTTTTGTTCTAGACCATACCTGGGAATCTTCTAGTTACGGAGATATTGGGGGTTCCAACTTTTTCAAAAGTATTTTTTTTTAAATATCTGTTTTTAATGTAAGACTTTTTACTGTACACACCTCCACGACCCCCGTACTATTCAATCCATCCATCAGCACAATGCTTTGAGTGCTTTCCATCGAGTCCTACCGTAAAACGTGATTTTTCACCCCAAAAAAAAAAAGTCGATTCCCAGCAATAATTTTTGCGTAAAGTTACTCAGTTTGATGTACAGAATGCTTGGTTGACGGCTATGTGAAGGGTCCGTTTACACCCTGTATTATAAACGCTTTTCTTTTTCAGGTTGTATTTTTAACTCAAGAGGAACAGCTGAAAGAAATACTGGAGAGAAAAGACTCCTATAACTACATAAATTCATTCTATAAATGTGAACACTGCTATAAAGGATTTATTCAGGATGCGACATATAAGAATCATATGCTGAGGCATGATCCGGTATGTACAATGTTTATTTTAAATAAAAAAACTTCTCGCCTAAGCCGAGACAGATAAGCAAATCAAGTATCTTCACTTGGCTCGTGAGCTTGATCTGTCTCAGCGATCATTGTGCCGATAGTCGTATCAGCCCATGGCTTAATTGCCAAGAGCCTCGACCAACATCTGAGGAGGCTCTCGTTAGGCAGCTGGATCCAGGGCTTGATTCAGAAAGCGGTACTCCTGGACACGGCTCGTATTGTTAAGAGGTTCCTCTGTTGGAGCCCTGACAGAGAACATTTCGAAATGTCTTTTTAAAAAAAAGATAATTTTAAATTTCTGTTTCTATGGTCAATCTAAAATCAGTCTGATTTATTTTTTTTTTTTTTTTTTTTTTATTCTGTATGGGCTTACTCTTGACCTCAATCTAGTCCTGAGGACAGAGATGAGGTCGACGATGGAACGAGCTAACCCAAAAGAAGCCTATTAACTCGCGATTTAAATAGATTGGGGTCATATGAACTTGGAAACACCGACGCAGGCAGGGAATTCCACTCCTTGGCTGTGCGCATAATAAATGATGTAGCAAAGCGCTTCGTGCGAATGTGTGGAACATCGACAAGGTATGGGTGATAACCTGCAGTACGTCTGGACTCCCGATGGAAGAAAGGAGATGGTGGAATGAGTTCGTGGAGCTCTTGAGCACACTCACCGAAGTACAATCTGTAAAAGACCGACAAACATGCAACTTTGCGCCGATGGGCCAGGCTATGAAGCCTGGTACTAACCAGTTTATCGTCACCAATGAGCCTCTTGGCTCTGCGCTCAACAGAATCGAGTGTGGCTAATTGGTATTTGGCTGAGCCATCCCAAAGGTGACAGCAATACTCCATGCCGGACCGAACTTGAGCTTTATATAAGACTAAAAGCTGTCCAGGCTTGAAGTAACGCTTAACCCTGTTTAGGATACCCAGCTTTTTTGCCGCAGTTTGGGCTTTCGACTCAATGTAGGCACCGAAGTTCAGATTCGCACTCAACTTCGCACCAAGAAGCTCGAGGCTGTCGGTGACTGGTACAGATGCACCCCGGAAAGTAGGAGCCAGATTGAACGGATTCCTTTTGGCGGTGAACAGGCACACTTGAGTTTTGGTGGCGTTGAAAACAACCAAATTCTCATCACCCCATTTGGAGACGAGACTTAAGGTTGAATTCGTTCGCTCTACCATGGCCTCTCTCAATGAACGAGCTGTAACACTATTTTTTGAAAATGTTCTCTGTCTAGTTTTTAGACTTATGTATCCTGCTTATGCGTACGAAGATTCATTACAATAGGTTCAGTTATTTCGAAACAAAATCACTTGAAAGTTTGTATGAAATGCCGCAAGACGTTAACGCTTTTAATCAGAATAGAAATATGTATGAAATTCAGCGAAATCGGGAAAAAAAATATATTATAAGAAGCCGCTTCCACACTTTTGTACCTGCCTGGAAAAAATGTGCTTTAGGTAAATATGCATCCGATCCCTGGTCATAATGTATGGAACAAATTACCGATTAAAAATTTCTATGCGGGGAGGTTCAGAATAATGTACTGAATACGTGGTAACCGTTTTCCCTTCGGTGTCCCCTCCACCCCGTATTGTAAGTTTACTCTACTTATTTATTTCACAAAGGGTAGTATTTAAACAAGCGAAAATACATTCATTCAATCAATCAATCAATAGTCTTTATTTGTAAACATAGGTTACAACAGTGTGCAAGATGTTACAATAATTGTTTTACATAATATAGTTTCTCTATGTTTTGCCATTTGGCGTACAAATATACATTTAAAGGAGGCTTTTGCCAATTAGGTAAATTAATCTATAGCTAGTTACTAGTATTATAAAGAGGTAAAATTTAATTCGTAATATCAATATCAATTTTAATAAAATGCATTAGGTAATGTCAGGTAATGTCAATCTTTAATGAAATACGATAATGTCAATAATAAATGATTATGATGTCAATAAGTTACTGCTAAGAAAAATGTCATTCAAATTAAAGGTGTCAAAAATATTGAAACTGGGCTACTGAAATACTAAGTGAGTGACAAACAGTGGGCGAATACAAATGTTTAAAACAGCGACTTGAAAATACAAATTCGAGTTACTAGTTGTTCAATACGATCAGTGTGATAATTCAGGGACTCTGAAAAAAACCTAAAACAAGGTTATTAACCAGTTGATTGTAGACAAGGCGTAGTCGACGTAGCACTGCTGCGCGGGGCTCCTATTTCTGTTTGCAGGGTTTAAAGTAACCTAACACGAAGGGGATTCCGGGGTCTTAGTTCTTAGACCCCGCCATCCCCTTCGGACCTAACCTGTCCGAGTCGGGGTGCCACAAGTCTCTCTCAGCCTTCGCTCGCTCTTGCTTCCTATATTCTCCTTGCCGCAATGACCGGATAAATAGTTACTTACTTGGTACAATAGTCGCCCATTCAGTGTATTGGATTGGTCGCAAATTAAATTTTTATTATTCTTCCCCAGTCATACGGCACAGAAACATGCCCAATATGCAAGACCCGCTGGCCAAACTTACGTTCCCTAAAATCCCACACAACCACCGCCCACGAGCGAAAATACATCTGCAAGTTGTGCAACCACATCTCAAAGAGCAGCCACAGAGCCAAAGAACATCTGAAATGGCATAAAGGACATAGGTTTGTGTGTAAAATATGCGGCGCCATGTTTTCTAAGTCGACCAGTCATCTCACGCATTTGAGATTACAGCATCCGACCAAGTTCTGTTGTGAAGTCTGCGGTGAAAGTTTTTTGGGAGAAATTGGATTGAATATGCATATGAAGAAGAGCCATAGAGGCACTGAGGTTGGTGTCTTTTTTAGTTTTTATTTATTTACAAGCTTATGCCTACTGCTTCGCCTGCGTGGAGTTCATAATTGCCCCACGAGATTATCATACCGGGATAAAAAGTATCCTATGTGTTAATCCAGGCCATAAACTATCTGTGTGCTAAATTTCATCCAAATTCGTTCAGTAGTTTTTGCGTGAAAGAGTAACAAACAGCCAGATAAGAGTAGGAAAAGTGGAGTTCCGCGTTTCGCCAGCATTACTCCTACATTAGCTATTTGCCAGTGAAAGTCCTGTCAAAATCGGTCCAGACGTTTAGGAGATTAGCCGGACCAAACAAACAGACAGACAAAAATTAAAAAAAAAAATGTGTTTTTGTTATAAGTGCCGTATATATTTTCATATACATTCAATATAAAGCTGTTATTTTGATATTACAATACAAACAGACACTTCAATTTTATTTATTTTATAGATTTTAATTTGTGAGTAATTTGTCTTGTTTATCTTTTTCAGAAAATAAACTTAAAGCCAGAATTTAAATGTGTTGTCTGCGAACAGTATTTTAAAAGTATGGAAGCTTTAAAACACCATAGCAACAGCTATGAAAATGGTATCTGTGATGGCAGTCTCTGGTGAGTACATAAAATAACATCGCGTTTATACAATATTAGTTTTAGTATATGCGAAACCTGATACACGTGTCTAGTATTTTCATGTAAAGAATCTATATACAAAATTTCAAAACTGTATCATGAAAAATCACAAAGTTATAAGCTTGTTCTGTTACCTGGTTGTCTGCACAAAAACGTGCTCACCACGCAGCGCGCGCCTCCAGCGTCGTCTTGAGCTCATTGATAATAATAATTTGGCAGTAGGTACATGATTGCGATAGGTACTTAGTGTCGCCCGGTGTCCAACTTATAACTTTTTTTAAATATTTTTGGGACAAAATATAACATGGTTTAAAAATGATTGGAATCGATTCAGTTACTTATTCTGAACAAACTATATTCAGGTTTCGCATATACTAAAAATAATGTTGTATAACAAATAAAAACAATAAAATACCTGGAACTCAATGAAAACAGTAAACATGGTAAATATCCCTTTTCTAGTGTTAATGATAACATCGCGTTTGTATTTCTTGACGGGTCGGACAGAGGTGTATGTATAGCAGTGGCGAAGGTGCCATACAACCCGATTCCTACTGGCTTCCCTTTAAAAAATGGCACAGTCAGTATTCTATAAATAAATAATAAAATCACATTTAAGATTTGTACTCCGGCTTACCTCTTATAAAAATTGACCCTTCGCTTCTGATGTACACCCATATTCAAAGTCATTAAAATTATTGTACACTAGCTGACCCGCCAACTTCGTCTGCTTCCTTAGATATTCATTGAAATCAAATGATTTAAGGGCAATTTTGTTCAAAATTAAATACTTGAGATGAATAACTGTCTTACAATTTAAATGTATTTTAATTTTATTGTGATACATTACTTTAATTATGTGCTGTGATTTACCTACTTAATTTTAATAATTTGCTGTGTGTAAATGCATTTTAATTAATTTATTAATTTTATCTATATCAATCTGTGTTTTTAATTTTTTTATGTGATTTTATTTATTGATGAACTTAGATTTGTGTCTTTTTTTTCAAGCATTAGCAATGCATTATTGTTTTAATAATATCTACAGCCACATATAGTGCATGTGGTGTTAACCTATAATTAATTGTTGCACTTATAAATGTAGCAGTAAATATTGTTTTATGAATGTATTGTACAAACAATTGTTGGTTAACCAAATAAATAAATAAATAACTTATTTATTTAGTTAGTAATCCTTATAGGATTAATAACATGATTATAAAAACACACGATTACCATAAAAAAGGTTATAGTGAGTCCATCTTAAAGATGGCCATATGTTATCGCGGACTTTTTTGTAGAACTTTTTAAAAGGAACATTACCGTAATACATGATTGTTGCGTAACTTTAACCGTTTACGCAGCGCACGCAACGGAAGCTCTCAAAAAGTATAAATTTCTCGGTTCAGCCGTTTCGGAGATTAGCCAGAACAAACAGACAGACAAAAATTGAAAAAAATGTGTATTTGTTATAATTGCAGTATATATTTTCAGTAAAAAGCTGTTATTTTGTTATAACAAACAGACACTTCCATTTTATTTATGTATAGATGTGTATTTTTGTTGACAGCTCATGTTTTCAATGCGGTGACAACTTACCAACACAGGACGCTCTGAGAGAACATTTAAAAACCCACGACGTTGGCGTCAAATGTGAAGAGGTAAGTGTGATAGTGTGAGTTCTTGCGTCAGAGCCAAGAGCCGCCTGAAATAAACAACCAACTATGTTGGGGTCGGCTTCGACCTTGAAGCCGAAAGGCACTTGTTCTCCCCGTCATTGCGATCATTTTTTTGTTCTAGACCATACCTGAGAACCTTCTAGTTACGGAGATATTGGGAGTCAAAGTTCCAACTTTTCCACAAGTTTTTTTTTTAAATACAAGTTTTTAATGTTATAACTTTACTTGACACACCTCCACGGCCCCCGTACTATTCAATCAATCCATCAGCACAATGCTTTGAGTGCTTTCCATCGAGTCCTACCGTAAAACGTGATTTATCACCCCAAAAAAAATAGTTTCTGAGCAATAATTGTTGCGTAGAGTTACTTAGTTTGATGTACAGAATGCTTGGTTGACGGCTTCGTGAAGGGTCTGTTTACACACTGTATTATATTCTTACACTTCAGCCAATCCAGAATGTGGCTGCTACTGAGAAATTCCTGAATTACAAGTCCAATAACACTGCCCGACCTGGGATTCGAACCCAGGACCTCATGCTCAGCAGTCCCGCTTGCGACGACTAGACCAACAACAGGGTGTTTAACTCTTCGCTTTTTCTGTTATACAGGGTGTTAACTCATCGCTTTTTCTATTACACATGGTGTTTAACTCTTTGCTATTCTGCTAAACAGGATGTCTGACTCTTAGCTTTTTCTGTTATACATGGTGTTTAACTCTTCGCTTTTTCTGTTATACAGGGTGTTAACTCTTCGCTTTTTCTGTTATACATGGTGTTTAACTCTTTGCTATTCTGCTAAACAGGATGTCTGACTCTTAGCTTTTTCTGTTATACATGGTGTTTAACTCTTCGCTTTTTCTGTTATACAGGGTGTTAACTCTTCGCTTTTTCTGTTATACATGGTGTTTAACTCTTCGCTTTTTCTGTTATACAGGGTGTTAACTCTTCGCTTTTTCTGTTATACATGGTGTTTAACTCTTCGCTTTTCCTGTTATACAGGGTTTTTAACTACGCTTTTGTTACAGTGCAACAGAAACTTTGCCCACGAGCGCTCCTTCTCCATCCACTACCAACGAGTACACCTAGGCATCAAACTGAAACACTACAAACCTCGGGACAAGGGCAAGAGGACGCCCTGCGTCTGCGAGATCTGCGGCAACAAGTGTATTGTGAGTCACTCTTATGTCTATACGGATAAGGTTCAGTTTCCACTCGAACTTTAGAATAGAATAGAATATTTATTTGCGTAAAATATGGTATACAGGGTGTTAAATACAAATTGAGGCACAAGCATGTTTAGCTAGTATAAAACATAGCATGCAAAATTTTAAAGACAAGTAAGGCAACAACAATCGTTTTTTTTTAAACATCAACATTTTTCATCTTCAAATTCTTTTAAACTATAAAAACTACACTCGAGTAACCACTTATGAAATTTAATTTTAAATAATTTTACATTTAACGCTTTGAAATGCCAAGTGTTTTATTATAAATGCGCACACACATTGCCAAGCAGTTACTATTGTATTTAGATAGTTAAGTAAAAATTACTTTAAATTGCTTTTCCGTAGCTTTGTCTGAAATTCTCTTACGGGAATGTTTAATATAACCTTTAACACTCGGGGTTAAAGTAGGTTCCCATTAGCGAAAGAATTTTTTAAATCGGATCAGTATTCCCGAAGATTACCTACGCCCAACTAAGGCCGAGGCACAACACTGCGTTGCGGCGTCGTGTCGCAAAATGACGTCGCACAGCAATACAATGCGATGACGCAACACAAAAATGACATCGCATACGACATCGTACGACAAGACGCTAACCGTCAGTTCAGTTTTTAGTAAGACATGGGTCCTACTCCTGCTTGAGTTAAGTTGCGACGCCGCAACGCAGTGTTGTGGCCGCGCCCTTACTTATCAACTTTACCTCTACATAATATCAGTAATGTAGATGATTACCAGTGGCGAAGGATGAAAATTGAGTCAGGAGAAGACGAAGAAAAAAAAATAGGTTTTTTTTTTCAATATTTATTTTGACCTTATTTTCGTTATTAGTTACCCCGAAAACCATGAAAATTATACCCATGACGAAAAAAACAAAAACAATTTTTGGTGCCATTTTTGATCTCATTTTCGTAATCAGCGACTCTAAAAACCACGAAAATGACACCCATAAGAAAAAAACCCAAAAATTTTCTTCGGCGTCATTTTGTATTTTCATTTTGACCTCATCTTCGTTATCAGCGACTCAGAAAACCACGAAAATGACACTCACGACAACAAAACCGAAAATTTTCGTCGGCGCCATTTGGATTTCAATTTTGACCTCATTTTATTTATCAGCGATCCCAAAAACCACGAAAATGACACCTATGACGAAAAAACTGAAAGTTTTCCGGTCCCGCGGGGAGTACAAGCGATATGTTCTGTTAATTTTAAAACCACTTTTTTGTCTGACAGTCCAACGCTGCTTTGGTATACCACCAACGTACCCACACTGGTGAGAAGCCTTTCCAATGCATACAGTGCCCGAAGAAATTCAGCATATTTCAAAGATTACAGGTAATATTCATTATATAGTGATGTAATTGTGAGGAGCTCGTTAACGGTACCTGCCTAGGTTGGTCCGTGGATGGGTGACCGCCCGTTACATACCGAGTTTCCTCTGTGCCTCGGAAAGCACGTTAAGCCGTTGGTCCCGGGTGTCATTTGTTGATCTCTGACAGTCGTTACAGATAGTCTGTGGCCTGAAACTCTGACAACCAGTCTTACCTAGGGGTATCGTATTACCCAGTGCTAACTGGGTTGTGGAGGTCAGATAGGCAGTTGCTCCGTGTAACATACTGGTTTCAGCTGCATCCGGTTACACTGGAAGCCGACATGACATAGTTGGGAAAAGGCAGTCAGTTGATGCTGTTTTAGTGACTAAATATAGGGTGACTGGTAATTAGTGACCGATACTTAAACACGTGATTGTACTCATGATAAAAAACAAGTTTCCCAAAGAAACATTTTTTGTTAAACAGCTAACAGCTGGTAGGTCACAGGAGCGCGCGTGCTAATTTCATACGGCTGTTGTGTTATTGTGATAAAAGTCTGTGTATAAAAAAATGTTTCTTTGGGAAAGTTGTTTGTTATCATGAGTACAATCACGTGTTTAAGTCTCGGTCACTAATTACCAGTCACCCTATACAACATTATTTTTAGTATATGCGAAACCGGAATATAGTTTGTTCAGAATAAATAACTGAATCGATTCCAATAATTTTTAAACCATGTAATATTTAGTCCCAAAAATATTTAAAAAAAAGTACAAGTTGGACACCGAGCGACATTAGGTACCTATCGCAATAATTTACGTACCTACTGCCAAATTATTATTATCAATGAGCTCAAGACGACGCTGGAGGCGCGCGCGCGGGCGCGCTGCTTGGTGTCCAAGTTTTTCGTGCGGACAACCAGGTAACAGAACAAGCTTATAACTTTGTGATTTTTCATTATTCAGTTTTGAAATTTTTTACATAGATTCTTTACATAAAAATATTAGACACGTGTTTCAGGTTTCGCATATACTAAAACTAATGTTGTATATCGAGTTAAAGTCAATCCATTAATTTCCACTAGGCTATTGAAAGACACTTTTGAACGTCAAACTTAAAGCAAAAGAAATAGAATTGATTCTATGGCCTTAACTATGCAAATTGATCAAAGTGTTATTGGGTTTTTTCAACTGGAATTGCTCAGTAGCAGCCATGCTAGTGAAGGAGGTGGCGGAACGTGAGAGGGAAAGAGCCTCACGTCCCAGCCGCCGCGGGGGTCACGTGGTGGCCCCCGGCCACCGTAGGCGCGGGCCTGTGGACGGCGAGTTATGGGCTAGCTCGCCGTCCGGCCGTCTTATGACGACAGGCCGTGTCGACGGTGCGTTCGTGTTCCACGCGCGCCTCAAAGAGATGTCAGCAACCACGTAGGGGTCCGCAAGGGCCGATGCCTGCCAGGACTGCGGGACTGTTCGAAAGAGATACCGCGGCCCCAAGTCTGACACTCCCTTCCGCTCCGCCCAGAGCGGGGGGTCATTTGATGATTTCCATCCAAAAAAAAAAAAAAGGGGCACTATGGAGCCAAACCATTTAGGTTCTGAGACGCATGGTCCTCCGACGCACCGTTTCCGAATTATGGGCCTTCTAAAACTAAAAAAAAAATTTGTAAGTCCAATCGTAACTGAGGAAATGTGGGTGTACTATTAGGTGCTCCTCTGCCTAACCCCGTCGTGTAGACAATCATGTTATACTATCAACATTGTCCACAGATCCACGTCCGTACACATACGGGTGAGCGCCCGTTCAAGTGCTCAAGTTGTCCGAAGGCTTTCAAGCACAAAGCTGCTCTCAACAGACATGACCGGGTGAGAAACTAGCGTATTAAGAGGAAATGCGGGTGGTCTTTTGTCCATACAAACGTATAAGCATAATCAGCCTATAATGTTCCCACTGCTGGGACACAGGCCTCCTCTCTATGAGAGGGAATGGGCTATAATCCACCACGCGGGCTCAGTGCGGGTTGGTAGATGTCACATGTCTTCGAATTTTTGGTTCTAGGACATGCCGGTTTCCATACAAACGCTCTCGCCTGTTTTCTCTCTGGTTTATGACTTTAAAGCAATGATTTTTTACAGTAAAATAAATATCAACTTCTTCTATGTCCCTATGTTTTCCTTTTTGATGATACATAATCTTTATAAGCACTAGAACCTTTATAAAATGCTCAAAATTGCCTATTTAGACCGCTGTCAACAGAGGCCTAGTGTACAAATTTGACAACTATTAATGAAAAAAGAAAAACATAGGGACACAGGAAATACTCTTTTTATTCTGTTTATGAAATATCTTCTAAATTGGTCGAATATTAGAGGAGGAAATATTCGAGAGCCAAACCTCGAATTATAACTTTTTACTTAGGCTGTTCAGTCGGATCTGCAGTTGTCCTTATCGCACCAATGTCGAAATCGCGCTTGCAGTGCGACAGCGATAGTATCTCCAAATACGTAATTATAAAAAATTTCTCCGACCGCATTTCCTCTTAAAGGGGAGCGCCAGGGTAGCCTGCAAAATTCAAATTTTCTTTTTTTTTTTGCATTTTCTTAGTCAGTGTCAGGTTGTATGTTGAACAAAATATGATTCGCCACCGTAACAGATACGGAAGAATCGACAAAATGACAGATTGTGTCGACACGATGACAGATTTCTTTGCACTATCTGTCATTTTGATGATTCTTCCGTCAAAGAAATCCTTGTCTACGGTGGTCATGCTACGGGCGCAGGTTAGGTAATAACCACAAGATAAAGAAGAAGACTGAAATATCTACATTTATTTTACAGGTACACTCAGGAGCGAAACCGTACCAATGTGGTCACTGCGGCAAGACATTTTCACAGTCCAACTCGATGAAACTCCATGTTAGGACTGTCCACCTCAAGTTACCAGCACCTTACAGAAATAAACGAGGGACCAATGATAATGTACTAGAGAATGAGATCAGTTGATATTGTGAAGTAATTATGAGGAAGTCACGCAGAAATCGCAGTGGAAGTGGAAGCCGGAGCGGTGGAAGTCGAAGTCCGCCCGCCAAACTGTGCCATGTTTCATCAATTGCTTAGAGATCCTTCAAGAAATAGTACTTTTTGATGCAAGTGTGCAAAGTTGGTCATTGCAGTGGAGACATTATTGCGGTGCCAAACTTTGGTGACAACTGACACACAAACAGTGCCGTTCACGTTTTTGTGACCTCAAGTAAATCTATCTATACATATAAAATTCAAAATCCTGACTGACTGATATATCAATGTATAGCCCAAACCGCAGGTCCTAGAGATATGAAATTTGGAGGGTGTATTCTTGTGAAGAGTAGGTATCCACTAAGAAAGGGTTTTTGAAATTCCACCCCTAAGAGGGTGAAATGGTGTGTTGAATTCTCTGTGAAACTATTTATTATCGGGGTCGATTGACGTGAAAATTATGAGAAATGTGTATCATAGTTTTTCCAAAATCATCCCTCAACAGATTCAAATAGGGCTTCCAAACTCACGTAGACGGGCGTATGGCGCACAGTGTGGCGCAGGGCGTGCGGGGCGCGGAAGTCTTTACCTATTAGTAAGTAGGTAGGATTTTCCCGAGGTAGACGTGTCTGTAAATATATGCGAAATCCCGATTAGTCAGTCAGCCAGGAATTTGAATTTTTATATGGATAGATGCGAAAGTTTGTGAGGATGGATGGAGTGATAGATGTTTGTTACTCTTCCACGCAAAAGCTACTGAACGGATTTAGATGAAATTTAGCACACAGATAGTTTATAACCTGTATTAACACATAGGACTTTTTATCTCGGTAGAATGATCCCGTGGGACAATTATAGAACTCCACGCAGGCCAAGCCGCGGGCAAAAACTAGTTCAACTCAAAAAAATACGCTCAGATGGAGGTGGGCGGGTTTAGATAGGCCTTTAGTGTGCGTGTATATAGGGTCTTTGGGTTGTGTGTACGGAGAGAAATGAAATGCTGCGAAACTATATAATTACTTTACTCATTAAACTTGTTACGAAATATTACAAAGGAGTAGCTAATCAGGTTGGGAGCGCGTCTATAGTTTACAGTGGTTACGGGCGAACTAGTCCGGAACTAGGCCGGGCGCTGCACGTATCATGAATACAAAACGATGTGTCAGCGCTCCTACAGGCCCGTAGCATTTGCTACTCTTGCTACGTGGTTAATCCGGCACTAATTACAAACAATAGCATAACACTGTTAAGGAAATGCAACAATATTTATAAATATTGGTCCACTAAGGTATAATTTGCACTCTTCGCGTCTGGAAATAAATTTTAAGGAACGAACTTGGAAAAAGATTTTGAAGTAGCGAGTTGGCAACATGTGTCGGGGTCGTTAACCTGTAGATGCTAGCCTATACGTACAAAATGATGAAGATGAAAAATTATGTCATGTGACTAAACCAATGGATACATTTAAATTACTTTTTTGTATGCAGATTGGGAACGTCATAAGGTCATCGCAGTTTAATTTTTTGTCGTATTGTCGGCGTCACCCTGTATACAGCTGACCTTAGAGAGACGGACAAAATTAAATAGACGATGATTAGCCTTCAACTTGTCTTCAATATGTAAACAGATATTTATGTAAATAAAAATATATTATAAAAACATTATTAATTTGTGTTTTAATGATTTCCTAAATGTATTTAGACGGAAGTTAAATAAATATTAATATAATGAAGGTATTGTTTTCATTTAAATTAAATTCATTTCCGTATTTTTTTTTAATGATCCCTGTGATTTGTCCAGGCACTTTGTGTAATTTATTTCATCACCACTGCTCTCAAAACTGTAAAAATAACATCATCATCATCTGCCTAGCCTAGCCTTTTCCCAACTATGTTGGGGTCGGCTTCAAGTCGAACCGAATGCAGCTGAATACCAGTATTTTACATGGAGCGACTGCCTATCTGACCTCCACAACCTAGTTAGTACTGCGTAATACGATAGGTACCCCTTGGTAAGATTGGTTGTCAGACTTTCGGGCCACTGACAACCTGTAACGACTGTCAAAGATTTACAAATGACAGCCGGGACCAACGGCTTAACGTGCTTTTTGAGGCACGGAAGACGTGAGGAATCCTAGAACCAACAAATCGATGACGTGTGACATCAACCAACACGCACTGGGCCCGCGTGAAGAGAAGAGAGAGGATGGCCACATAGTTGGCACTGTTGCCAGGCCGATGACGACAACTACTAAACTTATACTGTGACTTACGGGATATCTTCCGTGATTATTGATTATTTTGAGCTCCTGATATTTCGACGCTGTTGCAAGCGCCATGATCGCGGGTTGACTGGAGAATGCGGGTGGATGGAAAATAAATTATTAGGAGCAGACAAATCTGTCTACAAAACTCACTCACAGTATCACCAGGTTTTGTGGAGTCCTTATAATGATGCTGGCTGCTAGTTTTGAGCATAGGTACTCAAAACTGGATTCCACGTACTTGACAATTTGAAACCCACCTCTCGATTAAAATTTTTGTCGATGTCTGTGACTTCTGAAGCTAAAGTTATTCGAAGTCGAGTTTTGAGTCGGTTTTCATCATCATCATCATCTTTTCAGCCGAAAGACGTCCACTGCTGGACATAGGCCTTCCCCAAGTGTCGCCACATTGGCCGGTCCCGTGCGACTCGCATCCAGGGGATCCTTGCAACCTTCACCAGGTCATCGGCCCACCTAGTGGGAGGCCTTCCAACGCAGCGTCTTCCGGTTCGCGGTCGCCACTCCAGAACTTTTCGGCCCCATCGGCCATCCGTTCTGCGATCAATGTGCCCTGCCCACTGCCACTTAAGTTTGGCTATTCTTCGGGCTACCTCGGTTACCTTGGTTCTCTTGCGGATGTCCTCATTTCTGATTTGATCACGCAAGGAAACTCCGAGCATAGCCCTCTCCATTGCCCTTTGGGTGACTTTAAGCCTTCTGATAAGGCCCATTGTGAGCGACCATGTTTCGGTTTTATTTTTTACAAAAAAGTTTTTTTAAAGTCGTTTCCCAGTTATCATTTTTACGTAGTGTTACTTAGTTTGATGTACAGAATGCTTGGTTGACGGCTTCGTGAAGGGTCCGTTTACACCTTAATATGAAGCGTTCCTGTCTAGTTACGACTCCACGACTTAAGACAGGGTCACCACCACAATAATTCATAAGGGACTATAATGAATGCACTTATTCGTGACAACATAATAGTATCCAAGTAGTGTTGTGCAATACGCCTATAAGAGTAACCTGATTGTATGACCTTCGATCGCGATCGGCCGTGGATTGAGGCGAACTGGTTGCGTAGGGATGTGAGCGTGGGCCGAGTTGTCGATATCGATGTTTTTGGTGATGCTAGGAGTGTTCGAATTTTAACTAAGTACGTGTATAAACTAACATTAACACTTTTACTACGATAAAAATGTTATACTTTTTACTTACATTAAAAATGTCTATATTAGTTGAGTTTTTTTTCCTGCGTGCTCTTTTCCCAAATTTATTGAGGTCGACTTCCAGTCTTACAGAATGCAGCTGAATACCGGTATTTTACATGGAGCAACTGCCTATCTGACTTCCACAACCCAGTTAGTACTAAGTACTACGGTAGACGGTACCCCTTGGTAAGACTGGTTGTTAGACTTTCGGGCCACTGACTACCTGTAACGACTTTCAAAGATCTACAAATGACAGCCGCGACCTACGGCTTAACGTGCTTTCCGTTCCGAGGACGGAGGAACTCGGTATGTAATGATGGTCACCCATCCACATATCGACCTTGGCAAGCTCGGTTTAACCTTGAAGATCGACCTCACGTGACTAAAGGGCCCTTATCAGTTATAACGTAACAATAAATAAATTAAATCCCGCAACAGAAAAAATATATCTGTTTAAATTATATTAGGCCTAAAACATCTATCGACAAGCTTTCACACACTCAGCCCAACACTACGGCATTAAGATCAGCGGTAATCGGCAGTCCGATCTGATACACGGAGCTTTACACACAGCATCAATATTTATAAAATAATAGTGATTCAAATGTGACAAGGAAAAATTTTTTAAAAAGTATGTGTTGGATATTAATTCTTGGATGAGAAGCATAAATTCATCTTTACTACATTTGTGCAGCAGAGGAAAATAATGTAAGTATTTTTTTTTGTTTATACTAACACTAATTGTTAAATGGCTCGCATCTAAATATTAACAGCCCCACGGGCCGATATTATTATAGGTTATAGCGACCCGCACCGGCTTCGCAAAGGGGCATTTCCAACACTTCCAACAATTATTGTCATATTTCAACTAATTTACACAAAACCTTAACAAATAATACAGGGTGTAAACGGACCCTTCACGAAGCCGTCAACCAAGCATTCTGTACATCAAACTAAGTAACTTTACGCAGAAATTATCGCTGAGTAACGGACGGCAGGACTCGATGGATCGCACTCAAAGCATTGTGCGGATGGATAGATTCAATAGTACGGGAGTCGTGGATGTATTTATAAACGTGTGCAATAGTTGTAACTTTGACCCCCAATATCTCCGTAACTAGAAGGTTGCCAATGGTCTAGAACAAAAAAATGATCGCGATGACGGGGAGAACAAGTGCCTTTGGGCTTCGGGAAGGGTACTTTTACACCCATTATAAGCTTCTAATTGCCACATGGATGGGTAAACATCTTTTCTCACACGGAGAAGGAACGAGCGATGATCAAAATGATTACTCACTCTGATGTCGTAAGATGTTCACTTATGTTCAAAATTTACTTTAGACTGCCTCCTGCCCGACTCCCCGAGACCACCACCCGTCTCTATTGTCAAGTTAAAATACACGAGCTTAAGTAATTACTTAAGCTCGTGCTGTTGCTTGCTTAATTAGCAAGCATTTGTATGCGATAGACAAGAATATAAACGAATTTTTTTAAGAGTACATAAGAGGAAGTCTGAAAGAGGCGCCACTGGTGACTGAAAAGTTGTGTGGTAATCGGTTGTCGTGGTATGAGCTGTGATGCGGAGGAATGAGGAAAATGTCGTAGGAAAGTTTTGAGTATGAATGTGGATAATGGCTGTAAGAGCAGAGGAAGATTAAAGAAACGATGGATGGACTGTTTAAAGGATGATATGGCAAGAAAGGAGATGTCTGATGAGATGACGAGTTATAGAGAAGTATGGAAGAAAAAGACATGCTGCACCGACCACAAATGAATTGGGATAAGAGCAAGAGAATGATGATGATGATGAGACACGAATTTAAACGTAGTAAGAACCGTCAAAGAAAGCAAAGCCAAAGCCCTGTTTACTCGGACGCAACTCGTATTTTGGTAACCCATACCAACCCATCCGAGTGCGCTCGGATTATGGGGTGCTACAATACGAGTTGCGTCCGAGTAGGTATCCGAGCATACTCGGATCGTGTCAACGAGGTTTTAAGAATTCTAACTTTTGACAGTTCTACTTCAATCAATTACTAAACTACAGAATAAAAATCTTATCTATACTTCTATACTAATATTATAAAGCTGAAGAGTTTGTTTGGTTGAACGCGCTAATCTCGGGAACTACTGGTTCGATTTGAAAAATCCTTTTAGTGTTGGATAGCCCATTTATCGAGGAAGGTTATAGGCTATAGAATTTCACACAGACGCAGGTCGCGAGCAACAGCTAGTCTTAAACAATTACCTTTGAATTGTTTGTAGATACCGGTGACCAAGACAACATTTTCGTCAAACAAAAACCCAAATATTTTGCCTTGAGGCATGCATGTGCCGACATAAATATAAACTGTGTCATATTTGTAAACTCCATAAATCATACATGACTTACAGTTGAATGAAAACATTGTGTAAGTAGAATTATACGAATATTATCAAACAATCGTCTCCGTTACATATCTTGTAGAGTATAAACTATTGTCACTCAGTAATATATTATATTTACCATCGTGGTTAATTCCAGGGTGCGCCGGACGTATCAGGGGTTAGTAGAATACCGACGTGTCCTCGTAGCGACGATTGGCGGCGGCGATGTCTCGCGTCCGGCCCTGGTTCAAGCCATGGTCCGGAGCGAGAGGGAATGGAAGCCGTCACCTCTTTCTGCGAAGCATTCATGCTAGAGAAGGAGGTGGCGGGACGCGAGAGGCAAAGAGCCTCACGTCCCAGCCGCCGCGGGAGACGCCCTGGGCGTCGGGGGTCACTTGGTGGCCCCCGGCCACCGTAGGCGCGGGCCTGTGGACGGCGAGTTATGGGCTAGCTCGCCATCCGGCCTTCTTATGACGACAGGCCGTGCCGACGGCGCGTTCGTGTTCCACACTCGCCTCAAAGAGATGTAAGCAACCACGTAGGGGTCCGCATGGGCCGATGCCTGCCAGGGCTGCGGGATTGTTTGAAAGAGATACCGCGGTCCTGGAACACAAAGGGCTAAGAAGGAACATGGATGGGTTTTAGTCAGTACAAGTCTGAAACTCCCTTCCGCTCCGCCTAGAGCGGGAATGACGCCACATTTGATGATTTCACAACCGAAAAAAATATAATAAAAAAAGGGGTTAGTAGAATACGTCGCTCAGGGAAGCTCCTTTCATGCACCCCAATAATGCTCAGATCTCAAATGTGTATGCGGCGTGTCTCCTCAGACAATGGCCCATCTTCCAGCTTGCACTGCATGCCCTAACACCTGCACACTTGTAGATCTTATGACTGCTACAGCGAGCGGAGTTCGCATAGCTGGATTTTGGGCCAAACATATTTAATAAAAATTTGCCATCAACACGATAAGAAGAAGTCATTAAGATTGTCGCGGGCTGACTGCTCCATGCATATTCTGTCACTCTTGTCCCGTTGTAGATCATATCCATCATCTACCAGATGACATCGTGTTTATGAGCAACCCCATTCAATAAATTTTAATATCCTCCCGATTCGGCAGCCAATCTCAACGAATAATTAATAATAATAATAAGTAATGATAGTCGATGTTACCATCCCGCATGACGAGAACCTCGTGAAAGCTGAGAAAGAGAAACAAATAAAATATCTCGACTTGGCACACGAGGTTGTCGACATGTGGAATGTGAACTCGGCTATCATTGTGCCGATTGTCGTGACGGCCAATGGCCTTATAGCCAAGAGCCTCGGCGACCATCTTTTGAGGCTCTCCTTAGGCGATTCAGAAGGCAGTACTCCTCGATACGGCTCGCATTGTGAGGAGGTTCCTGTCTCTGGAGCCCTAACCACCACCGGTAGCTTGGACCCTGCTCCCGACACCGGCGGACCACTATATTTTATATTTTTAAATGTTTTGTTATATGGTTTTTTTTTTAAGAAATATTTAAAAATCTAATTAGTATGTAAGAAAATAAATTAATACTAATAATTAACATGCACACAAGTGTGTGGCAGACACAGGTGCACTCTCTGTTCCCATACTCTAATAGTCCGATGGGACGGTCGTCAGACACGACTGGAGAGAGATCAGGGGCGTTATGACATCATGGTAGACCACCTGGGTCAAGACCAACGGCTTTACGTGCTTTCCGGCTCGGTGGTGCCACACGATCAAGCTCCTGACTCCGAGCTACTACACTACAATTACTGAGAAGTCGCGTCGTCATCATCATCATCATCATCCTCATTGCAGCCGAAAGACGTCCACTGCTGGACGCCTCCCCCAAGTGTCGCCACATTGACCGGTCCCGTGCGACTCGCATCCAGCGGATACCTGCAACCTTCACCAGGTCATCGGTCCACCTTGTGGGAGGCCTTCCAACGCAGCGTCTTCCGGTTCGCGGTTGCCACTCCAGAACTTTTCGGCCTCATCGGCCATCCGTTCTGCGAGCAATGTGCCCTGGCCCCTGCCACTTAAGTGTGGCTATTCTTCGGGCTACGTCGATAACCTAACCAAGGATACTCTTGCGGATGTCCTCAGTTCTTATTTGATCACGCAAGGAAACTCCGAGCATAGCCCTCTCCATTGCCCTTTGGGTGACTTTAAGCCTTCTGATAAGGCCCACTGGCAACACACACTGGTCATAGACTTCCGTTTTGTAATCTTGAGAAGTCGCGTGCAAAAATGTATTTGGTGTAATATAGTTCTAATGTTACTACTTTGTCTGCACAATTAGATGGAGACGCCGGCAGCGGAGGCATCTTCAAACACTGATGCCGAAGAAGAGTATTCTGAAGGAGTCAGAGACGTACTGGTGAGTCACAAACGCATAATTCTTTCCATTAAAATACATACGCGTGTTGTTTGGCTTTAGTATTTAAAATAAACTAAAACTTTTAACGACTCTGTTAGCAATAAAATACAGTGTGTAAACAGACCCTTCACGAAGCCGTCAACCAAGCATTCTGTACATCAAACTAAGTAACTCTACATAAAAACTATTGCTGGAAACGAAATTTTTTTTGGGGTTACACGTTTTAAGGCAGGACTCGATGTATTGTACTGGTGGATGTTATATCATGTATTTAAAAAAAACTTGTGAAAATGGAACTTTGACCTGCATAAGGTCTAACTATTCATACACGAAATATTTTCAGGGAATCATCTAACGGCTATAACGAAGCCATTTCAAGGGATTTTTTTTTTAACCGAGTATATTTTTATAAAAAATAAATAATTTAAAATTACTTGACCCACAAAATAAATACTAGCTCCTTATTTTTGAACATCCGTTACGCTAGTTTACTACGTCGTATTTACCCATTGTTAGAATATGGGAGTAAAGATTCTATGCAAAAAGTCTCAATTTTTGTTAGAATTATAATAATTTCGTAAAAAAAAAACACTCAGATATTTTTTTTTTTCGTTGCTATGGCGACTTTACGACTTAAGGAAGTTACTCTTAAAATATTTCGTGTATGAATAGTTAGACCTTATATGTAACTAAAGGGTTCCTAGCTACAGAACAAAAAAAATATCGCAATGACGGGGAGATTATAGTGCCTTTCGGCTTCGTTAAGGGTACTTTTACATCCAATATATTATGATTGCAGTCAAAACTTTGGCAGGCGGTATTATAAGGAAACTCTTTAAAATGATCAATTTGGCAATGTCTACATTTGGTGACTAAATCACCTTCACCATGAATTCCAAAATGGCGGACAATTAAAATGGAAATCCAAGCCGTTTCCTTTCCGAAATGAGTCAGTCATTCAACTATTTAGGAAATAAACAATAATTAAAACTATTTTCGAATAATATTAATGAGAATTGTATCGCTCCGTGTTTACCAAAGAGTTTTAAATCAAGGTTTTGAATGAATAAAGCTTGGAATTAAAAGTGAAGGTGATATGAAGTTAATGTCAATGCCATCCGGATCTAAAGTGGCGTTTTGGAATTAGTTACCAACATGAGTGCTTACTTCCTAATACACAATGATTTATAGATTGGTTCCGATGTTTCAGAGCATGTGGGTATAGCTCTTCAAAGTTCGATTAGTTTCTTCTAGGCAAGCATGCTCCATCCTAGATCGCGTCATCGTTTCACATCAGGCGTGTTACGGCCAAATGCAAACTATGTAGTTTAAAAAAAAACGCTATGGCGATATTTGAGTTGGGCTTGAGGTACAGGTTGTGGTGCTGGTCTGGCATACAAGCGGTCCACACGATTTTTGGGTTCCGTACCTGAAAGGTAACCAACGGGACCCTATTACTAACCCTCCGCTGTACGTCCATCCGTCTGTCAGCGGGCTGTATCTCATGATCCGTAATAGGTAGGCAGTTGAAATTTTCACAGAATATGTATTTCTGTTGCCGCTATAACAACAAATAATAAAAATAAATTAAAAATTAAAGGAAGCTCCCCTTCATGGGCAAGTGGCCGGTTTTTGAGATTTTAATAACACTAAAAAAATATTATTAATGATTACCTAGTTAGTTGATATTATGATTATGTTATTTCAGTTAAATCTGCCCGAGGATGAGGGAGAGGGCCTGGGCTTCAGACTGACGAGGACCCTCTGGGATCCCTATCCCTGGGTAAGAACATATTATTGTGACCTTATACAACATTATTTTTAGTATATGCGAAACCTGAATATAGTTTGTTCAGAATAAGTAACTGAATCGATTCCAATAGTTTTTAAAACATGTTATTCTTTGTCTCAAAAATATTTAAAAAAGGGTTACAAGTTGGACAACGAGAATTATTATTACCAATGAGCTCAAGACGACGCTGTAGGCGCGACCGCGGTAGCTTCGCGTGGTGACCACGTTTATGTGCAGACAACTAGGTAACAAAACAAGCTTATAACTTTGTGATTTTTCATGATACAGTTTTGAAATGTCATACTTACATTCTTTACATAAAAATACTAGACACGTGTATCAGGTTTCGCATATACTAAAACTAATGTTGTATAGAAGAATTGGAAAAGAAATAGTGTTGCGTCGAGCCCAAGTTGAATGGGACAAGAGCAGGGAGATAAACTTAACAGGATGATAATATGAATCACGTTAAAATTCTTAAAATGGTCGCACCAACGCAGTTTTAATATTATGAATTGTCACTTTATGACCATTCTACGAATTTTAACGTCACTACATAGTATAAAACAAAGTCGCTTCCCGCTGTCTGTCTGTCCCTATGTATGCTTAGATCTTTAAAACTACGCAACGGATTTTGATGCGGTTTTCAGTAATAGATAAGAGTGATTCAAGAGGAAGGTTTATATAAGGTCTAACTATTTATACACGAAATATTTTCAGAGAATCATCTAACGGCTATTACGAAGCCATTTCAAGGGATATTTTTTTAACTGAGCACATTTAAAAAAAAAAAAAATACCCCCAAAATACATACCGGCTCCTTATTTTTGAACATCCATTACGCTAGTTTACGACGTCGTATTTACCTAGTGTCATTGTTAGATTATGGGAGTAAAGGTTTTATGCAAAAAGTCTCAAATAGAATTATAACTTTTTTTATTTAAAAAGTGTTTTAACGAACTTTGTTACTGACCTACGACAACCCGCCGAGCTCTCGATACCTCCCGCGCCTACTTCCACCTTCCCCGCTGTCACCTGCACATAGTTCTACGCCCAGCGCATAGCGATCACAACTTTCGACGCCAATTAACAAAGTTGCTTTGGCGTGGCGGTTTAAGGAGCTACACTACATTAATCTCCGTGGACGCCGGGATCGAATCTCACCAACCCAAAAGCTTTTTGAAGTTATTTGAATTTGTCTGGTGGTTTTGTATCTTGTTTACATTAATTCTGGTATTTATATCAGTTATAACCTGGTAAAATGAATCCTACCGACATCAAATTATCTCATTCAGATTCCGATTTAAGTAAAACGCTTGGAGCTGGTGGTGAACAAAATGTGTCAGTGCGGAGCAAGCGTAAACAACCAGAAAGCGAATTAACGCAGGCGCTTAATAAACTGTCATTAGACTTTAAAAACACTTTGACAGAGTGGCGTAGGGAGCTTGATACACGAATCAGTACTATTTCTGATAACGTTCTGAATATTAAAAGTGAGATTGCTGCTATCACCATGGTGACATCGGAAATTAGAAGCGAAATTTCGTCTATTCGCTCAGAACAATCTCGCCTTGCGAATCATCTTACAGAACTAGATGGAAAATATGACTGCTTGTCAGGTGAATTAGCTGCTGTACAGAGTACCGTTAAGTTTTTGTCTGATGAACAGACGGATTTAAAGGCGCATATCGAAAGGAAGGAAAACGACACAAAGAGCCTAATAAACGATCTCCTATTGAAAATGGACTACTTGGATCAGAATGCTAGGCAATGCAACTTGGAGCTGTGTAATGTGCCTGAAAGGCGCCATGAAAATCTACTAGCTATAATGGAAAAAATCAGCTCTAAAATAAACTTTAACATAAACATCAAGGATATTGTTTCGATACATCGGGTTCCTCATGCACACCAAAATAATAACAAACCTAAAAACATCGTAGTGAAACTGGCCTCACGTATATTGCGTGACAATCTTCTCAGCGCGTTTCGTTTATGTAAGGGCCTGACGTCGGACCAATTGGATATCTCAGGAACATCATTTCGAATATATATGCATGAACATATAACGTTAAAACGAAAACAATTATTTCGTGAATGTAAAAACGTCGCTACTTTGCATAATTATAAGTTTGTGTGGGTTAAGCACGGCACTATACTTGTCCGTGAGAAAGAACAATCGAAGTCGTTCGCCATTCGGTCTCACCATGATCTTAGTAAAATCAAACCGGGGGCTGCTGCCACTAGGGATGAATCTACCACTAAGAATGATTCTAATACTACGATCATGTAACGAACTCAGTGAACTCTACAGTGCGATGTTTATTTGCTGTCCAGTTTTTTACTTCTTGTTTGTGTACATAATAAATTTTGATAACGTGGATATGTCTTGTTCGCCTGATGTATATGTTTTCGTAATTGCTGCAGTTTTACGTTATGTTGAACTCATGCTTTCTGTAACTTGCATTTTCTGTTTTAATTCTATACTATATGTGCATTTTCTACATGGTTTTTTTGATGTCATAGAGAGTTTTAACAATTTTAATTTATTGGTGATGCTTATTATAATAATACTTGACTTCAATTTGTACCTCTTGAAATTGTCTTGTGCTTATACACTTGCTCAGACTTATTCAATATTACTGCTAGAATTTTATAGTTCCGTTCACGGCTGATAAATTATTGATATACTATCAAAATTGTAGGGGGCTTCGCACTAAACTGCATGTTCTATTTATGAATATTTTAGCCAATTGCTACGATATTATAATACTTACGGAAACTTGGTTAACTCCTGAAATACTCGACTCTGAGTTTATTGATAAACGGTATTCCGTATATAGATGTGATCGGGATCGCAAGGCTACTCAAAAGAAGGATGGTGGTGGCACCCTTATAGCGGTGCTGAAGGGACTGGGCTCTTTTACAATTGAGTCCACTATCTTAATTAATCAACACATTGAGCATATCATTCTGCGTATCCCGAGCGCGACAAGAGGTAAGTACGATGTCATTTGTTCAGCATATATTCCACCAAAAACACCTGAGTGTGTTTATGTCTCGTATTTGAATGTTTTGCAAGCAGTTGTTGATAGTGGAAGTGTTCAAAATTTCTATCTGTTTGGTGACTACAATCTCCCCGACATTGATTGGTTGGCTGCTGGAGGGTCACCTTTTGCGGCACAAAATATAAATAGCACTAACTCTCCAATTTCTAGACACATAAGCATCTTTATGTCCATTTTTAACGCCCACCAGTTTAATAAGATACGAAATTCGACCGGGAAGATATTGGATTTGGTGATCAGTAATAACGACTGTTCTGTCATAACACCCACTGACACACTATTGATCCCAGATCCTTATCATCCACCTCTATGTGTGATAGCCTCTTTCAATTTAGGTTGTCGAGCCATGACACGTAAATCCATACAGAGGTACAATTACTATAAGGCGAATTATGTTGAAATTAATAGTGAATTGGACAAGCATAATTGGGACGAATTATTACAGGGGCAGTCCGCAGAAGATGCAGTAAATACATTTTATGAAGTTATTTTCAGAGTTATTAAAACTCACGTTCCCTTAACATCGGTTAAGTCATCTAAATATCCTGTTTGGTTCTCACCATCATTGATACATATATTCAAAAATAAAAATAAGGCATGGTGTAAATGGAAAGTTTATCAAAATTTAACCGATTATGAACAATTTTCACTATACAGGTCGAGATTTCATAACGAATCCAAAACCTGTTACTGTCGATACATAAAATCGGTTGAGGATGGCATTAAACTTAATACCAAATATTTTTGGACCTTTATATCTAACCGTAAATCCATAGCCCCCATTCCTTCAACTATGCATTACGAAGGACAGTCGTCCAACAATCCAGACGAAATCTGTAACTTCTTTTTAAAATTCTTTCATTCTGTTTATGAGCCTTCCACTCTCAATAACATGCAGCAGCCGACTTCCGACTATGCTAGCAACAGTAGTCTCGTTAGCAATCTTGTGATTAATATTGAACAAGTGCATAGCGCTTTGAACTCCGTGGACTGTTCTAAAGGACCGGGACCCGATGGTATTCCGCCAATTTTTCTTAAAAATACTGCTGACACGATAAGTCTCCCACTATACATTATATATAATAGATGTTTGAGCCAGGGAACCTTCCCAGAAGTGTGGAAACGAGCCAATATCACCCCTATCCATAAGTCGGGCCCAAAGTATGAAGTTGAGAACTATCGTCCTATTTCCATTCTGCCGATCTTGTCAAAGCTCTTCGAGAGACTTGTCCACAATCAGCTGTACCCAATTGTTCATAAACAGATTATTAAGCAACAGCATGGGTTTGTCAAGAAAAGATCTACAACTACAAATTTGATTGAATATACTGATTATTTATTCAATAATTTAGACACACGTGTACAAGTGGACTCTATTTACACAGATTTCCGTAAAGCATTTGACAAGGTCGATCATGAATTACTTATGGACAAATTGGCATTCAACGGAATTCGCGGGGACTTGTATCGTTGGTTTACTTCTTATATTACAAATAGAACGCAAAAAGTGGTAGTTAATGGTTTCCATTCCAAATCCATATTTGTGTCATCAGGGGTGCCCCAAGGCTCGATACTGGGCCCTTTGTTATTTATTATATTCATAAATGATATTGGCATGTGCTTTCATAATTCAAAATATTTACTTTACGCTGATGACCTTAAAATCTTTAGACCCATAAAAACCACACGTGACTGTCAATTGCTTCAAGAAGATCTTAATCGTCTTGCAGATTATTGCACTGAGAACAAACTCCAACTCAGTATCTCTAAATGTTATTGTATTAGCTTTACTAAGAATAAAAATATATTTAAATATCCCTATGCAATACATAGTGTAACTCTGGCAAGGGAGAGTTTGATCCGTGATCTGGGAGTATTACTGGATGATAAACTGCATTTAGACGCACATGTAGATAAAATCATCAATAATGCTTATCGCATGTACGGCTTTGTGATGAGATCAGCCACGGAGTTTAAGCAGCCTAGTACATATTTATATTTGTATCGATCACTGGTGAGGTCACAATTGGAGCATGCAGTGCCTGTGTGGAACCCCTACTACAATAAATACAGTGAGTGTATAGAAAGCATACAGCGCAAATTTCTGAAGTCTATGCATTACCGTTGCTTAAAGAGTTGTTATCTCTCTTATAGTGAGCTAATTAAAAAGTACAATCTGCTTTCCTTGAGTTCAAGGCGTACTTATCTTGAAACCAAATTTTTGTATGACTTATGCAATAACTTGTATGATTGCTTAGATATTAGTAACAGGCTATGTTATATAGTTCCCAGGACATGCCAGGGACGACAGGTGCGGGCACGACCTGTATTCGCCACTACTACCAGTCATACGAATGCCGGCTTGCGTGCACCTATTCGTCGCCTTACGAGCAATTATAATAAGAATTTCTGCAGCTTAGATCTGTTTGCTTTACCCCAGGGAAGGTTTAGACAAATGTTGCTTGATTTATTGAAAAACTAATGTGACTTTGACTTTGTAATTTCATTGAGCAACACTATTAAGAGCTTCATTGTTGGTGTTGTTGATGCTTCACTATTTGTATTAATCTTTTTTGCTTTTTTGTTTTGTTATTTACCATATTGTCTCATTGTTTATCTGTGGAGAACGTGGTTGATTTCACATTTGTATTATTGTTGTATCTTACATTTTTTTTTTTTATCCTTAATGTGTAATTGTTTGTTTTCCCTAATAAATAAAATAAAATAAAATAAAATAATAATTTCGTAAAAAAAAAGGCTCAGATATTTTTTTTGTCGTTGTTATGGCGACTTTACGACTTATAGAAATTAACCTTAAAATATTTCGTGTATGAAAAGATAGATCGTATAAACATATATTGCACCCGTGCGAAGCCGGGGCGGGTCGCTAGTAGTTCATATTATTATCCTATCATGATACTGCTAAAGTGGCCTTGACACCTCTACCTGTAACAGAGTTCCAAGGGTAGACAGAGGTATATCCGTGGAATAAAAGCCTTGGCGTTTTTTCAGGTCCGTGAAGTGACTCCTGGCGGTCGAGCAGACCACGCAGGATTGAAACCAGGAGACTGTCTCCTACAGGCCGATGGCAAAGACTTGCTGGGACTGCCTGTACGTAATCAACAATAAACCTTAAAATTATCTTAGTAGGACTCTTTCTGGATAAACTCGATCGGGGTACTCGTCATTTGCGTGCTGCCGAGCGCATTGTCGATGCTCCCGCATGCGATAGCATTCCCGGCCTGTTTCTCGCTGGAGCAAATGACGGTTCTTCGAATTTGTGGATGACGTTGTCATTGCCACCTTCCCGCCTCCGATATTGCAGATATCTATAGGCTGCGGTGCTTACTTCTTACTATCGGTCACTCGTCTTGTTACCCACCCTATAACTTCTTCTTAGCGTGTCGATGGCAATCTAAATAAAGTTGGCCCAGAACTTAACCTCGAGTTTGGCGCCTTCAGTAGTGGCTATCAGTTCCTGTAATGAACAAACAACAAGACACATAGGACATGATATTAAATACCTCATCGTTTGTGGAACAGCACCATATTTACACTACACCTGGGCAGGTATTCCTTGCTGTGACCAACCTGGGTCCGTATTTATAGACTTCCAGGTCACCTATGGCGACTCATGTCCTTGTGGGAGATTTTCAGCAGGTGGAACGAATGGGTTTGGTAGGGAAGCACATACCTCGCCACAGCTTTAGTCTTTCCGTAGACCCAATCACCTATACAACATATGTTTCAGGTGGGACAAGTGGCTGGTCTAATCAGAGGAGACGGTGGGGGTGGCGGTGTGTCCCTGCTCGTGTGGAACTGTGGAGTAGATCCTAAGGATGACCCCGAGGTAACCATTGCTTTCCACACAATTTCTTTTTATTCTCGCTATTTATTGATGGTACGTCTTATTAAAATACTGGGACGCGGTACCCACTGGTCATGTTAATCGCAGTGTTAGTAGTGCTTTTTAAGCCCTTCAAAGTGCAGGTATAGGCACACTTTGGATATTCCAGCAAATGGGCCATTCTGGTGATTTTCATAGCATAAAAAAATTGGTAATTCATCAACATCTAATCAAAAACAACATCCGTCCTTCGCTAGAGATAGACCTCTCCTAAGCCACAATGCCCTGTACTACGCCCTCTGCATCCAGTCTGTCCCAGTCGCAGCCATCTTTTAAAGTCGTCGGTCCATCTAGCTAGCTAGAGGAAGGGATGCCTCCACTAAAAACTAATTATTAACACATACATCACACGTGTGTTTTTCCTTCTCCGGCTAATCGCTATCGTTAAAAACACAACATCTAACTAAAATAAAATTGTCTGTCAACTATCCCCAGCTACTGTGGAGCTGTGGCGGCGGGGTCCGAGGGGAGAAGTCCCGGCGCGCGCTGGCCGGCGTGGTGCGCGCGCTGGCCTGCTCCGTGTGCGCCTCCACCGCCACCAAGCCGCTGACCTGCGCGCGCTCGCATGTGTATTGTGAACGTGAGTCTCGTCATCATCGGCAACTTCTTTGAGTGCATACACAACTTGTATTTTATACGCGCGACGATGCGCGTATCACGATGCCGTATAAGGGGATTGTTGCGTTTGCTTTGAATCGATGCAAATGCTTGTATGCAGGGATGTTATATTTCGGATCTGGATACGAATATGGATATAGGAATAAAATTATATCGATTTCGGATACGGTTACGGATATGTAATTATTTCGGATTATCCGTTAGTTTCGGATAGTTTCGGTTACGGATATTAGATTGAAGTAAAATTAGTTATTTATAGGTTTTATCTAGTCTATGTTATCATTTGGTATTATAATCAGTCATAAAGGTAAGTAACTATCCGAAACTTGTGAAACGGATACGGTTACGGATATATTTTTATTTCGGATATCCGATAGTTTCGGTTACGGTTGCGGAGCTCCATAAGATCCCTGCTTGTATGAAACTCATACTGTTTTAGACAATATTTAATTTGATTGTATTCGTTGTAACAACATAATATTATTATCATGTTCCCAGCATGTTGGACCCGGTTAGAACGCTGCGCTCTATGCAGAGAAGCATTACCGTCGAAGAACTCACCATACGCTAGGAACCTAGTGGCCGAACAGGTAAACAATTCTATTGTCGGGTCAGACAAACTGTTATTGCGTTTTTGCATCAGGATTTTCTCAGAAGCAGTCCGATTGATGGCAATGGGCTCGCCCCCTTTGACATGGAACCTACCCAAAATGTGGGTACTATACTATTAGTACACCTCTGCCTAACCCTTCGGAGATAACAGATCTAAGGACATTTATATTTTTAAAGTGTCGTCATTATGGCAACACTAGACTTAATTATAGTGGAAGAACACTATGTTTTTAGATTTTCTCGATGTTCGCCTGACCTGAGAATTTAACCTCATGCTAAAATAGTTCTATGCTTTTCAATTATATATTTAAAAACTTAAACTACTCTACCATTACAGGTTTTCGAAGCCATAGCAACAGAATACGAGTTAAAGAACCCTAAAACGAAGCATCCAACGCAGACCTCATCAGCTTACACATCACCGAACCGTTCACGAAACTCATCGCCATCACCGAACCGCAGAGGGCAGTACCAACACTCAATGATGAACAAATACAAGAAATCCGTACATTTCTCCGAAAAATTCGGCCAAACATACGCCTCAGATCCAAATATACACAGATCTTTAAACACAGCTGAAATAAGACCGAACGTTACAACAAATCCTACCATTTTGGTAGACAATTCCCAAGCTGGCAACTCTGGCGGGAATATCAGCTGTCAATGTCAAAGTGACATCAGTGTGCCGAAGATTCATGTTGAAAGCGTGGATTCTGATGGCAATAAATGTGGGGGTAGTGATTGTTCTAGTAGCTGTCAAAGTTTGAGTTTGCCGCATAAGCTGGTGGCGAGATTGAGGCAGGCGTGTTCCCTTGTTGATTTGAATAACGTTGGACAATGCTCGCTTTCGAAGTCTTTGAATAGCTTAGGTGATCATTGGTAAGTTTAAAATTTTTAACTTTAGGAGTAAAATTACTAAAATAATAATCAACTGTCGCAGTTTCGTAGTTCTTGGGGTTGCAATCACGTGTTCCACTGAGCGTGAGGTCCTGGGTTCTCTGGTTATCTGGTTGAGCAAATTGTTTTTGTAATTTTGAAGGAACAATTAGTTAGTAGGAAGACCAAAGAAACGATGGATGGTTTGTGTGAGGAATGATATGAAAGTTAAAGGAGTAAATGACAGCGTGACGGTTGACAGAGGAGATTGGAAGAAAAAAACGTGTTGCGCCGACCCCAAGTAACAGGAGACAAGGGCAGGAAGATGATGATGATGATGAAGGAGCAATTAGATAAAAAGTCTTGGAGTTATCGTAGAAGGAATTCCTTTTTTGAAGCCGGCTTTGGTGGGAGAGTGTGACCAACACTAAAATACAATTTTTTGTTTTTCAGTAAAAACTGTCACCACGGATCATTGGATAACTTGAAGAATAATTGCAATTCTATCTGTGGTAAGTAGAAAATAAAAAGCCTTTATTCCTTTATTTTAACTATTATTATAAATCCGAAAATAAGTTTGTTATCTTTTCACGCCTAAACCACTGAACCGATAATTCTGAAATTTTCATATACGTTGTCAGGTGTCAAAAAAAAAAAAAAAAAAAAAAAACAACAATAACGTTCTTATGATAATAGATGGCGCCACGTGTCTTTCGAATCATGATTGAATTATGTATTATGAATATAGAAACTTTAGTAGTGCATTAAGAGTTTAATTGTCAAATTCTAAATTAACGTCAGCGAAGCAGCTGGCAAAAGCTTGTTTATAATAAGTTGGCAAAATATTTCCCCTCCATCATTAGAAAGAGACTGGCGGTTCAGTCAACCTGGCACACTAGGAAGTTTGACAAAAAGTCCGAATACATAGTAGAAAAGATTTTCTCATTTGTGGCAACATAGGCAGACAAAGTGTGCGTGTAGCACACTTTTGATAAGAAACTTAGCATGGTCTAAAACCAAACATTCGAAGACATGTGACATCTACCAAACCGCTCTGGGCCCGCGTGATGGTTTGCAGCCCACTCCCTCTCATAGGGGCGATGCCCGTGTCCTAGCACTGGGAACATAATAGGCTGAATAATCTTCATGAAATAATGTTCCTAATGTCACCGATGTCAGTTTTGACATCTAGTGAGCTTTGTCGATAACGCGGCAAATACTGAAATGAAGTGGTTTTCTTTAACTATTTAAATATATTTTATAAGTATTATAACTTTGTTAGCTTAAATGTAAATTCTATTATGCATGCTGTGGTCTCCTGTAAGTGAAGGAGTACACTTACGTAATACTTTTGTCGCCCATAATTTATTTCTCATGATCTGCGTACTTCCTTTGTTGAAGATCCTATATAAATACAAAGGGTGTAACAAGTCCAGATTCCCAGGTATGGTCTAGACCATATCTGAACCTTCTAGTTACGGAGATATTGGGGGTCAAAGTTACAATTTTATCACAAGTTTTTTTTTTAAATACATGTTTTTAATGTAAGATTTTTACTTTAAACACCTCCACGGCTCCCGTACTATTCAATTCATCCATCAGCACAATGCTTTGAATGCGGTACATTGAGTCCTAGCGTAAAACGTGATAATTCTCCCAGCAATAATTTTTGCGTAAAGTTACTCAGTTTGATGTACAGAATGCTTGGTTGACGGCTTCGTGAAGGGTCGTGTTACACCCTGCATAGTGCTGCTGTGCCTAGTTACCTACCTATGTACATCTACATACCTATCTATTTCTTTTATTTACAGACACACCCGTATTTCTGCTGCCCGCGCCACCTGTCTACGTACTGGCTTGCGATCATGGCAAGAAGGAATAATTATTTTGTTTGTTTTGTTTTTATAATCAATAAATTATTACATTAATTGCTTTGTTTCATTTCTAAAAGAGTCAGAAAGTGTAGTGAAATAATCGGTTATCGTGGCTTTTATTTTATGCCGGTAGCACGCTCCCGTGGGACAATTACTGAACCGCACGCGGACGAAGCCGCGAGCATAACCTGGTATTGTATAGGTAAATAAAAATAATTTTATAGGTACTACAAATTAGATTTAATATGATATAATGTTACAATAATTTTCTAACAAAGGAATTCAAACCGAGTATTGAACAACAGAGCTAGATTTCGAAAAAGTGAACCTTGCCTTGCAGTCACGGCGCTCGCGATCATTTTCTTAAATTTAAACTTATTTGGTGTCCAGCCACAGGTTTGAAAATTAAATCACATAAACATTGCACATTCCTGATATCTGCGGTGACGTGGTATCGCCGCAAAATATACGCCAACGTGGTCTTCATAGCCATCATGGCGTATTGTTTACCTGAAATTTGTAAATAAAAGTAAAAAAGTAGAAAGAAAACGCTTGTAGAAACCTACTTTTTGGCAAGCTGTATAAAACTATATGTACCTAACTGTCTGTTGTTGACCACACCTCTTCTGCATGTATACATGCAGAAGAGGTCTATCTTTTCATACACGAAATATTTTAAGAGTAACTACTTTAGGTCGTAAAGTCGCCATAGCAACGAAAAAAAAAAATATCTGAGTGTTTTTGTTCTTACGAAATTATTATAATTCGAAAATTTCTTGTGACATTTTGGATAAAACCTTTACTCCCTATTCTAACAATGACACTAGGTAAATACGAAGTAGTAAACTAGCGTAATGGATGTTGAAAAATAAGGAGCCAGTGTTTATTTTGTGGGTCAAGTAATTTTAAATGATTTATTTAAAAAAAAAATTACTTAGCTAAAAAAAAATCCCTTGTAATGGCTTCTTTATAGCCGTTAGATGATTCTCTGAAAATATTTCGTGTATGAATAGTTAGACCTTATATACAGTTTCGATCCTTAGAATTAAGTATGGGTATATACAAGATGTAAACGGACATCAACCAACCATTCTCTACATTTAATTTAATTTTATAGATTAGGGACAAAATTCAGTTACATGTTCAAGTTTAAAATAATTAGTTGTTACATAAATAGGCAAACATGACTAATGAATCATGACATTAGTCATGTTTGTTACAGTAGGTATAAGAAGCAGTACCTACTCTCCTCGGGATGAAGGTATCTTCGTCTTAGGAGACCTTGAATTCTTTACTGCACTCACTCCTGAATTAAGGGCGTACCCGAATAGGCGTATTAATTAATTGTGCAATTTTATGTCATCATTACTGCTCTCAAAACGTCATTGCAATATTGTTTTTTTATGGACAACTAGACATACCTGGGAACCTTCTAATTACGAAGGTATGGGGGTCAAAGTTACAACTTTTTCACAAGTTTTTAATGTTATATCTTTACTTTAATCTCCATGGCTCCATGAGCTTTGTACTATTCAAGGCATTACATTGAGTCCTAACGTAAAACCAAATTTTTCACCCCAAAAAAAGTCGTTTCCCAGCAATATTTTTTGCTTAGTTTGATGTACAAAATGGTTGGTTGACGGCTTCGTGAAGGGTTCGTTTACACCCTGTATATAATTTGGCTTTTGCAAGCAGGTGGTGTTAAAAGATAATCCTATCCAATCCTACTAATATTATAAATGCGAAAGTTTGTGAGTATGGATGGATGTTTGTTCCTCTTTCATGCAAAAACGGCTGAACGTATTTGGGTGAAATTAGGCACACAGATAGTTTATAACCAGGACATTTTTATCCCGGTAGTACGATCCCGTGGGATAACTACCGAACTCGGCGCGAGCATATTCTAGTTAATACATACCGACGCAATTTCGTTTGCCAATACTGAAGGAAGCAAATGCGTTGGGGTTCTCAGGCAAGGTGGCGGGGACCAGCCACCGCTCCGGCTTGAACTCATTCGCGTCTGCGCCCCACACGGGGTGCCGGTTCATAGCGTACAGTGAAATTACAATGGTACTACCAGCTGGCAGTGTGTAGTTCTCTGAAATAGAAGTTATTTATAGACCTACTAGCGACCCGCCCCGGCTTCGCACGGGTGCAATATACACCGTAAAATTGTAAAAACCGTTAGATTATAATCTATTTAGCGAGATTGTAAACTGTCGAAATATTGTGTACCGTAGCATACTGATTACAATTTAACGCTTTATTTTTCGGTAGATTATAATCTATCGAAGTGAAACCGTCAAATTGTGAAATGGCGTGCGACGGATCGCACCTCACGCGCTGATTGGTTGAAAGTCATGTGCTCCGCGCCGCCATATTTGTTTCAAATTCAAACAAAATCATTTAATTGCTAATATGGGTAATTATTACATAAAGTTGTTAACTCGTTTATTGACGAATTACTTACTAACAGTGTTTTTAATGGACAGGCTCAATAAATTGTAAATATTATCAAATGAGATCACATTAGGTTCACACGCATAAAAATACAATTACACCTACCATTTTTTCACATACTTGTGTCGTTTGTTTGTCACGTATATGAGACAATGGCGGTCAAAACATTAATGCGGTTAAGCAGTCGACAACCACCGAGGTGCCGTACAGAAGTCCGCTTTAGGGGTACGTATTTGAATATCGAAGATTAAAATACCTACGCTTAAAATACCAATGTTCAAAACATCGAAAAATTAAATATCGATTATATCAAAATGTCGAAAATCTACGCTTAAAACGTCGAAGATTGAAATGCCGAGTGATTAAAATTTAGAATGATTCAAAATATCGAATGACATTATGCCTAAGTTCAAAATATCAACATTTAATACATCTAAGTTCATAATATCTACGTTAAAAATCATGCAACATGCAAGCAAGCATGGTTTCTGTCACGGCTCCGGCGCTGCAGGGCTCCGGCAGTCCCACTCGAGCTTAACGTCGCAGATGGTCTAAACGCTCACCACCGCAGCTTCGGCTTGTTGGCCGGCTTCGCCGGCCAGCCTCAGGGTGTTAAAACCACCTGCTCTTCAGCTCGCGGGCTGCCTCGCCCCTCCGCGCCTACGCGATTCTAAATTACACTCTAGGGGTAGGGCAGACAAGACTACGTGGAGTCGATTTTGCAGCGATACGTTTCTGTCACTAACTTTAGTAGCACAACATATTGACTTTCAAGAAAATTAATTTAAAGACCTTCACGATTGACCTATGCTTGTACACTGGACACTGATTTTCATGGATAAAATAGGTCGAAATTGTTCCAAAACCGAATTGGGGCACCGCGAATTTACGTAGTCTTTTGGCTGTTACCCCTAGAGTGTATATAAAAATCCGGAGGCGCGAAGGGAGGGCAACCCCTGCAAGCCGAAGCTGCGGAGGTGAACATGGGTGCCTATCCTTTGTAACGCAAGGGTAAAGGGGTTGCACTTCCCGTAGCGCCGGAGACGTTGCAGAAGCAACTTTTTTCCACTCATACTACTTATATCAAAATTTGTTCGATATTTTAACTTGTACGTATTTTTAGGGTGAATTAATGAATGTATTAAATGTTGAAAATTAACCCATTTTTACACGTAGGTATATTAATTTTCGATGTTCAAATAATATATGTACCCATCGATATTTAGGACGTCCGATAGTTTGTACTTCGATATTTAGGACATTCGAGAATCTGTATTTCGATATTTGGATCTTTCGATGTAACTTTTGTAGATATTTAGATTTTAGATATATTGGACGTAGGATATTTAACCATTCGATAATATAAACTTTCGTTATTTTAATTTTCGGTTTTATGGTCGTCCGATATTTCCATTTTCGATGTTTTGAACATCGATATTTTAACAGTAGGTATTTTAATCTTCGATATTCAAATACGTACCCCCGCTTTAGATGTTGTTAGCCACTGTTACACAGCTGTACATACTTAGCTTGACAGGTGCTTGACTGCACTTTCCTATTCTTGGAACAGGAGGGTATAGTCTCAAGGTCTCTCTCAATACCGCTTCCAAATACACCAGCTTTGGTAGATCGAGTTTGGTTAAGTCTCTGTCTGGATCATCGAGTACATCTTGCAGTCTGAAAAATATTTTAACAAGAAAAAAGTTTATGTAAGGCGTTTCAAATGAGAATAGGACTGACTTCGCGAGATGTGACGTCGACGACTAAAAGTAGTAAGCAAAATTCGGATAGATTATACATACTCATTAAACACTCTTGCTTGGACATCTGGATGAGATCCCACCAAAACTAAGCAGAACGTCAGGGCCTTGGTTAAAGTATCATAAGCGGCTCCAATGATGGTGTCCAAGTGTTCCCTGATCTCATCATCCGTGAAGGTTTCTTGTTTTTCGCCTGCTTCCAGCAGTTGGTCTAAGACGGACTTGTAACCTGAAATGTTTTTGTTTGTGGATTGATACTATGAACTCAGTCAGATTGGGACTGAGTTCGTAGTATTAATCCACAAAAAAACATAAAAATAAATGAAATTTACGTGTCTGTTTATAATATCAAAATAACATCTTTTTACTGTAATAAAAATATATATAAGTTCTAACTATTCATACACGAAATATTTTCAGAGAATCATCTAACGGCTATAACGAAGCCATTTCAAAGGATTTTTTTCTTTATCTGAGTATATTTTTATAAAAAATAAATACTTTAAAATTACTTGACCCACAAAATAAATACTGGCTCCTTATTTTTGAACATCTATTACGCTAGTTTACTACGTCGTATTTATCTACTGTCATTGTTTGAATATGGGAGTAAAGGTTTTATACAAAAAGTCTCAAAAAATTTTAGAATTATTATCATGGACTTAGTATACATACAGGACTAAGTTCTGCGAAATTTCAAACACTCAAAAATTAACCTTAGCTGTCACACCGTAGGTTTACTTTTGTTAAGCTATCATAACCGAGGCGAGGGATAGCCGTAAGCAAGGCTCGGATACCGGTTAAATTTTCAAACCGTTACTACGTACTTTGACGCAAAACCTTTATATTCGGTTTCGTTCGCATAAACCGTTATTATTAAACCGGTATTTGGAAGAGTATTAACATAAAGGTTTTTTCGGTTTAAACGGTTTAGAGCAATAAAAACCGTTTAATACTGACGCAGGATAATCCAACGTCGCGCGCTGTTTTGTTTTTATTCCGTAGTAAGAAATTTTTAGTTTCGGTCGGACGTTTATTTATGTCATTGCATCAATAAGCTCCGCTGCAAAAACAAAAAAAATGGGTAAGTATCTAATATTTTTTTTGGTGAAATTAAGTTGATAATGACGATAAATAATTGGTAAACATAATACACATTACTTTTCACAGATCCCATGGACCAGTTAGATAATCAGTAATTTTTTAATGAAGAAGAAAACTCTCAATATCTCGGTAAGTACCTAAACACTTCAATTCTGTATTCGACATTAAGGCCCGCTTGCACCGCGAATCACTAAACGCGTTTAGCGCTTAACATATTTAAAACAGCATTCTGTCTCTGTCATCTTTAAACGATTGATAGAAACAGAACGATGTTTTAAATGCATTCTACGTTAAACGCGTTTAGTGATTCGTGGTGCAAGCGGGCCTTAAACTCTCAAAATTAAAGGATAAATAGGCCACAAAATGCCCGATCTAAGGCCCAGTTTCACTGTTGGTATTAACGACCAGTGAAACTGGGTCTTAGATCGGGCATTTTGTGTGACTATGTGATAAAAACTATTTGAATGTTTATTTAAATGAATGTTATATTATTTTGTAACAGGAGAACCACGAAAAAGAAGAAAGGAATATTCTGATGATGAAGATCAATTCCAATCATTGCTAGCACCTAAAAACCGTACCATCAACTCAATAAAATAAACACCCAAATTTTGAAAGAGGATTCAGAAAATAGTTCTGATAGTAACGAAAACAAATCAGGCGAAGATATCAGTGCTAAACCAGGAGAAGAAACTACTTCGAATGTCAAAAATGTGTTTTATGTTTATTTGATAAGGACCTTGATAAATAAAAGAAACTATTATTTTGGAAATTTGCTAATAGGTGAAGTACATTTTTTGCCGCCATGTATGCGCTTGAAGCATATATCAATATTTTAAAGTATATAGATGCTTTAAAACATCAACACCGAGAGAAATCAAACAAAATAAATATTTAATTTGTATAATGTGCCTGGAGGAACATGCGAAATATCAATGTAATCATTCGTACTGAAATGTTACCAATAAAAATAAATAAAGGAAAATAAGAGCGCAGTTTTATTTTAAATTCAGGAATCTAGTAATCTGCTTAATGTGTGGACATAATTTTGCATGCTGTACTTAGTACCTACTTAGATGGATGTTCAGGTACAAATGTAGATTATATACATATTTTTTACGGTTAATTTGACATTTTTATAAATATTTGGAAAAAGAAAAATTAAATGCTTTTTCAATAAATCAGTTATTTAATCAGTCTCCTCGTTACATTAATATAGGTACAATTTTAGGTGGCTTAATTAATAATAGCACTTTGAAGTTTTATTGTTTTCATTGTAGTCAAAGTATGTGTAGATTAAATTCTTTCGCTTTCTACCCATGTTAAACACAATTATAATAAAATTAACTGGTAATTAAATCCACTGCGAACCCACGAATCGAATGAAAAGAAATAGCGTAAGTACTAAGTTCGTCTAGTACCGCGCCGCTATGCGCGGCATCCTTACAAGTAGTCACACGTTGCCGACATGCCGCTCGTCGAATAAACCGGTTAATTTAGGTTAAAATAAAGTTCTTAAAACGTTCACGTTCTTAAGAAAAGTTCGGAGGAAAACCGAAATAAACCAGTATTAACCGGTATATTTTAAACCGGTTCCGAGCCTTGATTTCAAGTCCTTGGCACTCAGAGCACGCTAAATTCAAATCCGATTAGAGATGTCTTTATGGTTTTTCTTTCTTCACGATTTATGATAGTCTCCTCAAACTGTTACCTTACAGTTTAATGTCAAAGGTTAAAAAATAGTGGTCCGCCGGTGTCGGGAGCAGAGTCCAAGATACCATTAGTTAGCGCTCCAGAGACAATAACGTCCTCACAATGCGGACCGTATCGAGGAGCATCAGGCCCTTGATCCAACAGCCTAGCGAGAGCCTCCACAGATTTATTTACTTAATATTTAGAGACCTTGTTGGCAACATTAATTAAAATCTCTGACTCGATAGACCTCTGCCTTTTTATTTGCTCCGTTTTACGGTACTCTGAAGTACAAAATCGTTAAAAAAATAATAGTAGGCAATCGCTTATAATTCCAGCCTATTACTGTTATCACTTGCTTTCGGTGAACGAAAACATGAAACCAGCATGAGAGTTATTTCTCAACAACGTCATTTAAAGCCAAGTCAGAGGCCCATGGGCGGTAATAAAACTCTGACACCAGTTAAGGTCACCACACGATGAAGAAAGCTGGGCAAAGGCTTCTTCTCATACAGATAAGACATGAGCATTGATCACCACGCTTGCTCAAGACGGGTTGAAGATTTCAGACTGATTAATTATAAGTCCAGGTTTCCTCAAGATGTTTTCCTTCCCCGTCTGTGATGTCCAAGACAAACTTAAAAATTACACAATAAAGGGCATAATAAATAGACCCTTAACATATCCGAAAGGCACTTGTTCTTCCCGTCTTTGCGATATTTTTTTTGTTCTAGACCATACCTGGGAACCTTCTAGTAGGAGATATTGGGGGTCAAACTTCCAACTTTGTTTGAAATAATATAATATAATAATAATAATAATCCATCGAGTCCGATCGTAAAACGTGATTTTCACCTCAATAAAAAAAAGTCGATTCCCAGCAATAATTTTTGCGTAAAAGTTACTTAGTTTGATGTACAGAATGCTTGGTTGACGGCTTCGTGAAGGGTCTGTTTACACCCTGTATATGAATTGGAAAAGTCACATTGGTACTTGCCTGAATCTGAACCCACAACATCGTGCATGAGAGGCGAGGCCTTAACCTCTGGGCTATTAAGACATCATCAATCGCGCTTGGGACTTCTGACTCGTGTGGCGGTGCCAAGGGAAATATGGAAGGACATGCTGCGCCGACCTCTAATAGGGATCAGGGCAAATGATGATATAATAAAAGAATAATTAGTTTCATATATATATTTACAATAAATATTAATTCATAAAATAAAAATAAAATATTATTTTTAAATGTAACCCCACCACGTAGACCAATTTTTCAGTTTTTTGACGACAGAAGCTCAAGTATAAAATCTAAGCTATTAATAAAACAGATGGTATTATACAGGGTGGAATGCCATCGACGCACAAACGAATATCTCGTATACAGTAAATCATACTTTTAAAAATCTGCTGTCCATGTATTTTCACCGTGTTAGTGTCATCATCATCTGCCTAGCCTTTTCCCAACTATATTGGCTTCCAGTCTAACCGGATGCAGCTGAATACCAGTATTTTACATGGAGCGACTGCCTATCTGACCTCCACAACCCAATTAGTACTGAGTAATACGATACCCCTTGGTAAGACTGGTTGTCAGACTTTTTGGGCCACTGACTACCTAACGACTGTCAAAGATCTACAAATGACAGCCAGGACCAACGGCTTAACGTGGTTTCAGAGGCACGGAGGAAACTCGGTATGTAAAGGGCGGTCATTCATCCACAGACCAACCTAGGCAAGCACGGCTTAACCTAAAGATCGACCCGAGCGGCTGTTATTATTTAGACACAAACTCCTCTTGCACTTTTATAGGAAAAGGCTGTTTTTATTTTTAAACTACCCATGAAAAATTTATGTAAATTCTACCATGTATTGGGGTGGAAGGGACACCGACGCGTATTCAGTACATCATTCAGAGCCCCCCCACATAGATATTATTCAACGGTTATAAAAAAAATCTGCTGTTTCCTACAAAAGTGCAATATACCGGTTAAAATATAAGGAACTTTGTATGAATGTTTTTTTTTTTCAGAATGGTGTAGGTACTGAATATTAGTATTGTTTTTCAACCTTATTACCAGTGTTATAAGATAAAAAAAAACGGGCGAGCACGCCTTAGGAGTCGATGTTTGTACAACTTCAAGCTTATTCATAAAAACATTTTCATTTTTAAATATTTATTTTAAAACATTTTTTACTGTTTTTTTCAGCAATAACACTAAAAAATGAGACAAATTAGTACAATGCTTTGTTTTTGGTGTTTAACACCAAATGGCGAAGTTATCAGCTTTAACCGTTTGTATGGAAGACTAGTCGGCTTGCGCACCCATCATTTCCCAAATCCAGTTCTTGAAGAAACCTCAACTTTAAGCTTAGGTTTCTATACAAATAAATAAAATTGAAGCACGTTTGTAATTATAAAAATACAGCTTTTTACTGAATGCGGAAAGTATATAAGTACGGTACTTATATATTCTTTTTGTCTGTCTCTTTGTTCCGGCTAACTAAGGCTACTTTAATTTTAGAAAAAAAATAGGGTTCCGTGTGAAAATTAAAACCCTTGAAATTTTTTACAAAAATATCCCAAGTTAAGCTTCGTTGACATGATCCGAGTATTCTCGGACCGAGTGGACTCGATTACTTACTCGGAAGCAACTCGTATTGTGGCAACCCGCGCGCACAGCGCACTCGTATGGGTTGGTATGGGTTGTGCCACAACACGAGTTGCGTCCGAGTAGGTATCCGTGTCCACTCCGTCCGACCATGCTCTGATGGTGTCAACGCGGCTTTACGCGGATGATGGTTGCAGGCAACAGCTAGTTGCAAATACTAGGGTTTCACAAGTTTTCAAATTCCAAAGAAACCAGAGATATCACGAGTGCGCGGTGTAAACGTCACGTATTTAACGTCGATTTTAAAATTAAAAATATTCGTTTCACATAATATTTTCATAATTTTAGGAATTTATTTATATCTATGGACGATACTGATAGTGCTTGTGGCAAACCATTTAACTAAAATGCTATAAGTAGGATAATTGTATTGTCGATTCAAAAATCGACATAATTACGTTACATTCACAACGCATGCTCGTGTCAGGGCCTCCAATGTTTCAATCCGAGTTGCGTTTGCGAGTTCAGCCTTCTATCCACAATGGTTAATACAACTGAAAAATTGGTCTAAGAACCTCAAGAACTAAGTAACTAAACAATTAACTAGTAACATTATATATACATATTTATAACATTTATAATGTGTACTTTGTGAGCAGTGGACTGAGCAGACCGTATTTAGTTGAAAAAATTTGGAGGGTAGGTAGAAATTTTTAGTAGTAAAACGGGAGAATAAGGACGCAGGGGGAATCGAGATTAAACTTTTTAGGGATTTTAACAACAAATTAACCTTTTGAACGCCATTGTCACATATACGTGACAAGCAAGCGCGTGCCCTGTACGCCAACGACACAAATATGTGACAAAATTGTAGGTGACATTTTGGTTTGGCGTAGAGACACGCGCGTGCGTATATGCTCTGGCGTTCAAAAGTTTAATATGGTGTATCGCCTACACGGTCTCTGAATAATTTAGTAAATAAAATAGAATAAGTAATTTGTAACATATGATATTAATTCAATGTTAAGACACCTTTTAAAGTTTTGTCTTGATTCACCCGGTACTAAAAATTGGGCAAAATTCACTGACGTTTGACTTTTAAGTTATCATACTAAAATAAAATCAACGTTACTCGTAAAATTATATGGTTCGTATTACCTTGAAATTCCTATTCACATTCTAGAGAATGTGACGAATATGAACATTAGCATTAGAACGAGGTTCATATTCCTATGAACAGCTTACTCAGGAAATCAAAGTGCGGTTTGTGAATTTTACCCTAAATGTGAACGATACTTTAATTATTTTTGCCAAGCATGACAATATAAAAAGCTCAGTCTATTTCAGAAAGGTTGACAAATAAGTTTCGCTATTAATTTGATGTACAGACGCTAGCACATAAAGCTACTACAATCTGTCAAATTTATTTAATAGATTTTCAACTTTATCATTAAAGTATTAGGTTCAAGGTTGATTGGGAAAATTTGACAGTTTCGTGACAGGTAGCTTGATGTGAGTCTGTACATATAATACAATCATATCTGTATTTCAATTTAATAAGATAACAGCACAGTCCAGGGCTAATTAATCTCTTTCAAAATTATGAGGATATTTAAATTACAACAGTAAATAAAAAATAGAATGGTTCTTTACCTAATTGCCATTTGGCTACGAAATCCTAAGAAAAGTTCATCCACTCCCCGCATAAGAACTTTTTGGTTTAATAGAAATCTTAAAAGGTTTTGGAGCAGAGAAAAATTTAAACAAATATATTTAAAAAACAAAATGAAAGATCTTTTGGCATTCCCCATTTTTATGGTACTCCCATATTCACCTTGTATCGTATTGCCCAGTACTAACTGGGTTGTGGAGGTCAGATAGGCAGTCGCTCCATGTAACATACTGGCATTCAGCTGCATCCGGTTAGACTGAAAGCCGACTCCAAAATAGTTGGAAAAAGTTAGGCAGGGCAGTCATTAGAAAAATGAAATATACAAAAAAATACACAATATATTTATAACTTATTTCTACATTGCTAAAAATATTGCACATGATAAACCTAACTATACTGAAATAATAATACAAGTGTACCTGTCCCGTCGTCGCCGACTGGGAAGCGACCACCTGCAGATAAATGATTGTATGCTCATGGAGCAATGAAATGTATACAAAATTCAAAAGTGATTTTCTCCTACAATACAGGAGAAATATAAATAAAAATATTAGTATTAATTAACGTTTTCACGACGAACATAGTATTTTGGAAGCCATACTATTACAAAGTAGGTCTTATCTAGAAATAAAAACATGTTTTTATCGTGTTTACATTTCATTGCTCGCGACTGTACACAAGCGTCATTTTTTTCGGTGTTTTACGGAATCAGTGTCTCCCCGCTCGCTAACCGCCAACGATTGGACAGATGCCTAAAATTTGCCATTTTAAATACATATTATGCCATTATCCTAGTAATTTTATTTTGTGTAGCAATGCAACAAGAAAATATTAAATCCTCATAATTTTAAAAGCCCTACTTAATATTAAAATTACTGACCCCAAATCGATAACAATTTTTATACAAGGTCAAAATAAATTAGCTAGTGTAACTCGCAGTTGTTGGAAATCTAAATAGATTTTAAAAAAAAACATTGGGATCAACGACCTCATGTGGTGTAGTCACTTGAAATATCAGTTTAAATAAGCTGAAGAGTTTGTTTGTTTGAACCCAATTTATATTTAATCTTATTACATTTTCAGCCTTATTTTTGGGAGAGTTTACAGACTATGTAACATGACCTTGTGAAGACATAAGAAAAAATGTAAGAAAGGACGGGCGAAACCACAGGGCCCAGCTATGTTTACATTTCGATACCCATCACGTCTATGTAGTGTCGCTAGCTAATTTAATTTGCCCTTATATATGGCAACACTGGTTTTGTCTCAGTTAAGTCTCGCACCTTTGCACTTGTACAGGATGGAAGGGACACCGACGCACAAACGCTTACCGCAATATGTCCGTGCCAATTTCACCCTAAACCCGGCGCCAAATCCAGTCACCATCAGTCTTTTCTACCAAAACCTGTGTTGCCATAATACTCAATATTATAAATCTACCAAAAAAGAAACAGTTAATAAGAAAAAACTATTAATTTTTATTTAAAGTCTATCGTTAACACCTCGCTGAGTGACCGCATTTCTCGACGTGGAATTGGCTAGACCAGATCAGAATGGGCTTTATGTCCATACGTCTTCTGATCGGTTCAAACCGAACCGCGTCGTTAACTGCGGGCACTAACTCCCCTTTTTTCTAATAATGTAGACGCGCAAGTTAATTTAAATCAAGTGCACAAGCTTATTCCATAAGCTAATACTCAAAAAGATTTAAAATTTAATTTAAATTGCGTCGAACGGAAAGACGATTAGTACAAACAATCAATCTACAGAGGGAAACATGTGCATCTGGATTGAGGGCCCATTTTTTAAATGCTTGAGAAACGAAATAAGACTTCTAATGAAATTAGTTAAAATAGTAAAATCTTAAAGCAGGGCCATGAATTTCATAAACGTGAATTGAAACTGTTATGATCAAATAACTTTGGCCCTCAATCCAGACGCGTGTGTAAAGTGGCATAGCCTAAATCTCAAAAACTACTATCTGAGCTAATCATTTTTGTTCAAAAATTTAGTTAAAAATTTCTTAAACATTTTAAGAAATTCCCAAATCTGCAGAATGACATTACAAATTTATGGCGGTATAACAAGGTCCCTCAATTCATTAATGTTTACACTAAGGAATCTGCAAAACATGAATTTATCTGAAGAAATTAAAAAAGTCTTATTGCTAAGACACAAAGGCGTTATTAACGTCCAATTGTTATCATCGACATACGGTTTCGTGGACCATGACATTAAATAGTACAATCTCGTATGAGTGAGCGAGTAGTACCCACAGTTTCATCTAGGGTTAACTTTTCAAAGTATTAAGACTTTTTTGCGGTTCCAAAGTACGTTGAGGGCACATCTACAGGCCAGATAAGATTATGTACAGAAACAAATGATTGTTACAAACTGTACCGTTGCAGGTAGCGCACTGTAAAGCCTCGCTCACTAATGTAATGAATCTGAACTGTTTAATAACAGGCGTATGCTCCCGGTCATAATCTTTGAACTTAACATATGATAGGTCGATTATTGCACGTTTCCGGCTCAATGTAAATGCACCCTGACCTTTCAATATCTTCCACAAAAAGCTGTGACCAGCACCAACTTTTGTATAGGCAACCTTTTCGTCTTCCGTCCGACGCTTTCTTAGAAAAAGTCTAATGAATAAGAATACTTTTGCAAAAATTTGGTCCTAACTATAAGAGCCTAAACCGAGATCCTCTTGTTGGATTAATACCATTTAAAACTTGTTTGTTTCTCATTTGAAACATATCTATAACGGTATGCCACAAAGTAAATCACGAGTGACTTTTCTTTTAACTTTTTGCACCGATGAATCTCTGCTCACACTCAGGCGGAACCCTCTGACTGCGCGCGTCAATTGTTTTGCCGACTGACCACGAACACCACTCTAACGCGACATATGTGAAATATGTTGTTTATAGCATAATATGAGTCACCGCGATGCGTTTTGCGGAGCTACAGAACGCAAAAGGAAGTGAAGCGCTCTCGTGTCGCTTGACGTATCGCACACGGCCGTGACACAATCAACGCGAGCGAATTTTGTCCCCAAGCCGCACGGGATTCGCTTCGGTTCAACCCGAGCTTAATTTTCACTTTGCACTTTAAAACACAACAAATACACTTATTCCGCACAAGACTTTCGCCAGGATTTCAATCGGAATCTTCAGAGTCAGTTTCGCCGGATTCCGAATCCGAACTCGAGACGGGCTCACACTTGATGAATTCAATCTCCGCTCTCGCTTTTCTAGGCCTCCCTCTCTTTTTAACAGGCACGTCTTTTTCATCACCCATGACAGTTTTGACCATCTGTGATATTCTTTTCAAATGCTGCTGTTCATGCCTCTGAATATGATTGTTTAAATACTTTTTCAGCTTGAATTTCTTGCCGCATTGGTCGCAAGAATGGGGGTAGTTGGTCTCGTCCAGTTCTAGATGAACGGCGTTGTTGTGGCGGCGGAGGTAGTGTGCATGTGCGAATTCCTTATTACACTTTTCGCATCGAAGTTTAGGCTTGGAAGGATGCACGATTTTCTTATGCTTTTTCAAACGGATAGCGGAATGAAAGAGTTTATCACAAATGTCACATTTTATTTTAGAATCCAGAGAAGAATGGACTTGCATGTGTTCCTTAAGATACTGGTCGTTTTTAAACTCTTTCAGACATTCAGGACAAGTGACTTTAGACTCCAAAGGCGGATGGATGTTAAGCACATGCCTTTTCATATGATGTCGCGATTTGAACGTCATATTACAAAAAACACACGGATGCCGTTCAACAGGAGTGTGTTGGAAATGAAGATGCCTGTTCAAATTCAGAGTATTTTTGTACAGTTTATGACACAAATGACATTTGAATTTTTCCTTGTCCTGTCTGTGACACGCTTCGATATGGTATTTTAGCTTGTAGGGTACCGCAAATTCCTTACCACATTCATTACATTTGATTTCAGGAAGAGTGTTCGGATGAATTCGTTTGACATGCATATGCAAAGCCCGTCTCGTTCGAAATTCTTGAAGACAAAACTGGCAATAGCATTTCTCGAGCTCAGAATAATGCTTATTCATTCGATGCATGTACAAATAGTGTTTATTCTTGAAAGTTTTGTCACAAATATCGCAAATGACCGCGGAATCTTCGGAAGAATGGACTCGAGTCGTGTGTAAGTATAAGTTTTGGTAGTTTTTGAACTCTTTATTGCATTTTGTGCAGATGTACCGCTTGATTCTTTTAGGGAACATGACAGGTTTCCAGGTGGAGAGTACGGACTCATACATCTGCCTCTGCTCCTCAGTTAGGACTTCGCTGGTGACGCTGATGTACTTCATGACAGGTGGGCTTTCTTCAGTCATGAAGCTTCCATCTTGAGGGGGTGGAGGCTCCATCTCCATCTTTACTTCTTCCATTTTCTATCTGAAAAAAAAAGGATTCTTGTGTTAGATAGATTTACAGCTGCCGAGCCCACAACGTATATCCACAATGATGTTGAGCTCGGCTTTATGAACGTCAATAATAATTACATAAGAAAATTCCCATAAGGTAGTCAGTGGTTGTAGTGGTAGTTATGTTTACTTTTTTATATGGTTTTGTTTTATTGTTAATTGAATCACAGTGGTTCAATTAACAATAAAACAAGAGAGAGAGCGAGACTAATAAATACTTATATAATTGAGTGTGTTTTTTGCTTTCTTTCTTTCCACAAAACGCCCACCATTCACATTCTGCGAACTGAATTTGAAGGGTGCCCGCGCTTTATTATTAAGTAAGACTGTACCGCTAAGCTGAACTGCGACTGGGCTGGCCACGTCTGCCGCATGCCCAATGAACTGTGGGCCAAAATAGCCACTTTGTGGAGCCCTGACAAAGCCAGAAGGCGTCGCGGCAGACTTAGTAGAAAATGGTGGGACGAACTGGCCTACCTTACTACCTACTTCCCTCAGAGGTAGTAAGGTGGCGGGGTCTTGGGGGTGAGTTGGACTGTTCTTGGTCTAATTCCTTAAAAAATAGACGCAACAGAAACCACCAGGCGCTTTTTGTGACTGAGTGGTCGTGGGCTCGGCCGTCACTAAACTCAGCTGGCGACGAGTAGGGTAATCTAGTCACCTGCGCTAGGACCTGGGCAGTTGAGCGCCGTAAGCGGGAATGAAGGAGTCCTGGAGGGTTGAGCCGAGCAGCGCTGGTGGTAATGCGTCCATGAGGCAACACGCCCACTTTGGTCTGGATTTTAAGCGAAACGGTGGCCCTACGCAATAGCCAGGGGTAGGGAAATGGCCACAGTGTCCCGTCAGAGGGCCACGGCGAGGGGCGGGAGGTTCGCGGAGGTTGTCCTTGGATGGGCGAAGCGGTGGGTTAACACTTCCTACTACTGCTTCCTGCTTCACAAAACGGGCGCTTCGGCTAACCAAACTACAGCTGCGTACAGTTACAGCCACCATCACTGGACACGGCTCTTTAAACACCTATTGCCATAGGAGTCCCGGACAGCCCCCTGTTTCGAGCCTACATGGAGGCATACGAGACAGTAGCCCACCTGCTTCTGCACTGCCCTGAAGTTGTAACATAAAGGGCAAAGTACTTCAGTAACCCAGGTACTCTCCGCGAGATTGTCAGCAACATCAAGGTGCTGCTGGCCTTTCTCGGGGAGCTGGGCTGGATCAAATAATTCCCCCAAGGGCACGCAAAATACGCGCTTTGGACTTGGAGTTACGACACCAGCCCGTTATACAATACAATACAAAATAACTTTATGTGCCATTAGTTCAATCAATTTATTTTCACATAAGCCTACATGGGCACTTATAAATCAGTCGAGGCAAAGGTGCACGTTTCGGGGTGGTTGTTTAGAATGGAGAAGAACTGGCAAGAAACTCCATGGTAACTCTTTTGAAATGATTAGGCTTTACAATATTATCAGTTACAGCATTAGTAGTTATGTAAGGGGACAGCATAGGCCTGCCAATAATTTGTTGCTTACTACACAAAAAACAGGATAAAAACTTAACTATCATCTAGGAATCTACAAGGAATACACTGTTCACACATTCACAAACAATTGGTTAGTTACAAGCATAATCAGCCATACTTTAATGGCAGATAGCTGAAGTAACAAGGAGCAACTTAGGCTTATTTTGTTTTAAGAAAAGAATTAGTGTTCTCTTCCAATAAATTAATACCTCTGAAATCGCTAACAAAATCCGATTCAAATAAGAAGTACCTAATATTTTCATTTTCATTGTCATTTCTAGCGGATGAACAGGGGCACAGCTAGTTACAAATAAAAACTAAAGTGTAGCAGGTTTTTCCAATCACAAGTTATTTAGTAGTAACCCAGAGTCTGGTTTTGTGCCCGGTTGATGGCAATAGGTTCGCCCTATATTACATGGGACTTATACATAACTAGGCAAATGTGGGAATACTAAATTAACACCTCTGCCTAAGCCTTTGGGAAAAACAGGTGTGAAGCTATGTTATGTTGTGTAGCAAGGCAAAAATTAAAAAAAAAACTGTATTTTGAAGAAGAAACACTTAAATGTTCTCGATATTAACATGAAAATAAACCAGAATGTAAGAAGTTATACGTGTTTTTATAAAATTCGTCCTTCAAAAGGCCCAATTAAAATTTGTTCAAGAAAAAAAAACAAATAAATAATCTTGTTTAACTTACAGTGCAATTAGTTACGGCAGTGCACGTCAGATACTTTATCAATCTCTTGATGCAGCACAAAAGATTTTTTACGCTATCATAAAATGGCTAGAGCCCTCAGGCAAAACAATTATGAACATGGCGAATAATCATGTTCTACGTTAATAACACTTGTAAATACTTCACAAATACTCTCTAGAACTTTTACTGCATGACATTTGAAGATATTGACGACTTAAATTGATTATTTCTGTATTTATCGGCGATAAAATTATTATGGAAAATCTGACTTGACAGTGGTTTTGCTTTGTCAGAAAATCTAAACGTCAGTAGTAAGGCAATGCGGAATGCGGACCAATTGGTATGCGTTTAGTTTAGTTTAGTGATGATTGAAATGAGACAAAACGCTTGAATAATAATTTGATTATTTTCGTTAATAATTTATTTTGATACAGTAAAATAATTTTTCAAAAACAAAAACACAAAATAAATAAGAAAACAAAAGTTTTATTAAATTGACAACAGATGGCGCTGCCATAAATAATAAATTCTTCCCCACTTGAGATCGCACCATGATTTTCTTTTACAGATTTCTACTATTTACTAAAGAAAAATATCGTTTCAAATGCTTTTGTATTAATTAAACACTAATTAAAATTAAAATTATTGCGTTCTTAGAACTAATAACCGTCCCACGTGTCAGCTAGAAGTGCGTGCGTAGAGTTCCTAAAAATAGTACCATTTCTCTAGCATAGTTTGTTTCGTCTGGGTGTTTTAGAAGTGAAAACATTGAAAATGCGTGAAATTGTGCATTTACAGGCGGGACAGTGCGGCAACCAGATTGGCTCAAAGGTGGGATTATAAAAACTCTTTTTCTAATTCTTTTTTATCGATAATATTTGGAATAGACGTAGGTAATCTATTTTTAAGTTATGATACGCTAGATCTGTGCGAGTCTAACGGAACACGCAGTTATTATAAGATGTGATATTTCCCGTTGATTTACTTTTAAAGTTCAATAGATCATTGCTATCGCCTATCTGTTTTCTATTTTAAGCACATATGCATGCATGCCTCGTAAATACTAACAGCTATAATGTAAGCAAAAACATTTTCACTGGTATGAAAATTCGCGCGCAAATTAAAACAAAGCTACATAGGCACGGTATTTATTATCATTAGAACCGCTACCACATTTTTTTTTTTTTTTTGAACAAAGAATGCAGGCCATGTGACCTAAGGTTTATTCCTTTTAGACAGGTGAGATGTTTGTTTTATTACGTTTTATGTTAAAAAAAAATATACTAATAATATCAAAGTTGAATGTACAGTAAGTTCATAGTACCTATACAGGCTGGAAAAAAAAATCTTACAGAGCGTACTTACTTTCTCTCATAATTAACTACAAATTACCATACAAAGCAAATGATGCGAATCTCAGATCTTTGTCTCAAGTTCCACATCGTTATAAACCGCGCTGTCTACTTGACCTCCTTTGTAAACTCGCGCCATTTCCCCATGGAGATAGGAACTTTAGATCGCCGCTGTCATGTTCCTTGTATATTCCTTTTGCACTTCATAGGTAGGCCTAATGCGAAAGCATATACAGTGTGAATTTTTCAAGTGAGCGTGTACGGCCACTATGAAGAATAGCGAAAAATACTCAAAGGAGTCTCGAGCCCCATTTTGATGAAAACTAAAACGGCATCATTGGAAATTAAAATAAAATTCCCACCAATAATAATTCATTCTTGTTCTTCTAAACAGCTTGACCCACGAAAAGGAGTATCCATGGAGTATTCTCCCCATTCTCCACGAGATTCCGAATTTGGAATGCGCGTCCGGTTAGACTGGAAGCCGACCCCAACACAGTTTGGAAAAGGCAGACAGATGATGAGATTCGTCTTGGTGGCGCGGGCGTCACTGGCTCCAAGTTGCTAAAGCTAGATCTCACTGGCTGCCGCGACTTGGGCGCCTAGTATGTTGTAGTCTTTCCACCACAAAATATTTAGGCAGAAAGTGATCGACTGACACCTCCGCGGCACTGCATATCATTCAAAAAACGGTACATAATTACTGCGTGCCGACCGCAAGCAGGTGGTCGTCGTTGGTAACCGATTGCGATACTAAGATTTTTTTTTTTCATTTCTGAAGATGCTGAGTCGCACAAATGAGTACATTCGAACATTTCTGTTAATTGAAGATTTATTTATTTCAAACACGGATATCTCTTCAAATAAAAAATACCGGAATTTAAAATCAGAGGCTTTCTGGTGCTTCTCTGGTGGTGAGATTTTAAAGTGTTGAGATTTTCAGTGTTGAGATTTTCGATGTTGAGATTATGTACCAATCCCAATCAAGATCATACCATACCCCATCTCTCTCTTAACATAATACGTCTATTGTCTACAGTTCTGGGAGATAATATCAGACGAGCATGGTATCGATCAGACCGGCTACTACCGCGGAGACAGTGACCTGCAGCTGGAGAGGATCCAGGTCTACTACAACGAGGCGGCTGATGGTAATAAAGCATGTCTTAATACTTGACAAGTTTCGGACAGTAAGCCAATTAAGCAGTTGGTCCCGATAGTCATTGTGTCATCATCTGCCTGCCTTTTTCTAACGATGTTATTTAGGGTCGGCTTCCAGTCTAACCGGATGCAGCGACTACCCATCTGAACCCCACAACCCAATCAGTAGTGGGTAATACGACACCCCTTGGTAAGATTTTAGAGTGGTCAGACTTTCGCGCCTCTGACTGCCTGTAACGATTGTCAAAGATCTACAAATGACAGCCGGGACCAACAGCTTAACGTGCTTTCCGAGGCACGGAGGGAACTCGGTATGTACTGGTGAATCACTCATCAACAGTCCACAGACCAACCTAGGCAAGAGATTGGTCCAAACGGCTTTTATTATTTAGCCACGAGCTCCTCCACGCAGCGCTTTGTGTGGTTATCAGAAATCAGTCATACCAAAACATATCGTATAATAACTTGAATAGTGTACTAACTGTAAAAAGTGGATTGTGGAGTTCAGATAGAGATAGACAGTCACTCCATGTAAAATCTATACTAATATTATAAAGCTGAAGAGTTTGTTTGCTTGTTCGTTCTAATCTCAGGAACTAGGTACTAGTTCGAATTGAAAAAGTCTTTTAGTGTTGGATAGTCATAGTCATATAACGAGAAAGGTTATAGTCTATATAACATCACGCTACAACCAATAGGAGCCGAGTAAAAAGAAAACAAATCAACAGCGGCGGGAGCAGGGGCACTGCCAGTACTTGTATAACTAGTATTCAGACAAATCCAGTATGACTGGGAGCCAAACTAGCCACAAAAAGGCTAGCCAGGTGATGTTAACAGGCCCACAGTTGGGAAAACTCCTATCTGTCAGGGCCGTCAACCATACTTTATGATAACGTATCCTACTTTATTTTTGGCAATTATACTTTATACTTTTACATACAAATAATCATATGAAAATACTTTATTTTGCAACCTTTACTGTGATGCGTAAAAAAAAAACACTCATTATGGGTACTTAACTATTTAACGGTACACATAAGTTAAAACGGATGATGGAAACGATTTATAATTACTGAACGAAATGTTAGATGTCAGTTGTGATGTGAATGTGACAAGACAGTCGACATTCTGACTTTTGTCATAGATGTTACTATCGACGAAATCGACTCTCCGTTCCCGCCACTTCAGCTTTCACTGAAAGAGTTTTTTCAGTGATGAATCTAAAGTGGCGAGACAACACAAAAATACGTTTTTAAAGCAATAAAAACATAAAATTTAAAAAAAAATCTTTTTTTCTTGCAAATACTTTGTTTTTTTCCTATTCAAACCATTTTATACGTATTTTTTGACAAAAAAAGTTGGCAACCCTAACCACGCATGTCCAGTGCGGTTTGGTACAAATCACCTGTCTTCGAATTGTTGGTTCTAGGGCATGCCGGTTTCCACACAACGTTTTCATTCAGCACTATGGGTTTTGGGAGAGTCCCAACACCTCATAAGTTATAAACCTGTACTATTTTATTATTACTTCGGCGTGGGAATCAGATGCAGCAAGACGCGTGTAGCTCATGGCTGATGAGAGAATCTGAGGTGATCTGGGTGCATCTATACATCATCTATAAAAATAAATTAAATTGAAGTGTCTGTTTGTAATTTCAAAATAGCAGCTTTTTACAGCTTTTTGTCTATCTTTTCATACACGAAATATTTGAAGAGTAACTTCTATAAGTCGTAAAGTCGTTATAGCAACGAAAAAAAAAATATCTCGAGTGTTTTTTTTTTTACGAAATTATTATAATTCTAAAAATTTTCGAGACTTTTTGTATAAAATCTTTACTCTATTCTAAAAATGACACTAGGTAAATACGACGTAGTAAACTAGCGTAATGGATGTTCAAAAATAAGGAGCCAGTATTTTTTTTGGGTCAAGTAATTTTAAATTATTTATTTTTTATAAAAAATATACTCAGATAAAAAAAATCCCTTGAAATGGCTTCGTTATAGCCGTTAGATGATTCTCTGAAAATATTTCGTGTAAGAAGTTAGACCTTATATATATATAAAGCATGTAACAAGACCCTTAACGAAGCCGAAAGGAACTTGTTCTCCCCGTCATTGCGATCATTTTTTTGTTGCAGACCATATTTGGGAACCTTCTAATTACGGAGATATTGGGGGTCAAAATTCCAATTTTTCACTAGGTTTTTTTAAATACGTTTTAAGGGCATTACATGGCTCAAATCCCAAAAACAGCGTATGTTCAAAGAAAATTATTGATGAGTCCCTTCGTACGTTTTCCGTGTAAAAAATATATGTTATAGTTAAGTTCATCACAAATAAATTGTATTGTTTAAAATTTTAATAAACCTTCTCAATTTTTTTTGGTTAATCGTAGAAAATAGGTCCTTTTTCAACCTTAATTGTAAATTATCTCTGTAACGGCTGAATAGATCGACATGAATTTTGTAACAACAAATACGTAATGATATACTTAACAATCTGTATTGTTTTTTTTTTGTAATTTCTTTTAATATTTTTAAATAATAAATAAAAACCGAAATTTCACGAAATGTGCGGAGCAAGCCCTGTGACGCATGCTCGGGACCGCGATACGTCAGTGCCTTGACGGCTCTTGTGACGGGTGGACGTACGCGTGTTATTTTTTCCAAATAAAATTCAAAACTGCACGTTTTTAATGATTTCTGAATGAAATAATATTGTAAATGGTACAGTTATTAATATTTCGTAAAATAAGAATAGAAAATACGTTTATAAAATATATTTTAAGTAGTTTTTAATTTCGTTTTGTTATTTGAACCTATCATAGAGTAAGCCTGACAAGTGACAGCTATGCCTAAATCAACACTTCTATACAAATAAATCAAATTGAAATGTCTGTTTGTAATATCAAAATAACAGCTTTTTACTGAATGCATATGAAAATATATCTTGCACTTATAACAAAAACACATTTTTTTTAATTTTTGTCTTTCTGTCGGTCTATCTGTCTGTCTTTCTGTTTGTTAATCTCCGAAACGGCTGGACCGATTTCTGGCATTTTTGGCATCCATAAATGATCGATTCATCTCATACAAGTACAGGATGTTATTTTTTCGAATTTTAGTCGGTTCGACTCCCGAGTGTGGCAAGCGGATTTTCGAAAATCTTTAAAACAGATTTGTATCTTTTGAAGAATTAAGTAATGTTTCCTTTGAGTAAAATTTGCTATCTCCGGTATTTAGAGTACTTTCCCTCCAGGTGAGGTTGTCAAATTCCATCCTGTATATTACAGGCAATTCCGTGAGGTCCTGGAATTAAAGAATACGACCACCCCATTAATAAAAGGCGACTAAGAAAACATTCGATCTACAACGAAGACAGCTCTATGATACACTGGATAGTCCAGCAGGCCAAAAACACCTTTACCGGCTTGCTAGAGCTAGAGAGAGAAAGGCGAAGGATGTATGTCAGGTTAAATGCGTAAAAGATGAAACTGGAATGGTTATTTCGGAAGGGTTACTTTGAAAGAGTGATGAATGAGGAGAATGACTGGAGTGGTGTGCTTGAAAATAAACCAGCGAATGAGGGACTAGTGAGAAAGGTTAGTTTGGATGAAGTGAGGATTGCAGGAAATGGAATTAAGAATGGTAAGGCATTAGGACCGGACGGAATACCGGTAGAAGTATGGAAGTTATTTCTGATGGACGGATGGGCGTGGTTAGCTTTATTCTTCAGTAAACTGTTGCCGGAAGAAATGATTCCTGAAGAATGGTGTAACAGTTAGCTGGTGCCCATTTTTAAAAACAAAGGTGATGTGGTGGAGTGCAACAATTATAGAGTAGAGGAATAGAGCTAATGTCACATAGTATGAAAGGAGCTCGTGGCTAAATAATAACAGCCACTCGGATCGATCTTTAGGTTAAGCCGTGCTTACCTAGGTTGGTCTGTGGATAGGCGACTACCCATTTTCGCTATCCGCCAGCTGTGCGAAAAATACGACGTGCACATAAAAATTTGCACATGGTTTTTGTAGACCTCGAAAAGGAATACGACCGGGTACCCCGTGAGGTACCGTGAAGGAAGTATGTGCAGTTGATCCGTGCGATGTACAGTCGATGCAGTATCCAATTTAAGTCCGGTCTACAGCCGGCAATACCCGGCAGCTTCAATGTGGGTTTCGGCTTGCACCAAGGGTCGGCTCTCAACCCTTTTTTTTTTCGGTTCGGATATCTTCAAATGACCCTCCCCCCGCTCTGGACGGAGCGGAAGGGAGTGTCAGACTTCTACTGACTAAAACCTATCCATGTTCCTTCTTTGCCCTTTGTGGTCCAGGGCCGCGGCATCTCTTTCGAACAGTCCCGCAGCCCTGGTAGGCATCGGCCCTTGCGGACCCCTTCAATACGAACGCACCGTCGACACAGCCTGTCGTCAAAAGACGGCCGGACGGCGATCTAGCCCATTACTCACCGTCCACAGGCCCGCGCCTACGGTGGCCGGGAGCGACCACGTGACCCCCGGCGCCCGGGGCGTTTCCTGCGGCGGCTAGGACGTAAGGCTCTTTCCCTCTCACGTTCCGCCACCTCCTTCTCTAGCATGACTGCTTCGGAGAAGGAGGTGACGGCTTCCCATTCTCGCTCGCTCCGGACCAGGGCTTGAACCAAGGCCGGACGCGAGAGAGCGCCGCCGCCAATCGCCGCTACGAGGAGGCTCTCATCTCTTAGCTCTTCCTCCCTTACCTATTCCTCGTGATAATGAACGCTCTCGCGTCGGACATCCAGGAAGAGACACCCTGGTGCTGTTCGCCGATGACATTTTGCTGGTTGCTAAGAGCGATCAAGAGGTCCAGAGCAGATTGGAGGTGTGATGGCAAAGACTGTAGTAGAGAATGTTGGTCTGCATTTGAGTAGAACCGAAACGGAATACTTGTTTTGCGATTTCGTCGGTCTCTCCAGTCTAGTGCCTTTAACTCTTGCCGAAACGCCCATACCGATCTGCTTCGACTTACGGTATCTCGGATCGCTTGTCCAAGGGGATGGCAAAGTAGACCGGGACGTAACGCACCTGATCAACTCAGATGGATGAAATGGCGACAGGTCACTGGAACAGCAACTTACGACTCACGGATGCCTCTCAATTAGAGGGGAAAGTATACAAGTCCGTGATTAAACCTGTCGTACTGTATGGATCAGAATGCTGGGCTGTGAAAAAGATGGATGAAAAACGATTCCACGCAGCGGAGATAAGAATGTGTGCGGTGCTTACTTCAAGAAAGTCTACATGCACCATTAACACCAACACCAATTCCAATAAACGACCAACCGACCTGTTCAAGATATTTGAATTTTAATGACTTTTTTGTGAATGTAAACATTTTGTTCTTATCAGAGCGTGGCAACATTAAAACAAAGCTATATTTTATTTATTCCGCTCATCATCAGACATCCAACTTTATTTCTACACGACGTAATACACAGTCAAGTTAAATTATCTGGCGATACCCATCATGCATGTGGAGTTTCGCTATCAAAATTTGATCTTGTAAAACTATAAGGTGTAAATCTCAATCATAAAGGTCATCATCAGACCTTCAGAATGTGAAATGTAGAAGCACCCGTGGTCAATTACATTAAAGTTGAAAGCTATATCATTGTAACTATTTCTGTTACTGAGAACCGATAAGCACTTACCTAGTCATCATCAGACTTTCAGAATGTATCAAGTAGGGATACCCGTGCTCAGTAAAATAACTGATGAAATGCTAGCTCATAAGTCAAACTGTATAATTTATCTCAAAATAAATATGAATTGGAACAAAATGTATTCAAGTCTCTCAGAGAACGAATAAATTAGGCAAAAACGATGACAACAGTGCGACACATCTGTGTTCTTGCTTAATCTTTATTGTAGTAATGGTCGTTTGCCGGCAGGGGCGCCAAATAAACAAAAACCAGTACAGAGGTCAAATCATCAAGGTCATCGAGCAATGTAATGCCCTTAATGTAAGAACTTTAAATACCTTCACGACCCCTGTACTATTCAATCCATCCACCAGCACAATATTTTGAGTGCGTTACATTGAGTCCTACCGTAAGACGTGATTTTTCACCCCAAAAAAAATGTCCCAGCAATAATTTTTGCGTAGAGTTACTTAGTTTGATGTACAGAATGCTTGGTTGACGGCTTCGTGAAGTGTCTGTTTACACCGTATGTAACAATCTTTTTATTTTTTGTCTGTCTGTCTGTTTGTTCCAGCTTATCTCCGAAATAGCTGGACCTATTTGTGCGGGGTTTTCTTGGTAGATAGCTCATGTTATAAGGAGTAACGTAGGTTACTTTTATTTTGGAAAAACGGTTAGGCTTCCGTGCAAGGTCACGTGCAACAGCTAGTATTAAAATAACACTACTTCAAGAGGTGATGTACCACCCCAGGTGCCAAAACAGAAAAGGAAAACATCGCAAAGAATCTGGCATGACCTAGAACCAACTACTCGAGGACTTTGACTTCCACCAACCTGCACCGGGCCTGCGTGATGGTGGATTATAAATAAATAAATTTATTTAATTTCAGACAAAGTCATCATCATCATCATTCTCTTGCCCTTATCCCAATTCATTTGGGGTCGGCGCAGCATGTCTTCTTCTTCCATACTTCTCTATTACTCGTCATCTCATCCGACACCTCCTTTCTTGCCATATCATTCTAGTATGGCCCTTTAATAATGTTTTTCTTTTCCAGGCAAGCGATATGTCCCTCGCGCTGTGCTGGTGGACCTGGAGCCAGGGACCATGGATGCCATCAGATCCTCGACCTACGGCCAGCTGTTCAGACCTGACAACTACGTGTTTGGACAAAGCGGAGCCGGTGAGTATCATAACATGATGCAGGCGAAATTATATCAATTTGTGTAAGGAGACTGCCAAAACACTGGTCAGATTTTCCTATGTGACGACTCCGAGGGAGAACTCCGAATCCAACGCAAAAAAGACTTCTCTTCACCCGACTGAGAGAGGATTATGTAAATCAGCCTATATTATAATTATGTATAAAATAAAATAACAATATAATAAAATAATAAAATGGTGTAAATAGACCATAACATAACCGAAAGGCACTTGTTCTCACTGTCATTGCGATATTTTTTTCGTTCTGGGCCATACCTGGGATCGAAAATATTGAAGATAAAAGTCCCAACATTTACACAAGTTTATTTAAATAAAATTTTATAACATTTCTTTAAATACTTCCATGACCCCGGTACTTACAACAGCATAATGTTTGATTGCGTAACATTGAGTCCTACTGTAAGCCGGGATTTTTCACCCCAAAACAAGTCGTTTCCCAGCAATATTTTTTGCCTAAAGTTACTTAGTTTGATGTACAGAATGCTTGGTAGACGGCTCCGTGAAGGCTTCGTTTACACCTTGTACAGTTCACCCACATTTTGCCATCGACAAAATCCTGACTTCGACCTACTGCTGAATTCGAGTTGTGAAATCCCAATACCACTTGGTCCGACTTGGGAATCTAACCAAACCTTAAATTATGGCACATCATCATTCATACTAATATTCTGGGGCTCTCGCAGGGTCCAAACAGGTCCAGGGGCGACTAATTCGGGGACTTTCATCTCCCCCATTACAGGAACACGGGACCCGTGATTCCCGGGGAGTTCATGCCTCACTCCCTACAGGACCCGTAGGCAGCGGAGTGACATTAGATCCCGCTGCCCCCTGACGCAAGTGTGCGAGGTAACACCAGGGTGGTTTTAGTCAGTACGAGTTTGAAGGACCCCTCCGCTCTCCCCAGGGCGGAGGACATCCATTGAGGATTTCCACCTGGAGAGAGAGAAAAAATCAATAATATCCTAGATATGCGCATCCCGTGCGGGATTGACTTCAGTTTAACCAGAACTTATTATTTTTGTTTCTGTCAGGTAACAACTGGGCGAAAGGACACTACACTGAGGGCGCAGAACTGGTGGAATCTGTCATGGACGTAGTGCGGAAGGAGGCGGAGCCCTGCGACTGTCTGCAAGGTACGTAATCGCTTGGCCACGAGTTACACGTTGAAGCGGCTGTGGAGAAAACAAATGAATTAAGTCGCTTAGAGATTCTGCTTGCCACGTGTCACCGCGACGCGATGGCACTTACGCGTAGGGCTCGTTTAGGGAGACGGAGCGCGTTGTGCGGCGCGGTCTGCAATCAATTCTAACATGTTATGACGACTAGCTTCTGCCCGCGTCTTCGCCCGCGTGGCCTATATGAAACAATTTTTTTTTTTTTTCAAAAACAAAAATTAACGGCGCTCTCACTGTCTCTCATTGAATATACGAATTGAAAATATCCCAAACAAAGCAATAAGAAAGTTCACCATTAAACTAAACTAATCTCTGGGATGAGAGTAACTGTATGGTTTTAGCAGAACTCAAAGCGTGTGTGAAAAGATCTAATTAAGAGACAATCAGAAGTGGTGGTTTCACATATATTTACAGACACGTCTAACTCGGGAAAATCCTACCTACTTACTAATAGGTAAATACTCCCGCGCCCCGCACGCCCTTCGCTACACAGCGCCATGCGCCCGTCTACGTGAGTTTCGAAGCCCTATTTGACCCTGTTGGGAGATGATTTTGTTAAAACTGTGATACAAGTGTCTCATATTTTTAATTAAAGAGTGGTTACACCAAATTTAAATCGACCCAGAGAATATAAAGAACATACATTTCACATAAAAATCAACCCCCCATTTCACTTAGGGGTGGAATTTCAAAAAACGCTTTCTTAGTAGATACCTACTCTTTACAAAAAATACACTTTCCAAATTTCATGTCTCTAGGACCAGCGGTTTGAGGTGTGCGTTGATATATCAGTCAGTCAGGACTTTGAATTGTATAGGTATGTACCTATCATTCCGAAGGTCCTGGGCTGGAGAGGGCTAGGCATCAACATCAATGGCGAGTAAATCTCTCACTTTTGGTTTGCCGACGATATAGTTGTCATGGCGGAGACCATGGAGGACCTCAGTACAATGCTCGATAACCTCAGTAGAGCTTCCGAAAGAGCGGGTCTTAAAATGAAGACGGATAATACCAAGGTCATGTTGAATGCCCACTCGAAGTTGTAGACGATTATGTCTACCTGGGACAAACGGTCCAGTTAGGTAGGTCTAACTTCGAAAAAGAGGTCAATCGTCGAATCCAACTCGGTTGGGCAGCGTTCGGGAAGCTGCGTGGTATCTTCTCCTCCAACTTACCGTAGTGTCTCAAGACGAAAGTCTATGACCAGTGTGTGTTGCCAATGATTACATACGGGACCGAAACGAGGGCAATGGAGAGGGCTATGCTCGGAGTTTCCTTGCGTGATCAAATCAGAAATGAGGACATCCGCAAGAGAACCAAGGTTACCGACGTAGCCCAAAGAATTGCCATACTTAAGTGGCAGGGGGTAGGGCACATTGCTCGCAGAACGGATGGCCGATGGGGCCGAAAAATTCTGGAATGGCGACCGCGAACCGGAAGACATTGCGTTGGAAGGCCTCCCACTAGGTGGATCGATGACCTGGTGAAGGTTGCAGGGATATGCTGTATGCGAGTCGCATGTGACCGGTCAATGTGGCGACACATGGGGGAGGCCTATTTCCGGCAGTGGGTCTGATCATTTCGAACCCCACATAGAAATTATTCAACGGTAAGTTACAAAAAAATTGGGTTTAGAATGATGTAATGAATACATGGTATTCGTTGGTGCGTCGATGTCCCTTCCACCCTGAAGAAAGTAACAGCTTTTAAGGGAGAGACATACTCGGCTTGAGCCGGCCAGACGAAGATAAATGTTCACGTAATAAAAACGAAACAGACGTCACTCGCGTCGTTTCGGTCGGACACAACTTGAGACTGCGTTGGACTATTCGTTTTTCTCAAATTTAACAAAGACTAAAGTTTGTAAGTTTGAATGCAGGGAACTACTGATCCGATTCCGAAATCCATTCATTAATGTATTGGGGTAGATGATAGGCTACTACGCTCCCGTGGGATAATTACCGACCATAGCGCGAGCGAAGCCGCGGCCACAGCTAGTATTACGTTAAGCTCGTTCGAACCGGCCCAAACCGGTTCTGCGCCAATAATTCACTCTTGCTTTGGAGGAAGGGTTATTTGCTGATGGATTTATTGTTTGTTGCCCAAGTAACATGTTACATAGTACTAACTGGGCTGAGGAGGTCAGATAGGCAGTCGCTCCATGTAAAGTACGGTATTCAGCTGCATCCGGATAGACTGGAAGCCGACCCCATAGTTTGGAACCTTCTGCGAAGCAGTCATGCTAGTGAAGGAGGTGGCGGGACGTGAGAGGGAAAGAGCCTCACGTGGTGGCCGGGGGTCACGTGGTGGCCCTCGGCCACCGTAGGCGCGGGCCTGTGGACGGCGAGTTATGGGCTAGCTCGCCGTCCGGCCGTCTTACGACGACAGGTCGTGTCGACGGCGCGTTCGTGTTCCACGCGCGCCTCAAAGAGATGTCAGCAACCACGTAGGGGTCCGCATGGGCCGATGCCTGCCAGGGCTGCGGGACTGTTTGAAAGAGATACCGCGGCCCTGGAACACAAAGGGCAAAGAAGGAACATGGATGGGTTTTAGTCAGTACAAGTCTGATACTCCCTTCCGCTCCGTTCAGAGCAGGGGGGGGGGGGCATTTGATGATTTACAGGCATTGCAGGCATTGCAGGCAGATGATGACGCCGTAGCTACCCTAGCTATGTGATTGCAGTTTTGATAGCCCGCTGGGCCGGCCGCCCGCCAAGCTCGCCAGCCGCTTACATCGACCTGCCACGTCCTAATTCATCATCTGTCTAGCCTTTTCCCAACTATGTTGGGGTCGGCTTGCAGTCTAACCGGATGCAGCTGAATACCAGTATTTCACATGGAGCGACTGCCTATCTGACCTTCACGACCCAGTTAGTACTGGGTAATACGATACCCCTTGGTAAGACTGGTTGTCAGACTTTTTGGGCCACTGACTACCTGTAACGACTGTCAAAGATCTACAAATGACAGCCGGGACCAACGGCTTAACGTGCTTTCCGAGGCACGGAGGAAACTCGGTATGTAATGGGTGATCACCCATCCACAGACCAACCTAAGCAAGCACGCACGGCTTAACCTAAAGATCGATCCGAGCGGCTGTTATTATTTAGCCACGAGCTCCTCGTCACACCACGTCCTAATTAACTGTATTAATTATAACCGATTTATTACAAATGTATCAAATTCAGTATAACCTAAATTGCATAACAATATGTATCAGGACCTGAAATATAACACGCACAACAACGACGATGTTTGTCTCCAGGTTTCCAGTTGACTCACTCTCTGGGCGGAGGCACGGGGTCTGGTCTGGGTACGCTGCTCCTCAGTAAACTCCGCGAGGAGTATCCAGACAGGATCGTCAACACTTTCAGCGTGATGCCGTCGCCTAAAGTAAGTGTTCTTCTTCGCTTCGCTGACACGGCAGTATTCATCACACTAGCTGTTGCCCTCGACCTTCATCCGCATTAAATTATTATGAAAATATTACTTCCCTTTCAAGGGTTTTAATTTTTTTGCACACAATCCTAATCCTTTTTCTAAAATAAAAGTAGTAAGTAGTAATAGGATCAGCTATCTGCCAGTAAAAGTCCCGTTAAAATCGGTCCAGCGATTTCGGTGACTAGCCGGAACAAATAGACAGACAAACATGAGTTTTAAAAAATACGGGGTGGAAGGGACACCGACGCGAAAATGGTTACCACGTATTCAGTACATCATTCTGAGCCCCCCCCCATAGAAATCTTTCATTGGTTATTAAAAAAAAATCAACTGTTCCATACTTTTTGACCGTGTAGATATTGCAGGTTGTAGGAAACAGCTGATTTTTTTAAAAAATAACCTATGAAAAATTTCTATGTGGCCCGTACTGAAAAACAAATTTCGAGTATGACTCGCAATTGGCCGGTTTTTTGTTATGCGTCATGTTAAACCCTTACGCAAAAAATGTATTTTCTTCTTTTTCCGGGTTACAGGTGTCGGACACAGTGGTGGAACCGTACAACGCGACGCTGTCGGTCCACCAGCTGGTCGAGAACACAGATGAAACCTTCTGCATTGACAACGAAGCCTTGTACGATATCTGCTTCAGGACCCTTCGGCTCGCTTCACCTACCTACGGAGATCTAAATCATCTTGTGTCTGTGAGTATACGATCGCGTTTGTGTTCCACAGTTGGCAGTTGTCAATGTACATTGATTTTTGTTCTAAATTCAAAGCAAACAAAAACAAAGTTCTATTTTTAATATTAGGCAGTTCTGCTGTTTCAATCTGCTAAAGCAAACCGCGGAAAACCAAGCAAATTAAATCATAGTTTTTTAGGCCTTTTATTAGTATGGGACGCAACATGCGTCGATACTCTTGCGCCATCACATCTTCCAAGCTCGTCGTGCTGTGCTGGCGCTGCCGCTGCGGCTGCAGAGAACCTCAAGCGGCGTAAATATAGAAACCTTTGTGGCAACTATATTTTCGAGCCGTTTGGGGTTGAAACTCTGGGGTCGTGGGGACCGAGTGCTCATAGCCTGTGTAAGGAAATTTCGAAACGCCTAGTTGACGCTTCCCGTGACCCAAAGGCTGACTTTTACTTTGGCCAGAGGCTAAGTGTTGCCATATAACGCGGCAACGCCGCCAGTCTCTTGGGCACATTACCAGCTGACAGCGTTGAGGAGGAGTTTTTTGATGCCCTTTTATAGTTTGTTGTCAGTTTATTTATAAATTAATAATGTATTTAGTTACTTTACTCTACTTATTAAAATGAAAAAGTTTAATAGAAATAATCACAAAAATACTAATTGTTCTGCTATTTTATTTCTTTGAAAGTGTGTGTTAAAAAACGTCGTTTGATTCATGTGGGCATTAGTCACTGCAGTTCTCGGCTCTATAACACCCTCGCCTTCGGCTCGGGTGTGAAAACAGCCCCGGCTGCATTAGCAAAGTTTGCCCGCTTGTATCAAAATCCACTATTTTGCGATCCAGTTTTTTTGGAATTTACTTAGTACATTCGTATTTCCGAAGATAGACGATGTTAACGAAGCGTGTAGCGGGTTTTCTTTGAAGATCTGTAAATAGGTATGACCACAGAGACTTATTTTTCAACAGCTGACGATGTCCGGAGTGACCACCTGCCTTCGATTCCCGGGACAATTGAATGCGGACCTCCGCAAGCTAGCGGTGAACATGGTCCCCTTCCCGAGGCTACATTTCTTCATGCCAGGTCTGGTCTCTTAGCATAACATAACATAACGTAACATCACTCCTGTACTCCCCGAAGGGCAGAGGTGTACCTAAATAGTACACCCACATTTCCACGTTTGGACACAAACCCAACCTCCGTGGCTGCAACAGAGAAATTAGAAGATTCGAAACTAGGACTTCATGCTCAGCAGTCGCGCTTGCGACCACTCGACCAACGCAGTCATAATCAGCCTATAATGTCCCCACTGCTGGGACTCACGCCTCCTCTCTATGGGAGGGAGTGGGCTGTACCACCACGCGAACCCAGTGCGGGTTGGTAGATGTCACATGTCTTCGTTCTAGGACATGTCATCTTTTCCTTCACCGCTTCAAGAGTTGTAGTGATGCAATAATTTACTCAAATGGCTTTTATTATGTCTCGAAACTCGTAACTACATCTACTGGGCCACTGAAATCTTTATAGGGTGACTGGTAATTAGTGACCGATATTTAAACACGTGATTGTACTCATGATAACAACAAACTTTCCCAAAGAAACATTTTTTTTTAAACGGCTAACAGCTGATAGGTCACAGGCGCGCGCGTATTTCGTACGGCTGTTGTGTTGTTGTGGTAAAAATCTGTGTATAAAAAAAATGCTTCTTCGGTGAAAACTGCGTTCAAATCCATGCAGTAGTTTTTGCGTCATGCGCGTACAAATACACAGACAGAAAGACAGACAAAAATTATAAAAACTGTTCTTTTGGCTTCTGTTGTTCTAATAAAGAGCCCTCATATAATTTTGTCGACCTGTTACAAATGTATTAAATGGATACTTAAAGAAACTTGTATTGTGTTAAGAGTTTAATTGTCAAATTCTAAATTAACGCGAGCGAAGCCGCTGCAAAAAGCTAGTTACCCATTAATGAGGTAATTTTTATTTTTTTATGTACCTACGACGTTATTTCTAAAACTATGCATCCGATTTTTAAAATTCTTTCACTGATGGAAATCTATTGCCGAGTGCCATAGAATGTATTTAACGCGGACGAAGTCGCGGGTAGAAGCTAGTATACAACATTATTTTTAGTATATGCGAAACCTGAATATAGTTTGTTCAGAATAAGTAACTGAATCGATTCCAATCATTTTTAAACCATGTTATATTTTGTCCCAAAAATATTTAAAAAAGGCTACAAGTTGGGCACCAAGCGACTTTAAGTACCTATCGCAGAAATTTAGGTACCTACTGCCAAATTATTATTATCGATGAGCTCAAGACGACGCTGGAGGGGCGCGCGCGCGTTGGCGTCGCGTGGTGACCACGTTTTTGTGCGGACAACCAGGTATCAGAACAAGCTTATAACTTTGTAATTTTTCATGATACAGTTTTGAAATTTTGTACATAGATTCTTTACATAAAAATACTAGACACGTGTATCAGGTTTCGCATATACTAAAACTAATGTTGTATAACATTATATGGCGACACACTGGTACTTTCGCCGCCGTTAGACTCGTCACGAGTTTTCCTAGCTAATCTAAGCTGACCCCGTGTCTCCCGCGCCAGGCTTCGCCCCGCTCACAGCGCGCAACAGCCAGGGCTACCGCGCGCTCACGGTCCCCGAGCTGACGCAGCAGATGTTCAGCCCCGTAAACATGATGGCTGCGTGTGACCCTCGGCACGGACGGTACCTCACCGTCGCAGCCATCTTCAGGGGCAGGATGTCCATGAAGGAGGTTGATGAGCAGATGCTGACCGTACAGGATAAGAACTCCAGGTAATCATCACGTCTTGTAATCCCCGAAGGGTTAGGCAGAGTTGTACTTGACAGAATACAAAAAGTTTAAGTCTCATGTAAAAGAGGGCGAGCCTATTGCCATCAATCGAACACAAACCCAGACTCCGTGGTCGTTTCTGAAAAATTCCTGATGGAAAAACCCAATAACAATTAGTATGTACCCGGGACTCGAACCCAACACCTCATGCTCAGTAGTCACGTTTGCATAATCAGCAGGGACTCAGAATGCCTACCTCACGGTACAGGATAAAATCATCATCATCTGCCTGCCTTTTCCCAACTATGTTGGCGTCGGCTTCCAATCTAACTGGAACCAGCTGAATACCAGTATGTTACGTTGGAGCGACTGCCTATCTGACCGCCCCAACTTATGATCTGATCTCTTGGCAAGACTGGTTGTCAGAGTTTTGGGCCACTGACTGCCTGAAACGATTGTCGAAGATCTTTAATTGACAGCCGGGACCAACGGCTTAACCTCTTTTCGAGGCATGGAGGGAACGCGGTGTGTCATGCCCACCCATCCACGGAGCGACATCCAATGGCCTACCTGCTTACTGTGTGTGTCCCCAGCTACTTCGTGGAGTGGATCCCCAACAACGTGAAGGTGGCGGTGTGCGACGTCCCCCCGCGCGGACTCAAGATGGCCGCCACGTTTGTTGGCAACACCACAGCTATTCAAGAGATCTTCAAGAGAATATCTGAGCAGTTCACTGTTATGTTTCGTAGAAAGGTAAAATATTATCAAAATCACATCTTTAGGGTTCTGTAGCCGAATTGTAAAAAACAGAACCCTTATAGATTCGCCATGTCTGTCTGTCTGTATGTCACAGCCGCTTTATTCCGAAACTATTAGGACTACACAGTTGAAACTTGGTAGGTAGGTGTATTCTGTGAACCGCTTTACGATTTTTCTACAAAAATAAAAGATTAAGGGGGGGCTCCCCCTACATGGAACTGAACTTACAACGAAAATTGGTTTGAATAAGATTTGATGTTTGGTTTGAGATATGGGACTTTTCGGTAATCGTTTGCGCGTCGATGTCCCTTTCACCTGTATACATAAACTCACGTCTTTTTCCCATGGGGGTAGGCAGAACCTACAGAGCCACCTGCTACGATCCTCACATACTGCTTTTGCCTCGTCCACGTTCACAAATCTGGTCATACACGCACGCCTGTTGCGCGTATTACGCATCATTTTTCAATTGATGAATTTCCACTTATATTTTACCCACGATAGCTGCAATCCAATAAAAACTGTATTGATAGGACAATAGTTATTTTTTTTTTTTTTTGGATGGTAAATCATCAAATGCCCCCCCCCCCCCCCCCCCCCGCTCTGGTCGGAGCGGAACGGAGTGTCAGACTTGTACTGACTAAAACCCATCCATGTTCCTTCTTCGCCCTTTGTGTTCCAGGGCCGCGGTATCTCTTTCGAGCAGTCCCGCGTCCTGGCAGGATAAATAGTTACTTGACCTCCGCTTACATAATCTCGTCTGTCAAGGTGTTTCGGTAGAAAAAGCGTTGGCAGACTTATACAACATTATTTTTAGTATAAGCGAAACCTGAATATAGTTTGTTCAGAATAAGTAACTGAATCGATTTCAATAATTTTTAAACCATGTTATATTTTTTCCCAAAAATATTTAAAAAAGTTAAAAGTTGGACACCGAGCGACTTTGAGTACCTATCGCAATAATTTAGGTACCTACTGCCAAATTATTAATATCAATGAGCTCAAGACGACTCTGGAGGCGCCGCGCTACGTGGTGACCGCGTTTTTGTGCTGACAACTAGGTAACAGAACAAGCTTATAACTTGTGTGATTTTTCATGATACAGTTTTGAAATTTTGTACATAGATTCTTTATATAAAAATACTAGAGACGTGTATCAGGTTTTGCATATACTAAAACTAATGTTGTATAGTCCTGAAATGAGGGTTTATACTTACCGACTGGAATTGGTTCACCTTTGAGAGCGTCTGCCATACACTTCCGGTAAAAAAAAACCTGACAGATTTTGCTTTTCTCTATCTACCAGTAAATTTCTAACTGACGCCATAATTATTATTTCAGTATCAGATTGGTAAAGTAACGCCCCCTTTTTCGCACCGGAAATGACTTTCTTTTTTTACTTTCGGCAAGTTCTGCCATGACAGAATATCAAATTCGTACTCAGCATCACTTTTATCTTTTTTTTTCCATCCCGCCAGCCAAGCGTGGCGATTATGGCAAAACCCCCCCTTTGGGGGAGGCCTATGTCCAGCAGTGGATGTCTTTCGGCTGAAATGATGATGATGATGATCACTTTTATGGGACACCATTGTCCATTTCATCGCGGTAACAAGTATGTCCGAAATTTTGCAGTCGGCTCTCCTATTATAATATTTATTCAATAATCAAACCAGCGATGTCAAGTATATTCGACGTTGTCAACTTTCAGGATGCAACCTCATAATTACGCAAACGAGCTCCTTTCTGTTCCAGGCCTTCCTACACTGGTATACAGGCGAAGGTATGGATGAGATGGAGTTCACCGAAGCCGAGAGCAACATGAACGACTTGGTGTCAGAGTACCAGCAATATGAAGTAAGTTATATTGGTCTCTCACACTAATTCTTGTCGAGTATTCATTTTCCATTGTTGCTAAAAGTTATTAGAAGACTACCCAAGCAATGTGAATCGGAAAAGTAATCACGGGGTTATGAGGTATCAAACATTAAAAAAAATACAGCTGAATTGAGAACCTCCACCTTTTTAGAAGTCGGATAAAAAGAGGGGTGTCACGTACTACCTTCCTAATCATCACAATGGTGCAGATGAGACCATACTATTAATGCAGTTTCACTTGCACCATTAAAGGTGCATACGAAACTAATTAGTCTCCTCTGCACCAATGATGGTGCAGACGGTACACTAACACAACCATAACTAGCATTTTTATGAAAAACTAAGTAGCTGTTGCCCGCTAACTTCGTCCGCATGAAATTAATATAATAATACATTTTGATATAAGTGGGGGGAACTTTGTTATTGCATTTGAGGCGGAATTCACACCCGAGCAGGCGAGTTTGTTATGAGCCGAGAACTGCAATAACAAATGCCCGCGTATACATGTGACGGAAAAAGAAAGGGTTCCGTGCAAAAACCCACAATTTCATGAGTTTTTGCACGGGACCCTACTTCTTAATATTCAAATAGGAAAGTAATATAAATAGACTTGTCACTACATAGTATAAAACAAAGTCGCTTTCTCTGTCCCTATGCCCCTTTGTATGCTTAAATCTTTGAAACTACGCAACGGATTTTGATGCGGTTTTTTTTAATAGATAGAGTGATTCAAGAGGAAGGTTTATATGTATATATTGCACCTGAGCGAAGCCGGGGCGGGTCGCTAGTTTAAGATAAAAAAAGTAGCTCCTAATCGGGTGAACCGATTAGTTTTTTTTTTTACTTGAATTATCCTGAGACGTATCTTAATAATATTGCAGGAAGTCGGTGTAGACGATGCGGAGTTCGACGAGCAAGAAGAGGAAGCCGCCGAGGAGTACCCTGAAGAGGAGTAGCCTCCATCAATATCATTTATTAACTTTTGCCAGCGTCTTTACTATTGATACATCATCTGTCTAGTGTTTTACCAACTATGTTGGGGTCGGCTTCCAGTCTAACCGGATGCAGCAGAGTATCAGTATTTTATAAGGAACGACTGCCTATCTGACCTCCACAGCCCAGTTAGTACTGGGTAATACGATACCCCTTGGTAAGACTGGGCCCCTGACTACCTACCACCTACTATAATACAATTGACAGCTGGGAACAAAGGCTTAACGTGCTTTCCGAAGCACGGAGGAAACTCGGGATTTAATGGATGGGCACCCATCCACAGACTAACCCTTACAAGCGCTACTTAACCTTAAAGATCGACCTGTGCACCTGTTATTACTTAGCCACAAGGTCCTCAATGCCAGCTATTGATTAGTACACATAGTTAAAATAAAATGGCGGAGAATGTAGGCAGGCCAGGCTCCAAACCAAACATTAAAACCCCTTTGGTGCTTCTAGAATTCATTGTAGACCCAGCTGTTGTTCGCGTCAGCTCATCAAGCTACTACACTCTTCAACTTTATCGCTAAAGCATTAGGTTCAAGGTTGATTGGGAAAATTTGACAGTTTCGGGTAGCTTGATGTGCTGGTGTTTGTACGTCAGAAACAATTTTTGAACTAGTGACAAATGCCGATCGGCTCAAGCCGTGTAAATGGAAGCTTCTCGACGGCTTTGTTGCTCAAAAATTTCTGCCGAATCGAAAATGTCGACCCGAATAACCCAGTCCTTCCCTAAGGATCAGTTACCACCAAGCGCGAAACTCCTCGAGGTTTATTTTTCGCTTGAGGAAACTGAACCTAATATACAGGGTGTAAAGGACAGCCCTCCACTAACTGATGGGGTGAATTCAGTATATCATACTAAGATGACCGGAATGTTATGGGAATCCAATAAATTTGATTTGTTTAATTTCCTCATAAGCAATGTATTGTTACCGTGGCAAAACACATGCAGCGCACGGCAAGCGCGACGACTAGTTCGATGAACTTTATAGCTAGGCAGGAAGTGAACAGATGATTTCACTTTTTTTTGATTTGTTGGTTAGAGTATTTCAACATCCATTGTTAGAGATTTTATTTTAGCCGTATTATTAACATAAATGGAGTGCTGCCTACAGGGAGTGTTATTTTACATGGAAATAAAGGACATTGAAAAAGAAAATGAAAAAAAAAAATTAAATAAAAAATCCGGAGAAATATTCCGGTGGAATATGACTCAAAGTAAGGAGCTGAAAGCACCCCGTCAGTTTGTGGAGGGCTGTCCCTTACACCCTGTATAGTTTATAAACACAATAAAATCAGGTATTTTGTAGATATAAGTTTTAATAATAAAACATAAACCCAGCATTTTTTTTTTTCCTCAGACCTATTTCGACGAAATTTAATCTTATGCTTCCTACTAAGGTCTATACCGTACGCTATGTTCAAGTTAGACGAAATAAATTCAAAGTACCCTCAAAATGAAGGGAAATTAAAACAAAACAATAAATCAAGAATTTTTATTTAAATTAAATTTTATTTTATTCACTTGCTTGTATGGCACTTTTTTTATCAACTCGTTGCCAAAATTATCATAATTCAAATGTTCATTAATATTAGTTAATACCTCATTATCTGCAGATGTGAAATCAACAATTTCACATACAGTTGGTGCTTTAGAAACTGCTGTTACAATCTCTTTGTCACAAACTTTACCAACATAATTTTCAGTAATGGCAACACAATTTTTCCTGTCAAAATTCCTGGATTTTTTAAGCTTACATTGTTTCACAGATTCATAATCAGCTTTTCTTTTACCAAATGCTATATTGTTTTCATTACCCATACACAGTTTTTTGACAGCAGTATCTTTTTTATCAATTTTATGTTCTGTAACAACTGTTTTATTTACAAAATTTTCAATAACCGTTGGTTTGTTTAAATTTTTTAGACGGGCAACAACATTTTTTTGTCTTAAAAGCAACTTTTTCCTTGTATCGTTCAGATTTTCTAGTTCCGGTGCATAACAGACGTGCAGAATACCACCGTAGTGGTTCTTAGCATCTAGCATCTTTTTAGCAAGTCTGGCCGACTGTATGTCCTCAAATATAGCGTGATACGTTTCCGTGAACAGCTCTGAAGGGTACTTGGTCAAGTTGAAGTTCTGTAGTTTACCGAACCTTGTGAATAAAGCCTTCGTCTCTTGGCGAAGATTGAGGGAAGGTACTCCAAAGACGAGGAGATGCCTGGACTCATTGTTGATGGTGTAAGCCTGTGAAAGAGAGAAAGATTCTTTTAATTTATTTATACAAATAAATAAGATTGAAGTGTCTTTTTGTAATTTCAAAATAACAGCTTTTTACTGAATGGGTGGCGCCGGACAATACGACAATAATTTAAACTGCGATTCATTTAAAAATCATTCGATCTTATCCAGTAGTTAGTCACTCGACATTATTTTGCATTTAATAGGCTAGCACCGAACGGTTAACGAAGCTCGCATTGGTATAAAAAAAAAGCTGTCATACCGTGAAGTTCCTAGCGAGGTGGTACGGATACTGAAAAACTGGTACCAGCATCAGGAAAATCGTGTCCGATGGAAGAACGAGCTATCGATGCCCTCTGGCCTTAAGTGCGGAGTGAGACAAGGGAGCATGTCACCAGCACTTTTCAACGTCTATATGGATGGGCTATCGGACAAACTCAACCAAACCGGTAGGTATAGGCTGTTCGATTAATGGGACCATAGTCAATCATATTTCATATGCAGACGATATGGTTCTTCTAGCTCCGTCGGTATCAGCGATGTGCAAACTGTTGGCTGTATGTGAAAATTACGCCACAGACCACAACATGATGTACAATCCGGACAAGTCTGTGTACATGGTGTTTGAAAGCCCAAACAGCTGGCTGAATCTGCCGCCACTTCAACTGTACGGCACGGCGCTTGAGCAAGTGCAACATGCTCGCTAGGCGGTTTAGCCGCTGTAGCGACGTAGCAAAGGCCGAGCTATTTACCAGCTACTGCACAAGCGTCTACACAGTCGAGCTGTGGACCAACTACACCAAGGCTGCACTGAGCGATATGAATAGTGAGCAGTATAACGACGCGTGGCGTGCGATATTTCGACTGCCTCGGTGGTGCAGCGCGAGCGCTAAGATCGCCGCAAGCCGCGCGCCCTGCTGGCAGGCGCTGCTTAGGAGCCGCTCGGCCGCCGTACGCACTGCCATACATCGATCAGCCAATTGCTTGGTGACCGCGGTACGAGAATGGTACCACAGTCCCCTACATATAAGGTGGCAGTCCTACCACACGCCGATTACCTAATTCGCTGCATTTGGGGCACGTCGGTGTGTGTATCATGTCAATAGGTTTTATTTATTTCATTTTATTGTCTGTTTGTGAATGTTGTATGTAGATTTATATCTGGTAAATATATATTTCATTTCATAAACACTAAAAACATGTTGCCAACACACTATTTCAAAAACCTATGACAAATTCATTCCTTAAATTGTTTCCAGACGCGAATTAGTGCAAATTATGCCTTTCAATGTTACCAGTGTTTTCATTTAATTTTAATTTCGTATAGTCGCCACCCTATTGTAACAGTACTTATAATTTTTTATTGACTGGAAATGGCTGGAGTGATTTCTACGGGACTTCTACTGGCAGATAGCTGATGCTATAAGGAGTAACTTCAGCTACTTTTATTTTAGAAAAGAGATTAGGGTTCTGAGCAAAAAGTTAAAACCCTTGAAATTGTTAAGTAACAGAATTCAATCCAAATAGGGAAGTTATATTTTCATACGGACGAAGGTCGCGGGCTACATCTAGTCTATCTATATATATAAAACACAATCAACATAGAACCTCCTTCTTTGAAGTCGGTTAAAAATTGTTTCTACCCATGTCCATTATAGACTTTGAAACCATCCAACCGATGTGCCCCAAACTGGTTTCATAAGAAAGGTAATAAAATAATGCGAAGAAATTACGAAGGCTGTAGCCGGAGGATGGAAAAAAATACAAAATTTATTTGAACTTAAATTTAATTACAGAAATTACAATGTAAAATATTAACTAAGATGTCGACAGTTGACCGATGCTGTGCCAAAAGTGACGATTTCGCGAAGGCCGCGATGTACGGTGCCGGGCTGCATCACGTTGAGCTGCGTCGGCGACTCGTGTCTCCGCTGTTGCAATCCGCGGTAATTAGGGTAACGCGCGATCAGCGGTTCACGTGTTACGCGAATATGTAACACCTCCCCCCGAAGATAAGCAACTATTTCGAAATCTTGTGTGAGAGAGATGATGAAATGTTGCTGTGGTCAATTTTTATCTTGCTGGGACTGATTCCATGCGATTCTTGAATTTCAGCATAATTTCCTGGAGATGTTGCGTCATCATTTTGCATTGCTTGGTTTCTTTGACGGCGTTTCGCTCGATATCGTCGGTACGTCAGTGTGATAATGAGTACACTTGCACCGGTTAGTATCAGATAGATTGGAATTGTAGTATGGTAGAGAGCTGGATCAACTACTTCATTGAGTTTTGCTGGTGCCTGTTGCATGATCTTTGTGTTAATGGAGTGCAGATTTTCTAGATTTGCAGAGTTTAGTATGATTGGTGATTCGCTCGACGTCTCTAAATCTTCATTAATTGTGGGCAATTGCATAATCTCCAGAGCGAAACCTTTGATGTGATTGTTAGAGTTTGCTATAGTAAATTCGGGCGTTTTGATGTGGCAATTTTTTTTTTTTTTTTTTTTTTTTTTTTTTCCACAACTATCACACAACGCCGTCTAGTCTCAAGCTAAGCAGAGCTTGTGTTATGAGTACTAGACAACTGATAAACATACTTATATATTTCTAAATACATACATATATAGATAAATTACACCCAGACACAGAACAAATGATCATGCTCATCACACAAACATTTGTCCTGGGTGGGAATCGAACCCACGACCTCCGGCATAGCAGTCAGAGTCACTGACCACTAGACCAACAGGCCAGTCAATGTAGGGGATGATCGCCAAATAGCTTCCTTCCAGGGTTTTATATGTTTCTTGTCCGCATGATATCTTCACCTTGGTTGGATGTGGGAAACTGATGGTGTAATGCTTCTCGTCGAGTTGTTCTACAGCTTCTTTCTTCAATGCGACTGAAGACAGTTTACAGAATGGGAGAAGTTCTTGCTTGGAGATCAGATGCTGGATGCAATCGGGATCATCTCGGGCCTTGTATTTTGATTTAGCTTCACAGAGGTACAGAGAATTTACCTTCGGGCATTCAGCCTCCATGTACAAAGAATCTTGACCAGAAATCGCAATGAAAGGTGAGGTTGGTAAAAGGATTTTGTTATTCTTGTTAGGGACAGTGGACAGTTTATAAAGGTTATAGATTGGAGGGAAGGCAATCGGCACCTTAAATACTATAACTATCTGATTATCTTTATAAAAGTAGCCTAGCTTAATTACGTCATAATAGTCTCTTAATTCTAATTCAAGGATCTCATCGCCTGAATATAGAATCCTTAGTTTCTGTATCATGTTCTTAATTTCAGCTATATTAACTACCATGTGCGGTGTGCTTAGTGCGCGTATAAAAGCTAAAGTATACTCTAGTTTATGGAGTTCTTCGGACAAATTATCTATGTTATCACTTAAGATAATTAAGTGTTGAGCCATGTGGGCGTAGTGGATTAAATCAAGATTTGCTGTTGTACTATTTATTATCCGATTTAAAACATTGCCTATTAACTCTTGATTTTTAGTTATATTAGTTAATAAGTTGGCATTTTGTGAAACCCAAGTTTTAGATAAACTAACATGTTGATTAAGTTGAGCTTGAATCCTATACTCATTTTCCTTAAGGATTTTTATGGCGTTGTCGTATTTAATTGCATCAGTTTGATCAAGATTACCGGATATACTTTTGATTACAGAACCGAGGCCATCAATGAGTCCTCTTTTATAGCGATTATGTTCAAATGACTCTAACTGGGCAGATATCTTAACTAGTTTGGATGTAAGGTAATCCATGTGCGGTTCGAATAATAGAGATGTCTTATTATTTAATGTGTGTCTAACATCAGTCATTCTGGTATTAACTGTATCTATTTGAGATTGTATACTATCGAGGTTGACATAATTGAGAAAAGAGTCATAATGGGAAATGATGCGCGTCGCTCCTAGATTAAACGGAAGTATTCCAGGGCCGTTCCCTAAAGGATCAATCATTACTTCTTGTCCTTGCGTCATTTGGAGTAGTAGTAGCAGTAACATCCTGTAACAATACAGATTCCTTAGGGCTTCTTTTAAGACGAGATTTAGCAACGGGACCTCGCTTCTTTCTGGTGTAAATATGTATGGGAAGGTCGGCTAGGACTATGTCTTTGGTAAAACGTGGAGCTAATTTTTGTCTGCTAGCTAACGGATTGCGGACAAATACTTGTTGGTCAGGGACATACTCTTTTTCAGGTTCGCGGTCCTTATTCCTGTTTTCAGTTAATTCAGTCCGATGGTGAAGAGAGGTTTCATTTATTATATCGTAGACTTGTGTTAGTCGTTTTTTGTGGTCTTGTAAGTAATTTTGCAGTAAATGTTCCGATAAATTTAAATCTAGGGAATCACGGGGATCAAAGTGTCCTGTGATTAAGTCTATAGGCCTACATTTAGTGAAGCTGTGTATTGAGCTGTTGTAACCTAAAATTGCATAGGGCATGAGATTTACGGCAGGTTCATTATGCTTTTCTAATTTCAGGATTCTGAGATGTTCGAGAATAGTAGAATGGAAGCGCTCTACTATGCCATTATCGTTAGGGGTATGTGCAAGTATCTTATGATGCTGTATTTTATGAAGACGGACGAACTCCGAAAATAATGCGTTAGTGAACTCAGGTCCTTGATCTGTAACTATGGTGTAGGGGACGCCATGATGGGTGCAAAACGTTAAAAGTGCTTGGACGACACTTAACGCGGTACCATCTCTGAGATGATATGCTTGTGCATATTTCGAGAAAGCATCAATTAAAGTAAGAAATTTCTCGTTTTGTGCTGTAAAAAGATCAAGATGAACAATTTCAAAGGGTTTGGTTGGGGGAGGGACTATCACCAAGGCCAGACAAGCCGTAAACCTGGAGGAGCTTGGCATAACAGATGTCAGGTTCCGACAAGCCTTAACCGGGGCCCGCATGCTGGAGTTCCCAGGGGCCGAAGGCACTGGTGGGGCAGACCGCGTTGCAGAGAAACTGCGAGCGGTCTTCGCAGAGGAGGTCAAGGTCTCCAGGCCGACGAAGTGCGCTGAACTGCGCATCTCAGGGCTTGACGACTCCGTGTCCGGGCAGGACGTGCAGGACGCGATTGCGCGTAAGACTGGCTGCCCGTCGGACGCGGTCCGAGTCGGTCCAATTCGATCTGGCCCGGGAGGCGCCAGCTCTATCTGGATCCGTTGCCCCGTTGCAGTGGCAAAACAGCTGGCCGACGCCGGCCGGCTTTTGGTGGGTTGGAGCTCTGCCAGAGTCGTGGTTCTGGACGCTCGGCCCATGAGGTGCTACAAGTGCTGGGGATTGGGACACGTGGGCCGGAGGTGCGACTCTGGCGTCGACCTCAGCGGACACTGTTTCCGCTGCGGTGAGCCGGGGCATCCGGCGTCCGCGTGCGCTGCCGACCCGCATTGCTTACTGTGCGCGGCGGCAGGACGACCGACCGGCCACGTCGCCGGCAGAAAGGACTGCAGGCCGCCGGTCCGTTCTAGCAGGGACGGTCTGACCTCTCTGCTCCCGACTGCTTCCGGCGCAGTGCGATTGGAGGAGCCATCGCAGGGGGCGATAATGATAACGGACTAATTATGGACCCGGTCCGTTTTCATTCTCTCCTCCAGGCGAACTTGAACCACTGCGCAGGTGCGCAGGACTTGGTTCTCCAAACCATGGCGGAACGGACGATAGGTGTGGCCATAGTGGCGGAGCCGTACTTCGTCCCGGCTCGTCCTGACTGGGTAGGGGACATTGACGGCTCTGTCGCTATTATCAGCTCCTCGGCGCCACTTTCCATCAGAGAGAGGAGTCGAGGATTTGTTGCGGCCACCTGGGGGGACATAGTTCTCTTCGGAGTTTATTTCTCCCCAAACAGGAGCCTAGCGGAGTTCGAGGACTTCCTGGACCGCCTGGGGACCTCGGTTCGACGAATTATGCCGTCCCACGCCATCGTCGTGGGGGACTTCAACGCGAAGTCCACCGCGTGGGGGTCCCCCGGGACGGACGTCAGGGGGGAGGCGGTCGAGGAATGGGCAGCGGCTGCGGGCCTCTGTCTTTTAAACAGGGGCTCCGTTAACACGTGCGTCCGGCAGCACGGGGGGTCAATAGTGGACCTCTCGTTCGCTACCCCTGCTATCGCCGCACGGGTTCAGGGTTGGCGGGTCCTAGAGAGTGTGGAGACTCTATCGGATCACCTGTACATCTGTATGGATGTCTCCGCCTCTTCGGGCCCAACAGTCATGTATCCAAGACCTAACGCTCGGCAGTTCCCACGGTGGGCGTTGAGGCGGCTTGACGGGGACCTCCTAGAGGAAGCAGCCATTGTCCAGGCTTGGCTATCCTCGCCGCCTGCAGCAGAGGGTGTCGACGTCGGGGCTGACCGCTTTCGCGAAGCCATCACGGCTGTGTGCGATGCAGCCATGCCTCGCTTCCGAAAACGTCCTCCAAAGCGGGCGGTCTACTGGTGGTCCCAGGAGATAGCAGACCTCCGCGCGGCCTGTATAATTGCCCGGAGGATCTACTCACAGGTTCGCAGGTTACGCCGCCGTGATGAAGAGCTGGAGATCCTACAGACCCAATTGTATGAGTCATACCGCAACGCTCGGGGGGCTCTGCAGTTGGCGATCTATCGAGGGAAGGAGCAATCGAGAGCTGAGGCACTGGAGGATCTAAACCGTGATCCCTGGGGGCGTCCGTACCGTGCAGCGCGGAAAAAACTCCGTGCCCAAGGCCCTCCACTGACGGAAACCCTCCAGCCTCAGTTCCTCGTCAGGGTCGTGGAGACACTGTTCCCGGATCGGGCGGATCACCCATCCCCGCCAATGACCGAATCGGAGGCCGACCAAGATGTGGAGGTAGAGGCTCCTCCAATTTCTGACGCGGAGATGGGGGCAGCAATTCTAAGAGCGCGGTCCAAGAGGACTGCCCCCGGGCCGGACGGGGTACCTGCAAGGGTGCTGGCCCTCTCTCTTGAAGTGGCACTGGAAGATAGGCTTAGGGAGCTATTTGACGCCTGTCTAACGTCGGGACGGTTCCCTAAGGCCTGGAAGGAGGGTCGACTGGTGCTGCTCCAGAAGGCAGGGCGGCCCTCGGAGTCTCCATCGGCGTATAGGCCGATTGTCTTGCTGGACGAGGCGGGGAAAATGCTAGAGAAGATTCTCGCTACCCGCATCGTCCGGCACTTAGATGCAGTTGGCCCGAACTTGTCGGACGCCCAGTTCGGTTTCCGGGCAGGGCGTTCGACGATAGACGCCATCTTGCGCCTCAAGGCCGAGGCGAAAGATGCAGTCGCCCAGGGCGGGGTGTTGTTGGCGGTGTCTTTAGACATCGCCAACGCGTTCAACACTCTGCCATTCAGCTGCATCGAGGAGGCGCTCCGCTACCATCAGGTGCCCGCCTACCTGAGGCTGCTGGTAGCAGACTACCTGCAGGGGCGGTTTATCTCCTACGAGGGACGCGACGGCCAAGTTGTGCGCAGGGCCATCGTGTGCGGTGTTCCGCAGGGGTCGGTTTTGGGTCCACTCTTGTGGAACATAGGCTACGACTGGTCCTTGCGCTGTTTGCTCTCCCCCGAGCAGGGCGTCATTTGCTACGCTGACGACACTCTCGTCACGGCCCGGGGAGGGAGCTACGAGGAAGCGGCACGCTCTGCCGTCGAGGGCGCGTCCCTCGTCGTGGGGCGAATCGAGGCGATGGGCCTCAAAGTGGCCCTCGAAAAGACGGAGGCCCTGGTATTTCATGCGCCCCGACGACGGCCACCGGCCGGTGCAAACCTAACTATTGGTGGTGCACCAATAGCGGTACGGGCAAGCATGAAATACTTGGGCCTGGTTTTGGACCGGAGGTGGAACTTCGGCGAGCACTTTGCTCAGCTTGCGCCGAAGCTGATCGGCACGGCGTCCGCCCTTAGCCGGCTGTTGCCGAACCTGGGCGGACCAAACGTGGTTTGCCGGCGGCTGTACACGGGGGTGGTTCGCTCGATGGCGCTCTATGGGGCCCCGGTGTGGGCGGAGTCCCTGTCTGCCCAGAACAAGGCTCTACTGCGGAGGCCACAGAGAGTCATGGCAGTCAGGGTCATACGCGGATACCGCACCGTATCAGTGGAAGCGGCGTGCGCCCTCGCGGGCACACCCCCGTGGGATCTAGAGGCGCAGGTGCTCGCCGAGGTCTACCGACGTGGCGCAGACCTACAGGCGGAGAGTGGCATGCGCCCGCCGCCTGAGCTGGTCACGAGATGGCGTAGGGAGGCCAAATCCCAAACCCTGCGGATTTGGAGGGTGAGGTTGGAGACGCCCAGTGCAGGTCACTGGACTGTAGGGGCGATCCGGCCGATCTTGCAAGAGTGGACACGGAGGCGACACGGGACGTTGTCCTTCCGTCTGGTGCAGGTATTGTCAGGTCATGGCTGCTTTGGCAAATACCTGCACAAAGTGGCCAGACGGGAGGCGACTCCCGTGTGCCACCAGTGCGGCTGCATCGAGGACACGGCGCTTCACACCCTCGAGCATTGTCCTGCTTGGGCGGTGCAGCGCCGTGCTCTCGCAGCAGCAATCGGGGCCGACCTCTCTTTACCGGCCGTGGCCAAGGCCATGGTCGACAGCGGGGAGGCATGGGAGGCAGTGGCGTCCTTCTGCGAGGACGTCATCTCGCAGAAGGAGGCGGCTGAGCGCGTCAGAGAGGAGGACTCCCTCGCAGACGCGATTCGTCGCAGGAGGACAGGGCGGCGGAGGAGGCGCCATGGCGACCTGATGCCGCCCTAGGAGGTGCCAGCGGGCGATAGATCGGGGCGTCTATCGTCGACGCATTGAACGGCCCTCACGAGTGGTGGCGATGTCTCAGGTGAGCCCGGACATCGCCAAAGGAGTTTGGTACCCGGAGGCGGGTTGCGCTGGATGGGCCGCGAACGTCATGCGTAGCGGTCCTCGCGGCTCATCCACCAAGGCGAGAGTAGGCTCACGGCGGTGTTTTTTAGTGGGTGCAAGCCCCACATAACCAAACCGTCTCCCCGGACGGTGCGGTATGCGTTAGGCATTTTTCACCGCTTAATAAAAAAAAAAAAAAAAAAAAAAAAAGGGACTATAGAGAATTTTTGCTTAATAGGGTTCCGATCGTATTTTGCCTGTCCACAGATACTACATTCATTAATATATTTCGAGATATTTTCTTTCATTTTAGGCCAATAATAACGATGTGATAAAGCAAGGAAACATTCGGTTATACCACGGTGATTTGTTTTTCCTTCATGGTATTTACGAATAATTTCTTGCTGGTCCAAGTAATTTTTAACGTTTTCTACCTCTTTCTTTGTTAAGACCATATTTAAGGCGGAGCTTTTAAATTTGTCTTGTATAATCGGAATTATGCTGTACATGGCTAGAGGGGGATGTATAAGAATTCCAGTTTTTACTTTGGGATTAACATATTCCTTTACGGCATTAATTACTTCTTCTTCCAGATTTGACTCTGATAGTTGTATAGTAGTTTTGGTATGAGTTTCGAATGGTTTAGACACGGTTGGGCGTTTTTTAATGTCTCCCACGATTATAAAGGATATTTGACGGTGGAATTTATTTAGAGGCTCATCCGATATTGGTATCTCTAATATGGGGTTCTCAGCGCTTGTGTGAGCTGTTGCGGTTGTGGAATCAATTACTGAAGGGGGTTTTTCAGACGTGTTAACTGCTATAGAGTTAGCGTCTTCATTATTAATTTCTATGCGGGACAGAGCATCTGCGTTGGTATTCAGCTTACCCTGCTTATAGACAGTAGTGAAATTATACTCGCTTAACTTTAATTTCCAACGGGTTAAACGTGAGTTGGGTTCTTTTAAATTCATTACCCATTGTAAGGGCCTGTGATCTGTAACAATTTTGAACTTCCTACCAAATAGGTACGGGCGGAAGTACTTGGTTGCCCACACAATTGCTAATAATTCTTTTTCGATTGTGCTGTAGTTAATTTCACTGGTGTTTAATGTGCGCGATGCATATGCTATGGGCTTATCGGTACCTATCTGACCTTGAGAGAGAACAGCACCAATGGCAAGATTAGATGCGTCTGTTGTCAGTATAAAATCTTTACTAAAGTCTGGATATTGCAGGATTGGGTCGTTGATTAAAAGGGTTTTACACTTCTCAAAACAACTGATGTAATTAGGATTATATCAATCTTTGAACCTTTTTTCAGACATTGCGTCATAGGTTTTGTTATACGAGCAAAGTCTGGAATGAATTTCCTATAGTAACCCAACAGACCTAGGAAGCGTTTAATTTCTGTTGCCGTTTTGGGAATTGGGAATTTCTGGATGGCCATAATTTTATCCGGGTTAGGTTTAATACCGTCTTTGCTAATAATGTGTCCTAAATATGCAGTTTCTAACTTTAAAAATTCGGATTTGTCCATTTGTATTTTGAAATTAGATTCCCTAAGTCTCTGAAATACTTTTTCTAAATTAATCATGTGTTCCTGAAGGGACACTGAAAACACAATTATATCATCCAAATATACTAAACACACGACATTTTGAAGGTCCCGTAAGACATTGTCCATTACCCGTTGAAAGGTTGATGGAGAATTTTTTAAACCCATTGGCATGCGGAGGAATTCGAAGTGTCCATGCTCTACTGTAAAAGCAGTTTTGTGAATATCATCTGGGTTCATCTCCACTTGATAAAATCCACTCGCGAGGTCAAGGGTGGTAAAATAGTGACAGTTACCTAACTTGTCAAGGACGTCCGAAATGTTGGGTATAGGATAACGATCATCTATAGTTTTCTCATTTAATTTCCTAAAGTCTATTACCAAGCGCCATTTGGTTTTTCCGCTGGCGTCGGCTTTCTTGGGAACTACCCAGATGGGGGAGCTCCACGCAGATTGAGACGGACGTATGATATTCTGTTCTAGCATTTTAGAAATTTGATCCTGGACTTCCTGCTTATGTATGAAAGGATATCTGTAACTTTTCGTATAGATAGGCACATCATCTGTAGTTCGAATAGAGTGTTTTACTTGGTTCGTAAAAGATAATGGTTCGCCATCAATATAAAATACATCAGCGTACCGAGCGCAAAGTACTTCTAAATTAGCTTTTTCTTCGGGGTTCAAATGATCCGTACGCAGACGAGACAAAACTTCCTTTACGCGGTCGGACTGTTGTTTAGTGCGCGTGCACTGGACATTGAACAACTCAGCACTAATAGGGCGATCCATAGAAAAGACTACGTCATGACGTGACGTATTCGCTACCTCTATTACACCTCTATTATTTCTAACTGTTGTAACGCAATCACTTATTAAACAATTTGAAATGCATTGTTCAGGAATAAAAACGTCACCGTCCGCAGAGTTTATAGGAACTTTAACTAATTTAGATGAATTAGCAGGTATTATATCCTCGTATAAGTTACTATTGCGAGAGTCGTACATTAATAAAGGGTTACTAGAATTACGAGTTATCAACAATCTGTTCTTTAAGTCAATGTTAGATTCTAATTTTTCTAATAAATCATAGCCGATCAAACCATCAAAAAATTTATGAAATGCATAAACGAAAAGAGTTATATCACCTGCCTCGTTAAATTCCTGAAAGCACGGTAAAGTAATGGAGTAATCACTCCTTGTGGTAGCGTGAATATTCGTTACTTCAAAGGGATCATAATTGCACGGTATGTGGGAAAAGAATTTTTGAACAACTTCGGGACTCACAAAAGACATATTTGCGCCAGTGTCAATTAATAGTTTAAGCGGGGGATTTGAAATCTGAATATATGGTAATTGCCTTTGCGTTTGCAAATTAATTTCTATTTTGACTTGTCTGATTTGGGGTCCTTCTGAAAATCCTCTTTTTCAGCAGACGGGGTTGGATCCTTAACTTCCTCGACTATAACATAAGAATCTGTACGCTGTGGTTGCTCATACACATATTCACTCGGGTACGCGTAAATGGGAAACTCAAAATATTCCTGGGGGTAATAATCGCTAACAAAATAATCGCTATAATTGTCATACTGCAACTGGTCATTAAAATCGTTAAAGTTAAATTCCCGCGTTCTGAAATAATTCGAGGGTGGCGGATTCCCAGATTTGGACCAATCATGGGACGCGCGCGGCGCGAATGGTTTAGCCACGTAGTGACTTACGCCACTCATCGGGTGTGGGGTGTTACTTGTAGTTGGCCTGGGACCAGGCATTCTAAAAACTTGACCCTGGGGTATATAATTAGGCGGTGGAGAACTGAACATTTGTTGAGTACGTGTGGGCCCGCGATTTTGTGGGGGTTGGTTTCTCCAAATTGGGACAGGGTGTTGTCCTTGAAGCATAGGTGGTCGCGATGGCCCTGGCATATTAAAAGATCCTGGGGGTTGCAAATTAGACGGACGCGGTGTGGGTGGTGCCACGTGAATTGGTGGCATAAAGCCATAAGGAATTTTTGGACTAGCCTGAGGCTGCGTCTTCCTATCGGGAACATGGTCGTTGCGCTGCTGCAGGTACAACGTGTTCATTTCCTCGTGCACAAACTCTAAGGCTTTCTCTATTGTATCAGGCCGCATGCAACGAATGCGAGAGCCCAACGGGTCACGTAGACCACGTAAGTACGACTGTAACGTGAGTTTCTTGTACAAAGTGCGTTTCGATTCAATGGTACTCGCTATCGTTTCATGTAGGCTGATATAAGTCATAATAGTACTGAAAAGGTTTTGACAACGCTCATAAAATTCTTGCGGGGTGGACGAACCCTGCGTTAAAAGTGCCAAGTCATTATATAAAGATGTTTCATCGCGTTGATCGGCGAAATTATTTATTAAAGCACTTCTAATTCCCTCCCAAGTCTCCGGGATACCATTCGAATTAATCGTACGCGATGCGGGTCCTACTATTTTGTTCAAAATCCCGTTTAATAATGCTAAATTAGCTAATTGAAACTCCGGTCCGTTTCTCATAAACTGCTGTACTAGTTGATCACATAGTTTTATAAATCGAGTTAATACGTTCGAGTTTCCGTCGAACTCCGGCAACAATCGTAGGGCCTTGTAAACTTGATCCACTGAGTCAGCCATACTTGATATATATGAACTATTACTATCCTCCTGTTCTGCCTCTAAATTTCTATTAGCGTCTAAAATATTAATTCTATTACCTAACCTAGGGGACCGAGATTGCCTTGGATGGAAAATCTTGGAATCTTATAGGATAAAAAAAGGGAAGCGACTCTAGAGCGATTCTAAAGTACTTACTTGCAATGATTTTGTACCTCTTCTGTATCGATGTCTGGATACTCCTCTGGACTGCAGCTCTTGTAGATTCCGGATACTCGTACGGTGCCCGAAGCCACCCGGGTGACTCGCGATCCTAGCAATTCACTCTCGCGAACCGGCCCGCGAGGATCCTACCGACTGCGCCAATTACGAAGGCTGTAGCCGGAGGATGGAAAAAAATACAAAATTTATTTGAACTTAAATTTAATTACAGAAATTACAATGTAAAATATTAACTAAGATGTCGACAGTTGACCGATGCTGTGCCAAAAGTGACGATTTCGCGAAGGCCGCGATGTACGGTGCCGGGCTGCATCACGTTGAGCTGCGTCGGCGACTCGTGTCTCCGCTGTTGCAATCCGCGCTAATTAGGGTAACGCGCGATCAGCGGTTCACGTGTTACGCGAATATGTAACAAAGATGGTTTTAGGTTGTTTTTTGAAATATTGACTAAAATTGTTTTGTTTTTTTTTTTTGTGTTTGACCAATTTATATGACCAATGGGAATCGAATAAGGGCCAGTGAAACTACAGTCATTTTGTTCTGTGCAATAGGGGGCGAGCCAATAGCCATCAACCACACACAAATCCAGACTCAACAGTGGCTTCTTGACATACTGATGGAAATACCTAATAACACAATACCTGATCTGGGTATTGAACCCAAGACTAGCTTACAACCACTACACCAAAGAAGCAGTCGGAATATTATCATTAAGCCTGAAAATGGGATATTCACCATGTCCATGTCATGTGTTCATCCCGTTTTCAGTGTTAATGATAATGTTCGTGACCATCATCATCATCTGCCTAGCCTTTTCCCAACTATGTTGGGGTCGGCTTCCAGTCTAACCAGATGCAGCTGAATAGGTACCAGTATTTTACATGGAGCAACTGCCTATCGGACCTCCACAACCCAGTTAGTACTGGGTAATGCGATACCCCTTGGTAAGACTGGTTGTCAGAATTTTTGGCCCACTAACTACCTAATGCCTGTCAAAGATCTACAAATAACAGCCAGGACCAGCAGTTTAACGTGCTTTCCGAGGCACAGAGGAAGCTCTGTATGTAATGGGTGGTCACCCATCCACAGACCAACCTATGCAAGCACGGCTTAACCTAAAGATCAACCCGAGCGGCTGTTATTATTTAGCCACGAGCTCCTGTTAGTGACCGTGTCAGTTTAAAAACTTATTAAGCATTCAAAATGTTCGTAATTCTTATAAAAACGAGTAGTTGTAAGGGTTTCAGTGTTGAGAACTTAGGAGAGCCAGCGGATTGTGCGCTTTTTGTAGCTGTACTACTAGCTCATGGTCGCTGCTTTGCCCGCGTGGATTTCAGTAACATTATAAGATTTTAAACTATCATTATTTATTTACCTCCAATTACAACATCATCACAGACTCTTCCAATACGATGCTATCATGGTCACTAACATAATTATTTAGACTAGAAACGGGATATTTGCCATGTAAAAGTTCGCGAGCGGACACAGTGAGTTTTCTGTGTCGGGAACAAAATCGAGTTGCGAGTGACAGTGGTAGCGGTACTGAGTGCAAAAAACGAACAAGAAAGAGGGTAGACCGATTTGTCTGCTCATAAACACCCACCCGCAATAACCTCAGTTTATCCGTGATCATGGTGCTTGCAACAGCGCCGAAATATCGGGAACTCAATAGAAACAGTAAACATGGTAAATATCCCGTTTCTAGTGTTCAGTAACATTGTTCCACAGGATCGTACTACCTTGAAAAGTATCTTGTGTGTACATGCAGGTTATAATAAATGCCATGGAAATGTCATCCAAATATATTCACTAGTTTTTGCGTTGCGAATAGCAAAAATCCATCCTTCCTCACAAACATTCGCATTAATAAAAGTAGTAAGAAGTAAGATAAAAAAAATGATTATGGGAACAGTGCATAAAGTAGTTCGTTTAGCATGGAAATATGGTTTTCGTCACTCACTTTTACAGCTGTAAGTTTTCTGCCCTGCCTGTACGGCAGGCGGGTGGCGCACAGAGCCTGTTGCTCATGATGTGGTAACAGTATAGGCGCCGCGCTATCTTCAGACATTATAAAACCGCATTTAGGAAAAATCCCATTTTGTTTCCAAACACAAATCTCAATTTACAAACTTCGACGTACAAAATTACAAAGCAAAATGATTCAAAACACAAAAATAGTTGACGTTGACATTGACACTAATTATGACAACACTTAAAATGAAGTTGCCAATGCAACAATTTTTTTACCAAAAGGATCAGTATTGCCATTTGCCATCCAGCGTGGCAATGCTCCTATTCCCGTTGATAGTGATGGATACTAATAATAAATATTAATCCTTTCCTGCTTTTTTACATGTGTATGTAAAGACGCCAGCACATCAAGTAACTACAATCTATCAAATTTCTAAAGTACGTTTTCTACTTTATCACTAAAGTATTAGGTTCAAGGTTGATTGGAAAAATTTGAGTTTCGGGTACCTTTATGTACTGGCATCTGACCACTTATCCCTTCAAGGACTACAAGCGGATATACGAAAAGTTAACAAAGTTTTAATGCATGATATTTGCGTTACAGTCAGTTCTTTCACCAGCACCTTTAGTTTGCAGTTCAAGTTGGCGCTGGTTGTCAAGAAAATACGCATCGATATGTCCATTTATGTCCTATGTGTGTTCCATGTTTTCTCGCTTGCATAAAGATCACTGTCATTCAAAATCAAAGTTCAAATAGAATAATTAATGTGAAATATAGAACACAGAGACACCTCGCCAACCACCATACTTCGACCAACATAGGTACTTGTCAAGACGGTAAAACTGAAAACTAAAATTAATGTCTATGAAACTTGACAGTTGTTGCATTTTTTCTTGATAAGCAGCGCCACTTTGAACTGCAAACTTATACTGGTTTTACTGTACTAGGGACGGCAACACTTTCAATCAGAATGAAGCATATTATTATCACTGTTTATTCACATACACAAACCACAGAACACTACCTGCAGGGCTATTGGCTATCTTTTTGATCGGCGGTGACTATCAAGCTTCAGTTGTACATCGAACTTTGGTGGCAACTGAGAATGTCATAACATTGGTATTGCGTATCATATTGAGAGGTAGTAGAGTAGTATAAAAACTAAATTCTATGAGATTTCTGTCTGCGAAACAAGGGGACACCCTTTTTTACAGCATGTTTCACGAAACAAATATACTTACATTATGTACAAAAGTGAAGTTAAAGTAAAGTATTACGAGCTATTTATAAAACTACCTATCTTTATTAAATCAAGCCTTTTCATTTGTAACTGTACAAGGATCTTTTGGTCCGTGGCTAAAATCAGAACTAACGATACCATTCCATAACTCCAGACTTTTTTTTTAATGGCTTTTGTCCCACTGCTGAGCAAAGGCTTCCCCCATATCCTTTCAGGTACTCTTCTCCTGCGCCACTTCGAACCAGGCTTCGTGATGCGCGTCTAAATCATCTCGCCACCGTTTTCTGTGAAACTTTAGATTTTATTCACATAAAATAATCAATAAAAATATAATATTAATACAAGATAATAAACATCTTAGAACATCACAAGCTATGTAAACACACAATAGAATAGTGGAATCGATGTCTAGCATTCCATAATAAGTAAGTAATGTTCATGGTAAGTATGGCACTAATATACGTGCCATACTTACCATGAACACAAATAACAAAAAAACAACTAAAGACTTCGGTGTTCATCACTGAACTTGAAAAACACTACCGATGAGTATCCAGCAATTTGATGTTCACTATGCTCACACAATCGCAATAATATAAGTATCGATACAAAAGCGTCTGTCAAAATGAGTTACGGTGACCATCAGCGACGATGGGCACCAATGACGTTATACTTGATGGTCACTGGTCATATCCAACACGAAATTGACCATTTGACGGTTAATCGATGGACACTCAGCCAAGTGATCATCACTATGAAGTCATTAGAGATACACCCTGCTGCTAATTGCAAAAAAAAATAATAAAACTTGAATCTCGCGGGCTACCCTGGCGCTTATATGCGCCTTTCTTTCATGCTCGTAATAAATACGACATAAATTTTGTTTATATAAAGTTTTACAAATAATAGATTGTATCGTATCATTAGTCGAGTTTTGAACTGTTGTATTTTCTTTTCACTAGTAACTCTGGCCAGTAGCATTATGGAAATCATAGACATTTTTCTGCTTGGATTCAAATTCAAATTCAAATAGGTAATTCAATTATTTTTTTACTTCTGCATGGTGATTGCCGGGCGACGGTTTTTGTTGGAGTAGCAGGCAGTAAGCTTCCAAGTGCTTTGCAAAAATACGGGAAATCGGAATCTGATTATCTGAAATCGGAATATGGTATCTTATTGAAATTGGTGTTCAGCTGTTGGTTTTCATACTTCTTTTGTTTGTGCTGCAGTTTATTTGATTTCGATTAAAAAATGGCGTCTATTTGTTTTCTAAAATTTTGTAGTCTTCGTGTAGCTTCTTTTGTTCTTGTTCTTAATTTTATTGCACACAAAATAACAAATGTACTTAGAAATCAGTTGGGTTTTCTTACAGCAAACCTAATTTCGATTGCGAGATTTGCAGAAGAGAATGTATATTCTATTATTTAATTTTTTTATACTACATGCATACAATATAATATACGGTAATACTTACAGTACACATATATCTATAACTATACAATCCTATATACATTCATACATATGATCATGCTGTCAGGAAATGTTTCCTATAAGGTTTTTCTTATAAATTTTTGTTGTTTGGAAAATGTTAAGATGATGTACCTACTTTTCGTATTAGAAAGTGTGTCCTGAAACTTTCAAAACATGTCTTAAAAGTTCAAAACTATGAAATAATCGTTTTGTAGTTCCTCATTTGCAGTCACTTGTCTACAATATGGAAGTCGTTACTTGTATGTGGTGTATTTATTTGTATTTTTTCAATATTTAGCAAGCAGTGCCCATTATTTTAACACAAACACAATTTTATTTGTATTGCCATTGACACGCTAAGAATGGCTTCCTCAGATATTTTTTTTTATTATTCTTTAATTCATAATATTTCTTCACATTTGCATGTTGCATCATTTGGCAAAGATGCCTGTACCTAATAATGTTGCTACCAATCTTGCATGCATGTATTTTCTTGTATGTATGACACATGTTTAGTTTAAGCAAATAAATATTATCTTATCTGGCGTCGGGAGCAGGGTCCTATTTAATTTACCCTTATTCAAAAAACATAGAAGGCCAGCATCAGAAACAAGGTCCAGGCTGCTGGTCATCAGGGCTATTAATTCTGTGTGGAAAATATAACTTATGTTTAAATAAACATAAGTTTTATTATGTTACAGCGTGTCTGTGTACATGTCTGTGTACACAGACATGCTGTCATGGGAGTCATGGGGGCCAAGACTGTACTACAGATGACTGATCTGGAGGGAAGTATATAACCCTCCAATAGTGTACTGTTTGCCGTTGATCCGACAGTTATTGTTATTTTAGACTGTAAAAATGGTGAATAGCATGAGTGTAATATAATAAAAACACCTTGAATAGAATTATGTAATGGTTATAAACATCTTAAAAAAAAAACGTTTTAAAGTTAAAAACAAGAGTACCTATATTTTTATACTAATTGGGCTTACTCTTGACCTCAATCTAGTCCAGTCTAGTCTAGTCTAGTCTATATCACATAAGGATCAAACAGTTTAACAAATTCATAAAACAAAAGGAGATCATTCAAGCTCATACATTTCTGGGCCTTTTCTGAAAGCCAACAAAAAAAAATGGTACATATTGTGTTAGCACTAGGCATTTGGAGCAATAGTTAATATGGCGCTAAAGTTGTATGATTGCTCTGGATCAAGTTATACAATTTGGATGCTTCATCATTTTCATACATTTATTGATTTCTGAAAGAGCTGGGAAACAAAATGATGAATGATATTGCTAGAACTAATTAACTGAAGTAATTGTCATTATAGCGCAAAAGCTGTCATCATCATGTCAGCATCATCTGTTTTGTTATACAAGTTAGAAACCTGTTATTTTAATATTTTTATACAAAAAAAAAAAAAATTATGTACTATTATTACATCCGATTGTTGTTATTGCTATGAATTTTATTGTCATATATAGGGCATTTATTGTCATATATTTTTTTTTAATGATATATTACAGAGGTGTTGCCTAATTCTAAACTTGCCAAACTTTTAAGTTTGATGGCGAGAGGCGCTCTTTTACATAAAAATGAACCACCTTACTTAAAAGCTACTTCTTATAAATACTACTGTTATGGTTTAATCTTATTATCTTACATTTTGAAATAAGTGGGAAAAGTTTGTTACTGCATTCGAGGCGGAATTAGCGAAAGTAAACAGCCCAATATGAAAACAGAAAATGCTAATACATAACTGCTGAAATGTGAAAAACAGAAAATCCAAATATTTTTGAATTTGGAACACAAATAAATAAATAAATGTTAATTTGTTCATAAAAGTAAATATTTGTTTTAAATAATCACGCGTATCTATCCCATTCCATTCATAAACACATTTAAAAAAAATGTCGGGCTGTTATCTATACTACAATATTATAAAGCTGAGGAATTTGTTTGTTTGTTTGTTTGAACGCGCTTATCTCAGGAACTACTGTCCGATTTGAAAAATTCTTTCAGTGTTAGATAGCGTATATATCATCACGCTAAGACCAATAGGAGCGGAGCACTAATGAAGAATGTTTCAAAATTGGGGGATTTTTTTCGCCGTTTTCTCGTGGTCCTACTATTTTGTCCTACTAGTAGGACCACGAGGGAGACCAGTTTCTGTTCGTCCTACTATCACATATTGGAGCAGTAATCATTTATTTATACCACCTGTATATAATTTATACCTTTGAACACTAGTAATAAAAGGAATAAAAAAAACAATAATTTTGAAACAAACTAAAAATATGCTCCTATTATTATTATCTCAATTTCTCTAAGAAATGGCCTATTGGTATGTCATCGTGAATAAATTGTAGCTGGTTTGCCATAACAAAGTTATCTCGATCCAAGTCTTCTTTTCGTCTACGTGATACATCATCGCTCGTTGTCTTGCTTTCCATTTCCATTAACACATTTATCAATCGCAGTATTGATACTGGTGAACACTTTTTCATATTTTTGTTTAGTCGAGAGTGCCAACTCTCGACAACATTGTTGGTACGATGACGTTCACCGTATATGCACCATGATCAGCGGTACTCTTTGCTCTTCCACCAAGTCGTTTTCATATATTTCAGAAATTTTGTCATTTTTGGTGTATTTAGGCTTTCAGTCAGAATATAATCAATACCATTTTCAACTAGATCTTCAGGTAACAAAGGTAAAGCCGCACATAATCCTACAATCCTTCGTTCGGTTTTTGTTTTTATTTTCTTTGTGGCATTTTTCCAAAGGGCTTTTGATAAGTGATAGTAACATTTTTTTTAATTTCACTTCTGGGAAAATATTCAAAAAAGCATTAGCAATAGCGACCTCGAAATCAGATGGATTTTTTTAGGAGTCCAGTTTGGTATTTGGGATTTAATAATGCCAAAGAGTGCAGCATAAGATTCTTGTTTCCGATTGGACATGAGGGGAATATATAAGTGGTGTCACTTTTGTTTCTGATGATGATGAATCACCCATGTCTCCATGGATGGTAAAAAGTTGTACGAATGGCTTAGGACAACTCTGGAAAGTCCCGTCGACGAAAATCTCTTCAGCTTTTTCCAAAATTATTCTTCCTTCTTGAGAACAAAAAATGAAAATATCACTACTTTCATCATGGTACTCTGCTAAAAGAAATTTCGTACACTGCTCTGGTATTACTACATTCTTTGTATTTTTGAAATTTGTTCGCTTACGATATGAATACAAAGCAGTTTCTACGCTTTTCAATGGTGGCACTGGGTACCACCAAATGAATACCTTGATCAAGCAAATTATCCTTTCCTTTAGCATATATTTGTGGAATCGGAGCATCACTTGTAGATGCTTGTTCTTTCATGGTATTTAAGGCTTCGTCTATTTGGTTCCTCGCAAAACTGATCTGACAAGAATGCTCTTTCTCTTTTAAGACTTCGCTACCCTGAAGACAATTAAATGAAATCTAAATCATACCCAACTATAAAACATTACAAAGACCTGGACAGGTCTAAAAAAGTGAGCCGTCGCGGGACGCCCGACAGATGTGAAACAAGCTAGTCATTTCATATAGAAATCAGATAAAAAAAAAAACTGATCAAACATATAACAAATCCACTCTTATACAGGATGCAATTAAATTCATGGGCATTATTTTAAGAGGTCATTGTACTCATCATTATGAACAACTCTTACTATGGGACCAAACCTGAAATTGCGAAAAAAAAAAATCAGCCGTGCCATACATTTTGACGAGTTATGCGAACATAAATGTAGGGAACAGCTGATTTTTTTCGCGACTTCAGGTTTGGTCCCATAGTAAGAGTTGTTCATAATGATGAGTACAATGACCCCTTAAAAGGATGCCCATGAATTCAATTTCACCCTGTATATTTTTTGTTTATAGTACTGGCCGTCCTTTAAATGGACTAACCCACTTTTTCTCCCAATAAAAAGTACGTCTTCGGACATTGTTCAGATCTTATTAGAAGAGCATATATGTTCAGATGGAAGTATAAAGTCCCAGCAAATTACAATGTGCTCATGCATTTGAAAGATAAAAATATGACATTGTTGATTGACAATTAATTTAATCAAAGAAGGACTTGGCAATAAGACCGCCTATTGTAGGTATGCCAGTGTTATTTTTAGTTTATTTGTCTTTTATTTGTAATATATGGTGTGCAATATAGTGTTCTCTATATATTTATAATAGGAGCATATTTTTAGTTTTACAAAATGATTGTTTTTTTTTCTTCCTTTTCTTACTAGTGTCAAAGGTATAAATTATACAGTGTGAGTCTTTATAATGTGTGTTGAACCGCGTAGCATTAATATCACATTTAAAATTGTAAACAAACGCGATCGCAATGGTAATGTCGAATTTTGTTAACTTACGCGTCACTAGATGGCGTTGTACAATTGTGAGCGATTTCTGAATCGCGGTGTTAAGATTCTCCGCGATTCATATAGGGTCCTAGCATTAAATATTTTTATAACCTCGTATTCAACGGTGTAAGCAAACACCTAGCTGTGAATAAATTATACTTGGGGTAGTGTTGGTACTACTGGTCCACACTACCAAAGAAAGTTGGATTTTTTTTTACTCAAGCACCCTAGCTCCAAAACCCGCAAGGTAAAGGGTTTTTCATGGTCCTTCGAGCCGGATGTAGGTTTAGTTTTCTTAGTTGTTGTAGGTTGCGCCTTCTTCTTAACCTTTTCCGTAAGAGACAACTCAGAGATATTCGCGACCGATGACGATCGCGTAGCACTCCGAGTCACCCTTTCTTCTGAACGCTCGATTATGCTATCGGGCGGTAGAGCACCTGTACTCGCCAGTTTGGTTTCGGTAACGAAAGGTCCGATTCGAACTCAATCGACTGAACCTTTTGAAAGCGAAAGCCCTCAACAGATACTGATTGGAAGCGCGCGGTGTAGGTCTTTGCCGGTAATGGATTAGGTACTGGTGGAACCAGGCTGGCACTAAAGAATACGTTTCCGTTTTCCTCAGTGACTTTTGCAACCCCTGAGAGTTTCAAATTCCAGTCCGGATGCGCCAATAGCAGTCCAGTCACGATCGATTTGAAAGCTGCGGTTGACATTATTTAGATTTTAATTGTGAGTTAAAAACTGCATTACTATTACTATTTTTTTTTTTTTTTTTTCTGCATTATTATTATTTTTTTGCTTGTACTTTTTTGGAGTTGGATTTTTTTTTACTCAAGCACCCTAGCTCCAAAACCCGCAAGGTAAAGGGTTTTTCAGTGCACATATCGAAATGAGGGAATCTATGCTTAATTTTATCGACGGAAAAAATATTTAAAAAAAATCTAAACATTTTTTTTATATTTTTTATGGAATTTTTAAATATTTTGTCCGCTACTGTGACCCCAGTGTAAACAAAACGGTGTAACTTTTAAACCGAATTATCTATCGCGATGAAACAAACTGCATAATGATTGGAAGTAATTAGGCGTCCTCATAAAATGAAAATTGTGGGAAAAAAAACTACCCTCAATAGGAAATAAACATCTTTTTTTAGCAAAAATCGTAAAATTTCTGAATAAGACTCCCCCATTACCTACCTTTTTTTATTACTTTACGTTATTTTTCATCGTATTAGCCACGTAATGGTAAAAATTGCATGTTTTTAACTTGTAGTGTGTGTAAAATACCCTTCATCTCTGGAGTTTCCAAGAAGGGCAAAACAGAGGCCTTCAATATACCTACTTAAGAACCATTCTTGGCCTCTACTAGTGATGTCCGCTATATATTCAACCATATTTTCAGATTGGGAAACATTGGGGTTCTCTAGTGTCATGCTCCCCAACATGTTCACTAGTATGAACATAGAGTTTGACACGAATGTGTTGTAAGCACTGTCTTCTTTCATTACTGAATTCTGTCTTAAGACAATCAAAACATTCTTGCATATATACACTATAGCTCTATTTAATTCTGAACAGAACATTTCTGTTACATCGGTCTTTTTCAGTATTTCTACAGTGAGAAGCCTAATCCTATCCGTGGGTTTCCTAGCATGAGATGGTGCTCTAATGACCAAGCCAGAGCACAACCGTAGTCTCTCGCCACTTTTTGAGTTGTCACCGTCATTCAATGACATCTGAGAGATTATTGGAAATATAGCTGTTCCTTTTATCTTTATTTGTCTCTGTAACCTTATGTCCATAGGCACCTCCCAATCGTGAATATAAGTTTATCAGTTTTGAGGTCATGAGAGCGGCCTTTCGTGCGTTAGAACTAATAACACCTTCAACGTCAGCTACGCGGGAAAAACCCCCTAAAGAACGAAGTGCATTCCATGTTTCAACGAATGAAAGAGAAATTACGTGTATATTGTGTAAAGATAATCATACCCTGTCTCACTGCAAGTTGTTCGCGAAGATGCAACCCTCAGAACGATTTGATTGTGTAAAGAATAACAAGCTCTGTTTTAACTGCCTGGCATCAGGACATTCGGTTTTCAAATGTCGTGTTCCAATGTCCTGTCGCACGTGTAAACGACGCCATCATACTCTCATACATCTAACAAAGAAGACAGATACTTCGGCATCATTAGAAACTGTACAACCGGCGCCGACAGCATCAAATCAAGCAGATGTAGAAGAAAAGGTGCAAGTTAATACAATGATTGCGTCGCACTACAATGCCAGAAAAGATATAGGAATGCTAGCAACAGCAATGGTGATAGTAAAGAGTGAACAAGGAAACACCATTGTGCTCAAGGCACTCATAGATCCAGGATCACAAGCCTGCTTTATAAGTGAAAAGGCGGCACAACAATTAAAACTCAAAAGGCAGGTAACTAATTGCGTAGTAACTGGAATGGAATCCATAAAGGTCGCTGTCAAGCATGAAGTAAACATAGAAGTTTTATCGCGATGGGAATCAAATTTTGTTTTACCTATACAAGCCTACGTGATGTCCAAGCACTTGACAGTACAATTACCTGCAAATACATGGTCAACAAGCAACTGGCAACACTTGGCAGATCTAGACTTGGCAGACCCAAAGTATGGGGTGTCAGGGAACATTGATCTGCTTCTGGATGTCCAGGTTTACGCGAAAATATTAAATGAAGGCCTAATAAAAGGTCCACCGGGGTCACCTATAGCTCAGAGAACCAACCTCGGCTGGATAATATTTGGTGAAATAAGCATAAAAACAAATGCAAAAGAAAAATGTTTAATGGCGATAAATGAACAAGTCGATGTGAAAGAACTATTGAAAACTATGTGGGAGTTAGAAACCGATACAAAGAGGAAATTTACTATAGAAGAACAATTGTGCGAAGAGATATATGAAAAAACACATACAAGGAACAATGAAGGACGATACGTAGTAAAATTACCCTTTAAAAACGACAATATAAAATCGCCCGACGGAAACACAAGAGAGATAGCATTAAACAGGTTTCTGCAACTGGAGAAAAAACTGAACAAAAATCCTGACCTGAAAGAAGAATACAAAAAGGTTATTGAAGAATACATGCACTTAAAACATATAGAAAAGGTACCAAAACATGAAATATATACAAAAAGGTCTGTTACCCCACCACGCAGTAGTCAGGAACGAAAAAGAAAGCACGAAGACTCGCGTCGTTTTCGACGCCTCCTGCAAGGGTTACAATGGAGTTTCCCTAAACGACGAGTTACTGGCTGGTCCCGTTCTACAAGACGATTTACGAAGCCTAATAGTAAAATGGCGAACACACGCAGTATGTTTTGTTTCTGACATACAGAAAATGTACCGAATGATTTTGGTAGCCCAAGAAGACACCGATTACCAAAGAATACTGTGGCGAAGCGATTCATCTGAAATCATTCAAGATTTAAGACTTCTGACTGTTACTTTTGGTACAGCGTCAGCGCCGTATTTAGCGATAAAAACACTTATGCAACTTGCTAACGATGAAGGTATGCAACTTGCTAACGATGAAGGTATGCAACTTGCTAACGATGAAGGTTGCAAGTATCCTGAAGCAGCTAGGGTGTTACAAGAAGATTTATATGTTGATGACGTTATGTCAGGATGTGACGATTTAGAGCAAGCCATTAAAATAAGCAAAGACTTGAAGAGTTTATTACTACTAGGCGGCTTTCAGCTAAAAAAGTGGTCGTCAAACAACCTAGATTTTTTAAAATCCATAGATGAAGAGGACAGATCTATTAATGCACATTTGGATTTAAATATAGGTGGTACAGGCTCTAGGGATACAATGGAACTTAGGCAGCGATCAGTTTGAATACCAACTGAATCTAGTTCCCCTTCTTGTGATTGTTACGAAGCGAAGTATACTGTCAGATGTCCAAAAGCTCTTTGATCCGCTCGGTTGGATAGCGCCATGTATCGTACAAGCAAAAATTTTGATTCAGAAGCTGTGGCAAACTAAGGTTGATTGGGATCAAGAAATTACTCCAGCTTTAAAAGATGAGTGGAAAACCATACGTGAAGACATGGCCAACGTTAATGGAATAAAAATAGATCGATGGATCGGCACATACAGTTTAAACAAGAACAGCATACAACTGCACGGATTTAGTGATGCATCGATGAAAGCATATGCAGCAGTTGTGTACTGCCGCGTACATTACTCGGATGGTAGAGTCAAAACCTCATTGATTGCAGCACGGACGCGTGTTGCGCCGTTGAAGACCATATCGCTGCCACGACTTGAACTGTGTGGAGCTGTTTTGGTGTCGAGGCTATTAAAACAATTTTCGACAACTATGAAGGTTCCATCAGCTAATGTTTTTGCTTGGACTGATTCCTCAATAGTCATTGCTTGGCTACAAAAGGAGCCTAACAAATGGAAGACTTTCGTTGCCAATCGTACGGTTGAAATAACTAGCAATGTCTCGAAAGAGCAATGGTATCACGTACAATCGCAAGATAACCCCGCCGATATAGCGTCTAGAGGTGCACTAGTATCTGAGTTGAAAACATGTGTTTTATGGTGGAAAGGTCCAGAATGGCTTTCAAAGAGGGATATTTATTTTACAAAACCAGAAATCATACCTACAGATCTAGAAAAGAAGACAATTGTACAAACTTTTACAATGACCAAAAATGAAGAAGAAGAGAGTAGATCGTCAAAACAATTTGAAAAATACGACTCATTGAAGGAATTACTTAGAAGTATTGCGTTTTGTAGGAGATTTTTAAAACAGAAAGAGTTAAAAGAAGACATAGATAGATCTTTGACAACAGAAGAATTAGAAGATGCACTATACATATGCATAAAAAAGGTACAAGGTGAAGAATATGCAGAAGAAATTGAATCTCTGGGGAAGGGAAAACAAGTTAAAAGAACTAGCTCATTGAAGACTTTAGATCCATACTTAGACGAGTTACAGATGCTTCGGGTTGGCGGACGCTTAAGACACGCTAACATAACGGATCAAAGTAAGCATCCAATCATATTAGGTTATAGAAACAAACTAACACCTTTGATCATTGCTGATGCACACTCAAGAACCCTACACGGTGGAATCCAACTAATGTTGAGCTATTTGAGATCGAAGTATTGGATAACGCGAGCTAAGGCACAAGTCAAACAATACGTACACCGATGCTTAGTTTGTGCTAAACAGAATGCGACTGCTAGAGCTCAAGTAATGGGTGACTTGCCAAAGGTTCGTGTGACACCTGCTCGCCCATTTCTACATTCCGGCGTTGATTTTGCCGGACCCTTACAGGTACTATGGAGTAAGGGAAGAGGAGTCAAAACACATAAGGCTTATATCTCAATTTTTGATTGCATGGCTACCAAGGCCATTCATTTGGAATTGGTTGGAGATATGACGTCAGAGGCTTTTATCGGTGCATATAAAAGATTCTGTGCACGAAGAGGCAAGTGTGCTCATTTATGGAGTGACCAGGGGAGAAATTTCGTTGGGGCGAATAAAGAATTGGTAGCCATGTGGAAGGAAGCAAGTTTGGAGTTCTCCGGAGCAATCGCAGATACGCTTGCATCTGATGGCACTCAATGGCATTTTATTCCTGCGTACAGCCCAAACTTCGGTGGTCTCTGGGAGGCAGGAGTAAAATCCACGAAATATCATTTGAAACGGATATTCACTTTAACATATGAGGAGATGTCTACAGTGCTGTGTGAGATAGAGGCTTGCTTAAATTCTAGGCCTTTGTGCCCCCAAGATGATTTGGATAATGAAAATATTGAGCCATTAACACCTGGACATTTTTTAATTGGAGAGGCACCCATAGTCGTACCTAGTCCAAATTTACAGAATATAAAGCAAACGTTATCACGATGGCAATACGTCCAAAAGTTGTTGCATGATTTTTGGTCTAGATGGCAACAAGAATATTTATCTAGATTGCAACAACGTCCAAAATGGCTCAAACGAATTAAGGAGTTTGAAGTGGGTAATATTGTTTTAATAAAGCAGGAAAACATACCACCAGGTAAGTGGTTGTTGGGACGAGTGGTAAGCAAACATCCAGGCCCAGATGGCTACACAAGAGTCTATAGTGTTAAAAGCGGTGGCGACATAGTAAAGAGAACTGTGTCTAAGCTCTGTCCACTGCCAGTGGATACTAGCGCTGATTAATCCAAACTTTGAGTCCATGTTTGCATGTAATAACGCATTTTTGATTAATTTGAAAGGACTCATAAAGTCCTTTGGTGGGCGGCTTATGTTGAAGCAGTTTAATAAATAATAGTTGTACATACAGTCCACTTTGATTAAAGTACCTAAGTAGCTAGCCGCCGACCGTATTAAATACGATGTATAGACATTTTAAGTTTAGTTGCCAATAAAACACCATCAAAGACAGACGCTTGTTTAATTGAGACACCTACTCGCCAAAGGAAATCAAACCTTAACCTACATAACATAATTTTTTTTTTTTCACTAATCTTTATTTGTATATCAAATTAAAAATTCAAACATGGCACAAATAAAATCTATGGCTTACTTTGCTTTTTTTCATACACCTTTAATATCTCCAAAAGAGTTGCGTGGAAATGCATCGAAACTGGATTGTCTAAAAGACATTCATTTGTTTTTTCACAAAATTTGGAAATGTCAAAACTGGCGGAAGATTTCCCAATTCTCCAAGTAAACAGAACCATGAATAATTTTCTAATGTGAGCAAAGTAACCCTCATCCCTAGAATTTCCGAGCAAGGCAAAGCAAAGGCCCTCAACATATCTACTCACAAACCATTCTTGGCCTCTGCTTGTTATATCAGCTATGTACTCCACCATATTTTCTGATTGTGATACGTTTGGATTTTCTAAAGTCATGCTTCCAAGCATATTTATAGGTATGAACACTGAATTGGAGACAAACATATTATAGGAACTATCCTCCTTCATGACTGAGTTTTGTCTCATAACTATCAAAAGATTTTTGCATACGTATATCACAGCTCCTTTCAGTTCTGTGCAGAATCTTTCTGTTGTATCTGTCTTTTTAAGCATCTCTATTGTTATCAACCCAATTCTATCAGTAGGTTTTCTCGCATGGGACGGTGCACGGATCACCAAACCTTTGGTGATTCCGGCCGGCTATCATTACATCCGATTGTTGTTATTGCTATGATTATAAATATATACTTCACTGACATTAGAACTGGCTACTTACGATTAAAACCTCTTTTATAATTATTATTATAAGTTGCAAACTCCATTATCAGTATAAATATTAATAGAAGTAATACGGGGAAATAAAAAAACAATCCAAATAAAAGACGCAAATTGGGTCAAAGGTATAATGGTGTTACTATGGATCAGGTTAAATTATCCGTAGTCACACCAGTGTGACTACGGATAAATAAAATTAACCATAGTCACACTGGTGTGGCAATTTGGTGTGACTATGGATCGGTTGGGGAATTTTATTGTCATATGTAGGGCAGTTATTGTCATATATTTTTTTTTAATGATATAGTACAGAGGTGTTGCCTAATTCTAAGCTTGCCAAACTTTTAAGTTTGATGGCGAGAGGCACTCTTTTACATAAAAATGAACCACCTTACTTAAAAGCTACTTCTTATAAATACTACTGTTATGGTTTAATCTTATTAACTTACATTTTGAAATAAGTGGGAAAAGTTTGTTACTGCATTCGAGGCGGAATTAGCGAAAGTAAACAGCCCAATATGAAAACAGAAAATGCTAATACAAAACTGCTGAAATATGAAAAACAGAAAATCCAAATGTTTTTGAATTTGGAACACAAATAAATAAATAAATAAATGTTAATTTGTTCATAAAAGTAAATATTTGTTTATTTAAAACAAATATTTACTTTTATGAACAATATATCATCACGCTAAGACCAATAGGAGCGGAGCACTAATGAAGAATGTTTCAAAATTGGGGGATTTTTTTCGCCGTTTTCTCGTGGTCCTACTATTTTGTCCTACTAGTAGGACCACGAGGGAGACCAGTTTCTGTTCGTCCTACTATCACATATTGGAGCAGTAATCATTTATTTATACCACCTGTATATAATTTATACCTTTGAACACTAGTAATAAAAGGAACAAAAAAAACAATAATTTTGAAACAAACTAAAAATATGCTCCTATTATTATTATCTCATTTTCTCTAAGAAATGGCCTATTGGTATGTCATCGTGAATAAATTGTAGCTGGTTTGCCATAACAAAGTTATCTCGATCCAAGTCTTCTTTTCGTCTACGTGATACATCATCGCTCGTTGTTTTGCTTTCCATTTCCATTAACACATTTATCAATCGCAGTATTGATACTGGTGAACACTTTTTCATATTTTTGTTTAGTCGAAAGTGCCAACTCTCGACAACATTGTTGGTACGATGACGTTCACCGTATATGCACCATGATCAGCGGTACACTTTGCTCTTCCACCAAGTCGTTTTCATATATTTCAGAAATTTTGTCATTTTTGGTGTATTTGGGCTTTCAGTCAGAATATAATCAATACCATTTTCAACTAGATCTTCAGGTAACAAAGGTAAAGCCGCACATAATCCTACAATCCTTCGTTCGGTTTTTGTTTTTATTTTCTTTGTGGCATTTTTCCAAAGGGCTTTTGATAAGTGATAGTAACATTTTTTTTAATTTCACTTCTGGGAAAATATTCAAAAAAGCATTAGCAATAGCGACCTCGAAATCAGATGGATTTTTTTAGGAGTCCAGTTTGGTATTTGGGATTTAATAATGCCAAAGAGTGCAGCATTAGATTCTTGTTTCCGATTGGACATGAGCGGCATATATAAGTGGTGTCACTTTTGTTTCTGATGATGATGAATCACCCATGTCTCCATGGATGGTAAAAAGTTGTACGAATGGCTTAGGACAACTCTGGAAAGTCCCGTCGACGAAAATCTCTTCAGCTTTTTCCAAAATTATTCTTCCTTCTTGAGAACAAAAAATGAAAATATCACTACTTTCATCATGGTACTCTGCTAAAAGAAATTTCGTACACTGTTCTGGTATTACTACATTCTTTGTATTTTTGAAATTTGTTCGCTTACGATATGAATACAAAGCAGTTTCTACGCTTTTCAATGGTGGCACTGGGTACCACCAAATGAATACCTTGATCAAGCAAATTATCCTTTCCTTTAGCATATATTTGTGGAATCGGAGCATCACTTGTAGATGCTTGTTCTTTCATGGTATTTAAGGCTTCGTCTATTTGGTTCCTCGCAAAACTGATCTGACAAGAATGCTCTTTCTCTTTTAAGACTTTGCTACCCTGAAGACAATTAAATGAAATCTAAATCATACCCAACTATAAAACATTACAAAGACCTGGACAGGTCTAAAAAAGTGAGCCGTCGCGGGACGCCCGACAGATGTGAAACAAGCTAGTCATTTCATATAGAAATCAGATAAAAAAAAAAACTGATCAAACATATAACAAATCCACTCTTATACAGGATGCAATTAAATTCATGGGCATTATTTTAAGAGGTCATTGTACTCATCATTATGAACAACTCTTACTATGGGACCAAACCTGAAATTGCGAAAAAAAAAAATCAGCCGTGCCATACATTTTGACGAGTTATGCGAACATAAATGTAGGGAACAGCTGATTTTTTTCGCGACTTCAGGTTTGGTCCCATAGTTAGAGTTGTTCATAATGATGAGTACAATGACCCCTTAAAAGGATGCCCATGAATTCAATTTCACCCTGTATATTTTTTGTTTATAGTACTGGCCGTCCTTTAAATAAAAGGACTAACCCACTTTTTCTCCCAATAAAAAGTACGTCTTCGGACATTGTTCAGATCTTATTAGAAGAGCATATATGTTCAGATGGAAGTATAAAGTCCCAGCAAATTACAATGTGCTCATGCATTTGAAAGATAAAAATATGACATTGTTGATTGACAATTAATTTAATCAAAGAAGGACTTAGCAATAAGACCGCCTATTGTAGGTATGCCAGTGTTGTTTTTAGTTTATTTGTCTTTTATTTGTAATATATGGTGTGCAATATAGTGTTCTCTATATATTTATAATAGGAGCATATTTTTAGTTTTACAAAATGATTGTTTTTTTTTCTTCCTTTTCTTACTAGTGTCAAAGGTATAAATTATACAGTGTGAGTCTTTATAATGTGCACATATCGAAATGAGGGAATCTATGCTTAATTTTATCGACGGAAAAAATATTTAAAAAAAATCTAAACATTTTTTTAATATTTTTTATGGAATTTTTAAATATTTTGTCCGCTACTGTGACCCCAGTGTAAACAAAACGGTGTAACTTTTAAACCGAATTATCTATCGCGATGAAACAAACTGCATAATGATTGGAAGTAATTCATAAAATGAAAATTGTGGGAAAAAAACTACCCTCAATAGGAAATAAACATCTTTTTTTAGCAAAAATCGTAAAATTTCTGAATAAGACTCCCCCATTACCTACCTTTTTTATTACTTTACGTTATTTTTCATCGTATTAGCCACGTAATGGTAAAAATTGCATGTTTTTAACTTGTAGTGTGTGTAAAATACCCTTCATCTCTGGAGTTTCCAAGAAGGGCAAAACAGAGGCCTTCAATATACCTACATACAAACCATTCTTGGCCTCTACTAGTGATGTCCGCTATATATTCAACCATATTTTCAGATTGGGAAACATTGGGGTTCTCTAGTGTCATGCTCCCCAACATGTTCACTGGTATGAACATAGTTTGACACGAATGTGTTGTAAGCACTGTCTTCTTTCATTACTGAATTCTGTCTTAAGACAATCAAAACATTCTTGCATATGTACACTATAGCTCTATTTAATTCTGAACAGAACATTTCTGTTACATCGGTCTTTTTCAGTATTTCTACAGTGAGAAGCCTAATCCTATCCGTGGGTTTCCTAGCATGAGATGGTGCTCTAATGACCAAGCCAGAGCACAACCGTAGTCTCTCGCCACTTTTTGAGTTGTCACCGTCATTCAATGACATCTGAGAGATTATTGGAAATATAGCTGTTCCTTTTATCTTTATTTGTCTCTGTAAACTTATGTCCATAGGCACCTCCCAATCGTGAATATAAGTTTATCAGTTTTGAGGTCATGAGAGCGGCCTTTGATTGTAAAATGACTTCTGCCATATCTGATACTGCATTCTCTACTATTATGACAATAGGATGGTTGTCAGTAGGAGGTGTGTTAATTAGGTCACCCATAGGGGTATGAGTGAGATACATGTCATGTTTCTCTCCTAATCCGCAGATCACCTCTTCGTACCATCCAGGGTATGTACATTTTTTTATACCTGTGCTTTCTTGTTGTTTCATATCCTTTGTGTATTCCTTGTAGCTCTTCTTCTTTTCTCCTATGCCCAACGCTGACTCAATCCTTTTATGCCCAGGACAATTCATATTGTTTATGAAATTGAAAGTGGATTTACCTGAACAATCCCAGGCTCTCAGTAAATTTGGCAGTATCTCTGGGTGTAAGGTGCTTTTATCATGCATGTTTTCCTCTCATGTCTCTTGTAAATCTTTAATTGTTCCCTCAAGCATTGCACCATCCGATCAACACAAGAAGAGTCTTCTCTCTCTTCTATGTGGATGTTGTGGACGAAGTGTTCTGGAAGTATTTTTCCTTTGTAAAAGAGTTTCTTGCACCTGTTTTCGCTTTCTTTGATTGTCAAGATTTTCTAAAAGGGCTTTTGCAGTTATGGTTTTGGGAGCCTGCTCTTTCACATATAATTTATCCAGGCTCCACTGCTCAAATTGATCCCTCAGCAAATCCTCCATCCAATTGTCCACGCATGAGTTCAACCATGCGCTGGGGAAAAGATCTTGTATCCCTCCCTCTTCAAGTTTGAAGAACTCAGTATTAATGCCCATTGATTCTAAGACCATCTTTCTTTTCAGTAAAAATCTTTTCACTTTCTCCTCCCCCTTGGCATGCATATCAGGTAAATCTATCCATTCGCCAGAAGTGTCCTCCCATTTTTTTAGATACAAACCACAGTTGTCTGGGACCTCGGCTCTTGATTGGTAGTACCTCTCCAAAGCTCGTTTTTTGTTCCCGGCGTACCTTATCATTATGAACTTTTTACTTTTTTTTATCTACTATGTCCCATACTTTGGGTCGGAGGCTCGATTCCCCATTCTTGGGCTACATGGTTCGTTGTTATCTCCACCAGTGGCATGTAATTTAACATACTAAACCTGTAATTTTTGTTCGACTTCATAGCGGTAAGTTCTATGAGCAAGTCCTCCTCTCTGGACCAGTCGGATTCGTATGAGCTGGCGCCTCCTGAAGCTGATGTGGAATCGTCCTTTATCTCGGTTGTAGTTTGTGGTTCTTCTACTGTTTGTATTTCTGGTCTGCTTACCTTGCTTGGGCCGGGCCTGTCAAAATCAGGTGTCCTATTATCGGTCCTACCCTCAATAGGAAATAAACATCTTTTTTTAGCAAAAATCGTAAAATTTCTGAATAAGACGCCCCCATTACCTACCTTTTTTTATTACTTTACGTTATTTTTCATCGTATTAGCCACGTAATGGTAAAAATTGCATGTTTTTAACTTGTAGTGTGTGTAAAATACCCTTCATCTCTGGAGTTTCCAAGAAGGGCAAAACAGAGGCCTTCAATATACCTACTTAAGAACCATTCTTGGCCTCTACTAGTGATGTCCGCTATATATTCAACCATATTTTCAGATTGGGAAACATTGGGGTTCTCTAGTGTCATGCTCCCCAACATGTTCACTAGTATGAACATAGAGTTTGACACGAATGTGTTGTAAGCACTGTCTTCTTTCATTACTGAATTCTGTCTTAAGACAATCAAAACATTCTTGCATATATACACTATAGCTCTATTTAATTCTGAACAGAACATTTCTGTTACATCGGTCTTTTTCAGTATTTCTACAGTGAGAAGCCTAATCCTATCCGTGGGTTTCCTAGCATGAGATGGTGCTCTAATGACCAAGCCTGAGCACAACCGTAGACTCTCGCCACTTTTTGTGTTGTCACCGTCATTCAATGACATCTGAGAGATTATTGGAAATATAGCTATGTTCCTTTTATCTTTATTTGTCTCTGTAACCTTATGTCCATAGGCACCTCCCAATCGTGAATATAAGTTTATCAGTTTTGAGGTCATGAGAGCGGCCTTTCGTGCGTTAGAACTAATAACACCTTCAACGTCAGCTACGCGGGAAAAACCCCCTAAAGAACGAAGTGCATTCCATGTTTCAACGAATGAAAGAGAAATTACGTGTATATTGTGTAAAGATAATCATACCCTGTCTCACTGCAAGTTGTTCGCGAAGATGCAACGCTCAGAACGATTTGATTGTGTAAAGAATAACAAGCTCTGTTTTAACTGCCTGGCATCAGGACATTCGGTTTTCAAATGTCGTGTTCCAATGTCCTGTCGCACGTGTAAACGACGCCATCATACTCTCATAATACATCTAACAAAGAAGACAGATACTTCGGCATCATAAGAAACTGTACAACCGGCGCCGACAGCATCAAATCAAGCAGATGTAGAAGAAAAGGTGCAAGTTAATACAATGATTGCGTCGCACTACAATGCCAGAAAAGATATAGGAATGCTAGCAACAGCAATGGTGATAGTAAAGAGTGAACAAGGAAACACCATTGTGCTCAAGGCACTCATAGATCCAGGATCACAAGCCTGCTTTATAAGTGAAAAGGCGGCACAACAATTAAAACTCAAAAGGCAGGTAACTAATTGCGTAGTAACTGGAATGGAATCCATAAAGGTCGCTGTCAAGCATGAAGTAAACATAGAAGTTTTATCGCGATGGGAATCAAATTTTGTTTTACCTATACAAGCCTACGTGATGTCCAAGCACTTGACAGTACAATTACCTGCAAATACATGGTCAACAAGCAACTGGCAACACTTGGCAGATCTAGACTTGGCAGACCCAAAGTATGGGGTGTCAGGGAACATTGATCTGCTTCTGGATGTCCAGGTTTACGCGAAAATATTAAATGAAGGCCTAATAAAAGGTCCACCGGGGTCACCTATAGCTCAGAGAACCAACCTCGGCTGGATAATATTTGGTGAAATAAGCATAAAAACAAATGCAAAAGAAAAATGTTTAATGGCGATAAATGAACAAGTCGATGTGAAAGAACTATTGAAAACTATGTGGGAGTTAGAAACCGATACAAAGAGGAAATTTACTATAGAAGAACAATTGTGCGAAGAGATATATGAAAAAACACATACAAGGAACAATGAAGGACGATACGTAGTAAAATTACCCTTTAAAAACGACAATATAAAATCGCCCGACGGAAACACAAGAGAGATAGCATTAAACAGGTTTCTGCAACTGGAGAAAAAACTGAACAAAAATCCTGACCTGAAAGAAGAATACAAAAAGGTTATTGAAGAATACATGCACTTAAAACATATAGAAAAGGTACCAAAACATGAAATATATACAAAAAGGTCTGTTACCCCACCACGCAGTAGTCAGGAACGAAAAAGAAAGCACGAAGACTCGCGTCGTTTTCGACGCCTCCTGCAAGGGTTACAATGGAGTTTCCCTAAACGACGAGTTACTGGCTGGTCCCGTTCTACAAGACGATTTACGAAGCCTAATAGTAAAATGGCGAACACACGCAGTATGTTTTGTTTCTGACATACAGAAAATGTACCGAATGATTTTGGTAGCCCAAGAAGACACCGATTACCAAAGAATACTGTGGCGAAGCGATTCATCTGAAATCATTCAAGATTTAAGACTTCTGACTGTTACTTTTGGTACAGCGTCAGCGCCGTATTTAGCGATAAAAACACTTATGCAACTTGCTAACGATGAAGGTATGCAACTTGCTAACGATGAAGGTTGCAAGTATCCTGAAGCAGCTAGGGTGTTACAAGAAGATTTATATGTTGATGACGTTATGTCAGGATGTGACGATTTAGAGCAAGCCATTAAAATAAGCAAAGACTTGAAGAGTTTATTTACTACTAGGCGGCTTTCAGCTAAAAAAGTGGTCGTCAAACAACCTAGATTTTTTAAAATCCATAGATGAAGAGGACAGATCTATTAATGCACATTTGGATTTAAATATAGGTGGTACAGGCTCTAGGGATACAATGGAACTTAGGCAGCGATCAGTTTGAATACCAACTGAATCTAGTTCCCCTTCTTGTGATTGTTACGAAGCGAAGTATACTGTCAGATGTCCAAAAGCTCTTTGATCCGCTCGGTTGGATAGCGCCATGTATCGTACAAGCAAAAATTTTGATTCAGAAGCTGTGGCAAACTAAGGTTGATTGGGATCAAGAAATTACTCCAGCTTTAAAAGATGAGTGGAAAACCATACGTGAAGACATGGCCAACGTTAATGGAATAAAAATAGATCGATGGATCGGCACATACAGTTTAAACAAGAACAGCATACAACTGCACGGATTTAGTGATGCATCGATGAAAGCATATGCAGCAGTTGTGTACTGCCGCGTACATTACTCGGATGGTAGAGTCAAAACCTCATTGATTGCAGCACGGACGCGTGTTGCGCCGTTGAAGACCATATCGCTGCCACGACTTGAACTGTGTGGAGCTGTTTTGGTGTCGAGGCTATTAAAACAATTTTCGACAACTATGAAGGTTCCATCAGCTAATGTTTTTGCTTGGACTGATTCCTCAATAGTCATTGCTTGGCTACAAAAGGAGCCTAACAAATGGAAGACTTTCGTTGCCAATCGTACGGTTGAAATAACTAGCAATGTCTCGAAAGAGCAATGGTATCACGTACAATCGCAAGATAACCCCGCCGATATAGCGTCTAGAGGTGCACTAGTATCTGAGTTGAAAACATGTGTTTTATGGTGGAAAGGTCCAGAATGGCTTTCAAAGAGGGATATTTATTTTACAAAACCAGAAATCATACCTACAGATCTAGAAAAGAAGACAATTGTACAAACTTTTACAATGACCAAAAATGAAGAAGAAGAGAGTAGATCGTCAAAACAATTTGAAAAATACGACTCATTGAAGGAATTACTTAGAAGTATTGCGTTTTGTAGGAGATTTTTAAAACAGAAAGAGTTAAAAGAAGACATAGATAGATCTTTGACAACAGAAGAATTAGAAGATGCACTATACATATGCATAAAAAAGGTACAAGGTGAAGAATATGCAGAAGAAATTGAATCTCTGGGGAAGGGAAAACAAGTTAAAAGAACTAGCTCATTGAAGACTTTAGATCCATACTTAGACGAGTTACAGATGCTTCGGGTTGGCGGACGCTTAAGACACGCTAACATAACGGATCAAAGTAAGCATCCAATCATATTAGGTTATAGAAACAAACTAACACTCAAGAACCCTACACGGTGGAATCCAACTAATGTTGAGCTATTTGAGATCGAAGTATTATATAACGCGAGCTAAGGCACAAGTCAAACAATACGTACACCGATGCTTAGTTTGTGCTAAACAGAATGCGACTGCTAGAGCTCAAGTAATGGGTGACTTGCCAAAGGTTCGTGTGACACCTGCTCGCCCATTTCTACATTCCGGCGTTGATTTTGCCGGACCCTTACAGGTACTATGGAGTAAGGGAAGAGGAGTCAAAACACATAAGGCTTATATCTCAATTTTTGATTGCATGGCTACCAAGGCCATTCATTTGGAATTGGTTGGAGATATGACGTCAGAGGCTTTTATCGGTGCATATAAAAGATTCTGTGCACGAAGAGGCAAGTGTGCTCATTTATGGAGTGACCAGGGGAGAAATTTCGTTGGGGCGAATAAAGAATTGGTAGCCATGTGGAAGGAAGCAAGTTTGGAGTTCTCCGGAGCAATCGCAGATACGCTTGCATCTGATGGCACTCAATGGCATTTTATTCCTGCGTACAGCCCAAACTTCGGTGGTCTCTGGGAGGCAGGAGTAAAATCCACGAAATATCATTTGAAACGGATATTCACTTTAACATATGAGGAGATGTCTACAGTGCTGTGTGAGATAGAGGCTTGCTTAAATTCTAGGCCTTTGTGCCCCCAAGATGATTTGGATAATGAAAATATTGAGCCATTAACACCTGGACATTTTTTAATTGGAGAGGCACCCATAGTCGTACCTAGTCCAAATTTACAGAATATAAAGGTGCAAACGTTATCACGATGGCAATACGTCCAAAAGTTGTTGCATGATTTTTGGTCTAGATGGCAACAAGAATATTTATCTAGATTGCAACAACGTCCAAAATGGCTCAAACGAATTAAGGAGTTTGAAGTGGGTAATATTGTTTTAATAAAGCAGGAAAACATACCACCAGGTAAGTGGTTGTTGGGACGAGTGGTAAGCAAACATCCAGGCCCAGATGGCTACACAAGAGTCTATAGTGTTAAAAGCGGTGGCGACATAGTAAAGAGAACTGTGTCTAAGCTCTGTCCACTGCCAGTGGATACTAGCGCTGATTAATCCAACCTTTGAGTCCATGTTTGCATGTAATAACGCATTTTTGATTAATTTGAAAGGACTCATAAAGTCCTTTGGTGGGCGGCTTATGTTGAAGCAGTTTAATAAATAATAGTTGTACATACAGTCCACTTTGATTAAAGTACCTAAGTAGCTAGCCGCCGACCGTATTAAATACGATGTATAGACATTTTAAGTTTAGTTGCCAATAAAACACCATCAAAGACAGACGCTTGTTTAATTGAGACACCTACTCGCCAAAGGAAATCAAACCTTAACATATTTTTCTCAACCAGTCACACGGTGACACGATTTAGTGTGACTCGTTGCGAACAAAGGACCTACATAATATAATCTAATCTTTATTTGTATATCAAATTAAAAATTCAAACATGGCACAAATAAAATCTATGGCTTACTTTGCTTTTTTTCATACACCTTTAATATCTCCAAAAGAGTTGCGTGGAAATGCATCGAAACTGGATTGTCTAAAAGACATTCATTTGTTTTTTCACAAAATTTGGAAATGTCAAAACTGGCGGAAGATTTCCCAATTCTCCAAGTAAACAGAACCATGAATAATTTTCTAATGTGAGCAAAGTAACCCTCATCCCTAGAATTTCCGAGCAAGGCAAAGCAAAGGCCCTCAACATATCTACTCACAAACCATTCTTGGCCTCTGCTTGTTATATCAGCTATGTACTCCACCATATTTTCTGATTGTGATACGTTTGGATTTTCTAAAGTCATGCTTCCAAGCATATTTATAGGTATGAACATTGAATTGGAGACAAACATATTATAGGAACTATCCTCCTTCATGACTGAGTTTTGTCTCATAACTATCAAAAGATTTTTGCATACGTATATCACAGCTCCTTTCAGTTCTGTGCAGAATCTTTCTGTTGTATCTGTCTTTTTAAGCATCTCTATTGTTATCAACCCAATTCTATCAGTAGGTTTTCTCGCATGGGACGGTGCACGGATCACCAAACCTTTGGTGATTCCGGCCGGCTATCATTACATCCGATTGTTGTTATTGCTATGATTATAAATATATACTTCACTGACATTAGAACTGGCTACTTACGATTAAAACCTCTTTTATAATTATTATTAATCAGTATAAATATTAATAGAAGTAATACGGGGAAATAAAAAAACAATCCAAATAAAAGACGCAAATTGGGTCAAAGGTATAATGGTGTTACTATGGATCAGGTTAAATTAGTAATTAATTTTATTTATCCGTAGTCACACTGGTGTGACTACGGATAAATAAAATTAACCATAGTCACACTGGTGTGGCAATTTGGTGTGACTATGGATCGGTTGGGGAATTTTATTGTCATATGTAGGGCAGTTATTGTCATATATTTTTTTTAAATGATATAGTACAGAGGTGTTGCCTAATTCTAAACTTGCCAAACTTTTAAGTTTGATGGCGAGAGGCACTCTTTTACATAAAAATGAACCACCTTACTTAAAAGCTACTTCTTATAAATACTACTGTTATGGTTTAATCTTATTAACTTACATTTTGAAATAAGTGGGAAAAGTTTGTTACTGCATTCGAGGCGGAATTAGCGAAAGTAAACAGCCCAATATGAAAACAGAAAATGCTAATACAAAACTGCTGAAATATGAAAAACAGAAAATCCAAATGTTTTTGAATTTGGAACACAAATAAATAAATAAATAAATGTTAATTTGTTCATAAAAGTAAATATTTGTTTTAAATAATCACGCGTATCTATCCCATTTCATTCATAAACACATTTAAAATAAATGTCGGGCTGTTATCTATACTACAATATTCTATAGCTGAGGAATTTGTTTGTTTGTTTGTTTGAACGCGCTTATCTCAGGAACTACTGTCCGATTTGAAAAATTCTTTCAGTGTTAGATAGCGTATATATCATCACGCTAAGACCAATAGGAGCGGAGCACTAATGAAGAATGTTTCAAAATTGGGGGATTTTTTTCGCCGTTTTCTCGTGGTCCTACTATTTTGTCCTACTAGTAGGACCACGAGGGAGACCAGTTTCTGTTCGTCCTACTATCACATATTGGAGCAGTAATCATTTATTTATACCACCTGTATATAATTTATACCTTTGAACACTAGTAATAAAAGGAATAAAAAAAACAATAATTTTGAAACAAACTAAAAATATGCTCCTATTATTATTATCTCATTTTCTCTAAGAAATGGCCTATTGGTATGTCATCGTGAATAAATTGTAGCTGGTTTGCCATAACAAAGTTATCTCGATCCAAGTCTTCTTTTCGTCTACGTGATACATCATCGCTCGTTGTCTTGCTTTCCATTTCCATTAACACATTTATCAATCGCAGTATTGATACTGGTGAACACTTTTTCATATTTTTGTTTAGTCGAAAGTGCCAACTCTCGACAACATTGTTGGTACGATGACGTTCACCGTATATGCACCATGATCAGCGGTACACTTTGCTCTTCCACCAAGTCGTTTTCATATATTTCAGAAATTTTGTCATTTTTGGTGTATTTGGGCTTTCAGTCAGAATATAATCAATACCATTTTCAACTAGATCTTCAGGTAACAAAGGTAAAGCCGCACATAATCCTACAATCCTTCGTTCGGTTTTTGTTTTTATTTTCTTTGTGGCATTTTTCCAAAGGGCTTTTGATAAGTGATAGTAACATTTTTTTTAATTTCACTTCTGGGAAAATATTCAAAAAAGCATTAGCAATAGCGACCTCGAAATCAGATGGATTTTTTTAGGAGTCCAGTTTGGTATTTGGGATTTAATAATGCCAAAGAGTGCAGCATAAGATTCTTGTTTCCGATTGGACATGAGCGGCATATATAAGTGGTGTCACTTTTGTTTCTGATGATGATGAATCACCCATGTCTCCATGGATGGTAAAAAGTTGTACGAATGGCTTAGGACAACTCTGGAAAGTCCCGTCGACGAAAATCTCTTCAGCTTTTTCCAAAATTATTCTTCCTTCTTGAGAACAAAAAATGAAAATATCACTACTTTCATCATGGTACTCTGCTAAAAGAAATTTCGTACACTGTTCTGGTATTACTACATTCTTTGTATTTTTGAAATTTGTTCGCTTACGATATGAATACAAAGCAGTTTCTACGCTTTTCAATGGTGGCACTGGGTACCACCAAATGAATACCTTGATCAAGCAAATTATCCTTTCCTTTAGCATATATTTGTGGAATCGGAGCATCACTTGTAGATGCTTGTTCTTTCATGGTATTTAAGGCTTCGTCTATTTGGTTCCTCGCAAAACTGATCTGACAAGAATGCTCTTTCTCTTTTAAGACTTCGCTACCCTGAAGACAATTAAATGAAATCTAAATCATACCCAACTATAAAACATTACAAAGACCTGGACAGGTCTAAAAAAGTGAGCCGTCGCGGGACGCCCGACAGATGTGAAACAAGCTAGTCATTTCATATAGAAATCAGATAAAAAAAAAAACTGATCAAACATATAACAAATCCACTCTTATACAGGATGCAATTAAATTCATGGGCATTATTTTAAGAGGTCATTGTACTCATCATTATGAACAACTCTTACTATGGGACCAAACCTGAAATTGCGAAAAAAAAAATCAGCCGTGCCATACATTTTGACGAGTTATGCGAACATAAATGTAGGGAACAGCTGATTTTTTTCGCGACTTCAGGTTTGGTCCCATAGTAAGAGTTGTTCATAATGATGAGTACAATGACCCCTTAAAAGGATGCCCATGAATTCAATTTCAACCTGTATATTTTTTGTTTATAGTACTGGCCGTCCTTTAAATAAAAGGACTAACCCACTTTTTCTCCCAATAAAAAGTACGTCTTCGGACATTGTTCAGATCTTATTAGAAGAGCATATATGTTCAGATGGAAGTATAAAGTCCCAGCAAATTACAATGTGCTCATGCATTTGAAAGATAAAAATATGACATTGTTGATTGACAATTAATTTAATCAAAGAAGGACTTAGCAATAAGACCGCCTATTGTAGGTATGCCAGTGTTGTTTTTAGTTTATTTGTAACTAGCGACCCGCCCCGGCTTCGCACAGGTGCAATATATACATAAACCTTTCTCTTGAATCACTCTATCTATTAAAAAAAACCGCATCAAAATCCGTTGCGTAGTTTCAAAGATTTAAGCATACAAAGGGACATAGGGACAGAGAAAGCGACTTTGTTTTATACTATGTAGTGATATATGGTGTGCAATATAGTGTTCTCTATATATTTATAATAGGAGCATATTTTTAGTTTTACAAAATGATTGTTTTTTTTTCTTCCTTTTCTTACTAGTGTCAAAGGTATAAATTATACAGTGTGAGTCTTTATAATGTGTGTTGAACCGCGTAGCATTAATATCACATTTAAAATTGTAAACAAACGCGATCGCAATGGTAATGTCGAATTTTGTTAACTTACGCGTCACTAGATGGCGTTGTACAATTGTGAGCGATTTCTGAATCGCGGTGTTAAGATTCTCCGCGATTCATATAGGGTCCTAGCATTAAATATTTTTGTAACCTCGTATTCAACGGTGTAAGCAAACACCTAGCTGTGAATAAATTATACTTGGGGTAGTGTTGGTACTACTGGTCCACACTACCAAAGAAAGTTGGATTTTTTTTTACTCAAGCACCCTAGCTCCAAAACCCGCAAGGTAAAGGGTTTTTCATGGTCCTTCGAGCCGGATGTAGGTTTAGTTTTCTTAGTTGTTGTAGGTTGCGCCTTCTTCTTAACCTTTTCCGTAAGAGACAACTCAGAGATATTCGCGACCGATGACGATCGCGTAGCACTCCGAGTCACCCTTTCTTCTGAACGCTCGATTATGCTATCGGGCGGTAGAGCACCTGTACTCGCCAGTTTGGTTTCGGTAACGAAAGGTCCGATTCGAACTCAATCGACTGAACCTTTTGAAAGCGAAAGCCCTCAACAGATGCTGATTGGAAGCGCGCGGTGTAGGTCTTTGCCGGTAATGGATTAGGTACTGGTGGAACCAGGCTGGCACTAAAGAATACGTTTCCGTTTTCCTCAGTGACTTTTGCAACCCCTGAGAGTTTCAAATTCCAGTCCGGATGCGCCAATAGCAGTCCAGTCACGATCGATTTGAAAGCTGCGGTTGACATTATTTAGATTTTAATTGTGAGTTAAAAACTGCATTACTATTACTATTTTTTTTTTTTTTTTTTTTCTGCATTATTATTTTTTTTTTGCTTGTACTTTTTTGGAGTTGGATTTTTTTTTACTCAAGCACCCTAGCTCCAAAACCCGCAAGGTAAAGGGTTTTTCAGTGCACATATCGAAATGAGGGAATCTATGCTTAATTTTATCGACGGAAAAAATATTTAAAAAAAATCTAAACATTTTTTTTATATTTTTTATGGAATTTTTAAATATTTTGTCCGCTACTGTGACCCCAGTGTAAACAAAACGGTGTGAATCTATGCTTAATTTTATCGACGGAAAAAATATTTAAAAAAAATCTAAACATTTTTTTTATATTTTTTATGGAATTTTTAAATATTTTGTCCGCTACTGTGACCCCAGTGTAAACAAAACGGTGTAACTTTTAAACCGAATTATCTATCGCGATGAAACAAACTGCATAATGATTGGAAGTAATTAGGCGTCCTCATAAAATGAAAATTGTGGGAAAAAAACTACCCTCAATAGGAAATAAACATCTTTTTTTAGCAAAAATCGTAAAATTTCTGAATAAGACTCCCCCATTACCTACCTTCTTTTTTATTACTTTACGTTATTTTTCATCGTATTAGCCACGTAATGGTAAAAATTGCATGTTTTTAACTTGTAGTGTGTGTAAAATACCCTTCATCTCTGGAGTTTCCAAGAAGGGCAAAACAGAGGCCTTCAATATACCTACTTACAAACCATTCTTGGCCTCTACTAGTGATGTCCGCTATATATTCAACCATATTTTCAGATTGGGAAACATTGGGGTTCTCTAGTGTCATGCTCCCCAACATGTTCACTGGTATGAACATAGTTTGACACGAATGTGTTGTAAGCACTGTCTTCTTTCATTACTGAATTCTGTCTTAAGACAATCAAAACATTCTTGCATATATACACTATAGCTCTATTTAATTCTGAACAGAACATTTCTGTTACATCGGTCTTTTTCAGTATTTCTACAGTGAGAAGCCTAATCCTATCCGTGGGTTTCCTAGCATGAGATGGTGCTCTAATGACCAAGCCAGAGCACAACCGTAGTCTCTCGCCACTTTTTGAGTTGTCACCGTCATTCAATGACATCTGAGAGATTATTGGAAATATAGCTGTTCCTTTTATCTTTATTTGTCTCTGTAACCTTATGTCCATAGGCACCTCCCAATCGTGAATATAAGTTTATCAGTTTTGAGGTCATGAGAGCGGCCTTCGATTGTAAAATGACTTCTGCCATATCTGATACTGCATTCTCTACTATTATGACAATAGGATGGTTGTCAGTAGGAGGTGTTAATTAGGTCACCCATAGGGGTATGAGTGAGATACATGTCATGTTTCTCTCCTAATCCGCAGATCACCTCTTCGTACCATCCAGGGTATGTACATTTTTTTATACCTGTGCTTTCTTGTTGTTTCATATCCTTTGTGTATTCCTTGTAGCTCTTCTTCTTTTCTCCTATGCCCAACGCTGACTCAATCCTTTTATGCCCAGGACAATTCATATTGTTTATGAAATTGAAAGTGGATTTACCTGAACAATCCCAGGCTCTCAGTAAATTTGGCAGTATCTCTGGGTGTAAGGTGCTTTTATCATGCATGTTTTCCTCTCATGTCTCTTGTAAATCTTTTAATTGTTCCCTCAAGCATTGCACCATCCGATCAACACAAGAAGAGTCTTCTCTCTCTTCTATGTGGATGTTGTGGACGAAGTGTTCTGGAAGTATTTTTCCTTTGTAAAAGAGTTTCTTGCACCTGTTTTCGCTTTCTTTGATTGTCAAGATTTTCTAAAAGGGCTTTTGCAGTTATGGTTTTGGGAGCCTACTCTTTCACATATAATTTATCCAGGCTCCACTGCTCAAATTGATCCCTCAGCAAATCCTCCATCCAATTGTCCACGCATGAGTTCAACCATGCGCTGGGGAAAAGATCTTGTATCCCTCCCTCTTCAAGTTTGAAGAACTCAGTATTAATGCCCATTGATTCTAAGACCATCTTTCTTTTCAGTAAAAATCTTTTCACTTTCTCCTCCCCCTTGGCATGCATATCAGGTAAATCTATCCATTCGCCAGAAGTGTCCTCCCATTTTATTAGATACAAACCACAGTTGTCTGGGACCTCGGCTCTTGATTGGTAGTACCTCTCCAAAGCTCGTTTTTTGTTCCCGGCGTACCTTATCATTATGAACTTTTTACTTTTTTTTATCTACTATGTCCCATACTTTGGGTCGGAGGCTCGATTCCCCATTCTTGGGCTACATGGTTCGTTGTTATCTCCACCAGTGGCATGTAATTTAACATACTAAACCTGTAATTTTTGTTCGACTCCATAGCGGTAAGTTCTATGAGCAAGTCCTCCTCTCTGGACCAGTCGGATTCGTATGAGCTGGCGCCTCCTGAAGCTGATGTGGAATCGTCCTTTATCTCGGTTGTAGTTTGTGGTTCTTCTACTGTTTGTATTTCTGGTCTGCTTACCTTGCTTGGGCCGGGCCTGTCAAAATCAGGTGTCCTATTATCGGCTTTTTCCTTTTTCTGGACATTAGCTCTTGACAGCCGAGCAGGGCTACTCTAGCATCAACACGACAAATATCCTCCTCACCCTAATCACAGTTGTCCTGCTGGCAGCGGCATGCTATGCTATCTGTTATTATTATAAGAAGATGCATGTAAAATGGATGGAGAGGCAGATGAACCGCAGGTCCATATGTCGCAGGCAGACCTACTTCAAGAAACCCAACGACGCCGACATTTCCGTGTAAAAAAAAAACCAAAGTGTTTCTACCATATATATAATCGCCGCGTAGTGCTACAAAAGTTAGTGAAGTGATATTTTGCTATAACTTTATCTCTAAAGATGTTCTTGATTTTGTTAAAAAAATGTCCTACATGCCAAAAGACTAAGTATAGTAGGTACACAAAACAGCCGATGACAATCACAACAACTGCGTCGTCAGGTTTTGAAAAAATGTTTTTAGACTTGGTAGGCCCTTTGGATAAAGATGAGGAAGGAAACTGTTACCTTATAACAATCCAATGCGAATTAAGCAAATTTATTGAAGCATATCCTATAAAAAATAAAGAAACAAAAACGGTAGCTTAATCATTTATACAAAATTTTGTTTTACGTTTTGGAATACCTCAAGTTATAGCTACTGATAGGGGCTCAGAATTTATTTCAAGCACTATGGCTGAAGTTTGCAAATTGTTAAAGATAGAAAAATTAATATCAATAGCATACCATCAACAGCATACCATCATCAATCAATCGGTTCACTTGAAAATGCTCATAAGCATCTAGGCGCTTTTCTAAGGACCTATTCAGGCAAAAACGGCTACGACTGGTCACACTGGATCCCGTTTTGGTGTTTCAGTTATAACAATACCGTCCATTCAGAGACGAAGTACACACCCTTCGAACTCATTTTCGGTAGGTCGTGTAATATACCTAATGATATTGAGTTGTAATAGGCTAGATCCATTATATAATCCTAATGACTATTGTCTAGATTTAAGATATATAGACTACAAGTAGCACTTAAAGACGCTAAAACTAATTTAGTGCTAAGTAAGGAAAATAGAAAATTAGCATATGATAAGAAATGTAATCCAGTAACATATAGTAAAGACAATCTAGTGTTACTCAAAAATGAAGGAACGAAAAAATTAGACAACATTTTTGAAGGCCCTTACATTGTAATAGAGGACATGGGTCCCAATGTTAAAATTATAAAACAAAATAAAATAGAATTAGTTCATAAGGATAGGACAAAATTGTTCCATAATTAAGTTAAGGTATAAAAAAAATATATCTCTATACACCTATATAAATATATATTTTTTTTCTTTCACCCCCGGAGGTGTAGTGTGTGTACGTCTTTAGTATGTAAGTATATGTAAACCTAGATAGTTGATATATGTATGTAGCTAAGCAGACACTGTACTTGCGAGTCGACACAATAAATTGAGCCTTTACCGTGTAAACATGTGTATCATTTCTTACGACACTTCAAACTTAATCCCAACATTTCTTATCAACTGTTAAAGAAAGGGGACTATATTTCTTGTCATCAAAATTTATATTTCTCATCAAGTTGTATCACCTAATAAATAGATCTATCGCCACAAAATATTTTCGTTCTCAGATAAACAAAAACTGTTCCCAGGTATGAATTATCAAATTAATGTTAATATATGTGTAAAATAAGAGATGGATTACCAATAAAATTGTAGTGCATTATATGAATATAAACTTCGTTCTTATAATAATAGTTTTATTACTTAAATAATAGCTTTGTGCTCAGAATGGTAGATCTGTCACCAAATAAATCGATTATCGATCCCTGACTGCGACTCCTTTTTATTTGTTATTTTGCCACCAATACAGTAGTTACATTTTATTTCGTTCAGTTATTAAAATAATAGTTTTAGTTACCAATTTTATACATCAATATATAATTTTAATGAATATACTTACTTATTGAAATTACTATACTTTCGTTCGCTGCTACCTGAGTTTCGTTACTTTCGTTCGCTGCTACCTGAGTTTCGTTACTTTCGTTCGCTGCTACCTGAGTTTCGTTACTTTCGTTCGCTGCTACCTGAGTTTCGTAACTTTCGTGCGCTTTTACATGATGCCGCGTTTAAGTGAATTTTCCCCGGCACACATTGCCGACATTCATTTTTATTATGGAGTGGGACGAGGAAGCGCCAGAGCTGCGCGTGCAGCTTACATAGCTGCGCGTGCAGCTTACATAGCTGCGCGTGCAGCTTACATAGCTGCGCGTGCAGCTTACATAGCTGCGCGTGCAGCTTACATAGCTGCGCGTGCAGCTTACATAGCTGCGCGTGCAGCTTACATAGCTGCGTTTCCTAACAGGCAACCAGTGCCATCTGCCCGCAACTTTCAGGAAGTTCACAGAAGGTTGTCGATCACTGGACTTGGTTCAAGTAGAGATCGTCGCGAGCCGCCTCCAGTAATTATCGATGTAGCTACTGAACAAGCAGTTCTGAGTGATTTGTTTGCTGATCCATCCATAAGTACTAGACGACTGGCTGAATAAGCCAAAAATCAGCGTGGCGCATTTTAAAGAAAGAAGGATTGCATCCTTATCACTACCAAAGGGTGCAACATCTACATGAAGACGTAGACTGCCGTCCAAGGTGTGTAATGTCCACTTGGATACAAAGAAAAACTAGAGCAAACCCAAACTTTCCAAAAACCATACTATGGATGGACGAAGCGACATTCACTAGAGACGGTATTACTGTCGAAATTTACACAGATAAGGTGCCGTGCACGTGAAAACCCGAGATTGAAACGTTCGTCAACTTTTCCAAGTAAGATTTTCAGTAAATGTTTGGGCTGGTCTTCTTATCGATGATATGTTGATTGGACCAGTCATATTGCCGAGAACGTTGACCGGTGCAAGATTTTTAAGTCTATTGACTAATGATCTACCTGAATTATTGGAGGATGTACCACTCTGGCTTTGCGTCGAAGGATGTTTTTGCAGATGGACGGATGCCCAGCTCATTATGCTGCAAATGTTAGATCGTTTTTAAACGATAATTATCGTGTTAAATGGATCGGCCGGCAAGGACCTGTAGGGTGGCCTCCGCGTTCACCCGATTTGACGCCCCTTGATTACTTTCTATGGGGGACCATGAAACAACGCGTCTACAGTACCCCCATCAACAGTGAGGCCGATTTGCGTGACCGCATAATTAACTGTGCGAATGATATTCGCAATGATCCCAATGATCCCGAAATGATACGGAGAGCGACACAACAAATTTTAATACGCGCGGCTTTGTGCCTACAACAACGAGGTGGACATTTTGAGAACCTGATGTATTAAATTATGTGTCAAATAATAAATGGTTTTTAATTGAACTCTTTTGTATTAATTATCATCCCAAATAAACCATCCTTAAGAGAACAATAAATGGCGCGTTCGGAGTGCCATCTTTTACCATTTGGTATAAAATGTTATGTTTGAGTTATAAACATGCCATTTTTACTATTGGGTAGCTAATACGATGAAAAATACGTTAAAGTAATAAAAAAGGTAGGTAATGGGGCGTCTTATTGTTGTCTTATTGAGAAATTTTACAATTATTTCAATTGAGGGTAGTTTTTTTTTCCAGAATTTTAATTTTATTAGGAAGCTTAATTACTTCGAATCATTGTGGAGTTTGTTTCATCGCGATAGATAATTCAGTTTAAAAGTTACACCGTTTTGTTTACACTGGGGTCACAGTAGAGGACAATTTTTTTAAAAATTCCATAAAAAATATAAAAGAAATATTTAGATTTTTTTAAATATTTTTTCCATCGACAAAATTAAGCATAGATTCTCTCATTTCGGTATGTGCACATTATAAAGACTCACACTGTATAATAGATGTTCTTGGTCCATACGCTGCAACAAGTGATGCGTCGATTATGACAAGCTTATGTGCTAATGAAGTTAATCCTTTTCATTGGATGTTTCATCAAAACGATGTATTCATTTTAGATAGGTTTAGGTGGGGTTTCAGAGATAGTGACTAGGTAGACATGGGGATGGTTTTCATCGACCAGCATCATTTAGACGACATAATTATAGATGCATTTTAAAATCTGTATATTATATTAAGATTAATGTTGAAATAAAATCGAACAAAAATAACTCCTTTTTTATTTGTAAGGCTCACCCACTTCACAATCACACCTTAAAAGATTGCACAAGACCAAGTCAATATTTATCATTCTTTAATGAGTTACCTATTATTTTTAATTCAAAAAAAAAATGTGCATAACAAAACATGTCATGCGTATTTTTAATTTACAAAACGTTAGTACGTTTTGTAAATTAAAAATCGCTAGATTTCAAACGCCAATCGCTAGATTTGAACCTACCATATTATGAAATAAAGTACACGCCAAGAGCTTTCATATGACAGAGGTTTCATCATTGTTGCACAACTAGGTTTCATCATTGTTGCACAACTTTGAAAAGTGGGCCCAGTGTTCATACAAAAGTGCACATGGTCCATTGGTCACAGATAATATAAACTTTTATCTTCCGTAGTAGCGCTAATTACTTAGTTGCAAACATTTTCCAATCCATTAGACGAGGTATTTTTTTCTATGTTTCCTTATCGCTGTGGAATGCGGTTCTTTTGTTCAAACGACCAGATGTTCACCGCTCCGTAGTTGCTGCATTCGGCTCGAATACGACCATATGTTGAATGTAATAAGGTTCACTTTTCATATGCCTAGCTATAACCTAAGTAGGCTCACACCTATTACGTTGAACTCAATACGTCACAACAAAAACATTAACTATATTAACTTAACAAAAACCATATAAAAAAACATTTAAAAATATAAAAAATAGTGGTCCGCCGGTATTGGGAGCAGGGTCCAAGCTACCGGTGGTTATAGCTCCAGAGACAGGAACAATCCTCGCGCACTTTTTTTTGATATCACTTAGCTCGTAATTCACACACGTAAACAATATCAATGCATTTTACATTAAAAGTAGTGTGCGTCAAATAAATAGGTAATTTAAACGAATCCAACTTTATCTCCAACGAGTAAGGCTTTTTTTAATGCACGACCAAACTTAGTTGGTCATCAGAGTAGCCCTCTACACACAATACAATTATTTAATTTGAAGAAATTTAGAACTTGAAATGCCGACACACACGCCGCCGCAACCGCGCGCGCGCTTTTAACCTAACATTAAAAGTTAGTCATCCGCCGGTAGTGACGTAGTGTAGATGTCCTTTTATTTCCTTCCGTGACATTTTTGTTTCCGCGCGCGTTGGCTTTCCGGTATACACCAACATACAATACACGGAGATGGTTAGGACCCTGGCTCCGCTGTCTTGATAATGTCGCGTTAGCTTGTCGGGAGTTCAATGACCGTTTTGGCTGCAGTGTGAGCGCCAGGACAATGCTGGCTGAAATGAAACTCAGCGACAGAGGGACTGGGACGTTCCTTCCTAATACGGCTTTGGACAGAGGGGCGAATGTGCGGACTACTCGTCTACAAGAGCGTATTCTCGACCATTTCGACGAACATCCAGAGGACAGCTCGAGAGAAGAAGCACCCCAGTTCGACTGCAGCCACATGTAGGTTGTGTGCTGATGGTGAACACCCGTTCCATCTTCGACGGTGTCTAGACCTAACGCCGTCTGACAACTTGCCACGACTGAAATTCAGTAGGTGGTTGTTTGAACGGACGAGAGTACCTTCACGTGTGTTGGCATTTACAACCAGTAACTAAAAACAAAAATTGAACAAGCATTTGTGACGGTGAAAAGTGATACTGAAGTGCTTACAAAATTGAAATGCAATTTAAGAAAGCGTGCAAATAAGTGCATAGAACAAGGCGGTGATCATTTTGAAACTTTAATGAAAGTGGATCGCAGAAATAGTGCAAATTAATAACCTAAGTGTAAAGTGTAAATAATCCAGTTCTGTAAGTACCTACTCCTTTCTATCAATACGATTGTATTCTTATCACTGTAAATATTATGATTCAAATCTTTTAAACACGCCGTCATTGAATATCGCTGTTTTAAATGCTTTCCCGTTACTAAGCCTAAAATCTTAGATTCGTGTTGATAATTTCACTTACTAGAAAATTATCAATCATTACACGGTAAACTCAATGAAGTATCAAAAGTTATTTATTATATCAGTCTGTGACATTTTAGGTACGTAAAATTCGTTCATTGAACTGACGCACATCTAATGCCTACAGCTATGGTCAGCTGGCGCGCTGGGCTCTCGTGTGCGTGTCGCGTCGGCCGCTAACATTGCATGAGTGCCTGGGCAGGGATGTTGTTGCACATACGTTTTGCGTTTAGTAAGGATAACTATTTTATAAAAAAAGACTAGGTTTGGTTTAAATTTATTTAATTACGGATGTTGTTTTAGACTTAATTCTAATTGGGGTGTCTGAGGTATTGCGTTTAATCTGTTACACGTTGTATAATTATGTCGGTGCGAATGGAAGAAAACATTTGTGGCTTATTTTTTTTATTTTCAATTTTGATTTTATTACCTTAGTTTCAACTATTTCATTTAATTTTATGAGTAAAATCTAAAACATTACTCAATAGTTATCGTTAAAAACGGCTAATAAATAACTTTTAATAATAGACGTATTTAGTGCACAGGTACAGCGCAAATAGAAAAATAATCTAATCATAACAATCATTATGCGCCGAACTCAACTCGCTAACAAAATAATATTATTAAATTACCTACATGATACCTACGTATAGATATGGTATGGTTAGAATGCGGTGCGGCGGCGCTTCCATACCATACGGTCTGCGCGTGAGAGAGAGACGAAAAAACAACAACATATCGGACCCTCTCGCACGATTCGCAGTGTTCAACTTCTAATAGTTCAAAGTCCAAACAGTTGAGCTTGATGAGCGGCCGTGTGTACTTGGTTCAACTACCGCTTTGAGGTGGGTGTTGGAACTAGGCTTATTACCGATAACTTGGGAATCTTTCTCTGCAGATTCTAGCGATTGAGCGTTATTAACAGTCTCGTCGAGTGTCAGCGTTATTTTCTCTAGTAAGCCTTCACGTATTTTAGAGGAATTAAATGAAAGTCCCTCGAATCGCGCTTCTTCTTCATGTTACTTGGCCGTAACGGGCTGGATGTTGCAGTCCCTTGCCAACAGCCTCAGTTCCTTCACGTAATCTAAATGTACTCACCGTTATTTGTCTTCTAGTTGATAGATTGTGGCGCGCTAGATTTTAGGTATTCTGGGGTTTCGTCGGGGACCTCTTCGGTTAGAAAGCTGTTGAAGTTATATTTCCAGTGGATCCACATTTCAGATCTGCTCCTGGAGTATTGGGATCAACGTGAAATTTCTCGGGTCGCAAATTTTTTGCGAGAATAGTTTGCTGGTTTTCACCTTTTGCAAAGTAAATGATTTTGTATCTTCATTCGATATCTTGTTTAGCTTATTAAATTGTTATAAAGTAAACGACAAACCACGTAGTAATATTGGTTTTAATAAGCTAAAGAATTAGAGTGAAATAAAAGAGAAAGCATGACATGTTATATGACGCCCATAAACTACTAAAATCACAACGTAGGTGAGAGGTGTATAGAACCTCACATCAATGAGTTTTGACTTTTAAAGTTGAATAGGTAATAAAGAATAGTTAGTGTAAGTTTTTAATTTCATTTGAGTAATACAGACACACTCGAGTAATACAGACACACTCGAGTTATACAGACACACTCGAGTTTTTTTACATGCACTTACATAAAACTTACACACACTTGCAAATATTAGTTCAAAGTAATATCAATGTTTTACTTAGGTAAAATATTGATACCTTGGTTTGAATTTGGACACCGGTGACGACATTCAAATGATTCATTATTAATCTATTTATAGACGTAATATTTTTAAATCTCGAAAACCGGGATTTCACGTATATATTTACAGACACAAAAAAAGACACGTCTACCTCAGAAAAATCCATGTAAGATCACGTTTTCAAAATTCGATCGTAAGCTTAAGATAACCGCTTTTTCAAAATCTAATACAAACTTTTGATAAATATACATTAATAAATTAAAATAACCTATATTAACTAACTAACTTAAAAATAAACTTAAACTTATAAAATTACTTTATTAAACTAAAATATAAAAACACTGAAAGTCAATCAACAAGTAGTGACACGCTGTCAGGAGCGCCGGCGGCACACACGCACTGGGGACCCGAGGCAACGCGACGCCGATGTACACCAGCCCCCGTCACCGTGGCCAGGTGAATTGGGAGCCTGGACTCGGCTCGGCGCCGAATTCGAGGCAAACTCGAGGCGCACTCCAGGATAGAAGTTCGGCAAACTCAGGCTCAGGCACTAAAACAGAATAAAAATAGTCATTTTAAAAGCAGTCGGGCAAAAAAAACCAAGAGATTATGCATTCAACAATAAAATTGGGATTTTAAATAAAAAAAAATTCTCCTCATTTGTTGAATCGGTACTAGTTTGACTGTCAGATATAGAGATGGTAGAAGATAGTATTTCCAAAGGTTTATGAGATGCACGCCTTGCTAACTTCTCTTTTAGTTCTGCAACTAGGTTTGAGTTGCGCCTTGGATCAGTTGTTTGAGAGAGAGCTGTTTTCCTCTCTGGGATCTGGGTAGGTATGGTGGATGCAACTGGTACTAGTGCAGACCGTAAGGTTACCAACGACTGCTCTACGTTCCCATGTTGCTGTGATGGAACTAGACTCCGAATCCTCATCCCTACCCAGCCTAGAACATCAGTTAAAGGTTGTGTGGATAAACTATACATTAGTTTCCGCAAGGAGAAAAAAAAAACTTGCACATAATTGCACTTTTTCTGACACGGTGCCAAAACATACTGCGAGATAAAAAAAGTTTTTTTTTTTTTAAATTTCTTTTTATTTTTCATAAAATCATTTGTTATCTATCTAGGTCAAATTGATAAAAAGTTCATTATAATGATGAGTATTAGTAATAGATTTTTATGGTTTTGATACAGTTTCATCATCATCATAATCGATTGAAAATATCGATATTATATTAATCCGCCGACTAAAATGACCGGAAATAGGCTACAATAGCTTTTCTCCCGTCTTAATCTAGCTAACACTCTCAACTGATGAGGCGCGAAGTAGACGACGGATGGGCTCAAATAAAGAAAATAAAAGTAGTAAATATACCTAAAAAAATATTTATTACTGTTAGAAATATTCCGCTACATTCATACCTGATTAGTCTCTTTAAAAAACAAAATTTAGTACCACAGACATTATTGTGGTTAGTACTACTCAGGTTAGTACCGTTCATACATACCTAAATAGAGTTTATAATTATCTTTTTAATTAGGTAAATAATATTATTTATAACAAATCGATTACCAAAATATTGAACATGGTCACACTTAGACAGATTTTTAACTGTCAAATCAATGCATCAATCGAATTGTTTCGTGCCGTTCCTTTGCGTCGAGTTGAATTTATTTCTCCGTATTTACTTCTGTTCGTTACAATTTGAAGCTTTCGAGTTAAGCGTTTACGTTCCTCCAGTGGATTTGTTTTGAGTTATTGGACTCCTTTAGTGACAAGTGAGCACATTGACTCTATTTAGTGTAGACCCTTGTCTGTTACGATATCTCCGAGATTTTATGACAATTATTTAACTATTGTGTCTCGTCGATGACTCTATTTTTGTTTTTAAGTGAGCCTTGGACTCTTGTTTTACTCCTGAAAAATGTCTTCACCTTGTAGAGGTCGGGTAAACCGCCCTCTCTCTCGCCGATGTGTCCATTGATCCCTACGTTTGGCGCCTAATCTTCGTAGACGTCAAATCGAAGAATTAGATGAACCCATGCTTATCCTTCTGCGATCCTGGGTAACACCTACACCGGTAAGTGGTCGTCTTAGGGGAGCTTATACGAACATTTAGGATGCCTGGGTTTGGTCAATCAAGAGGTCATCAACTGTAAATCTCTATTAAGTATTTCCACTATAACAGAAATTAACATTTTAGGCAGTGTCAGGTGTTCTGTGAGAAAACCTAGACCATTGCAATGAGCACATGAATAAATGTACGAATATCTATTTAGGAATTCGCTGATTTATTTTTGTTATCTTCTCAGATATCGTCTGATGACATCCTGTGTGTTGAATGTTTTGTATTATTACAAAACCGGACATCATCAACCACAACTCTCAACTCTATCCCTTGCATCCCCTGCTCTTGGACACCTCAACATATGTTTTGCATGTGGCATGTCAATTGAAAGTCGCAGAACCCATAGGGTTAGTCAAGACTGTTATACTAAGATGGACACCAGCTAATCACGTAAGTGTTTTAATCATGGCATTGTAACTATGATTGAACTAATTGCCAAAAATAAATAGTATATAATTTTATTTTTATTTTTAGGTCTTGAATTTGGAACGAGTTTGTCGTGCTTGTTGGGAGGCTGCATCGAGAGGAATACAGAGCCAGGCCGTTGGTAGCGTTAACAGGCCCACAGTGGACTCTGCGCCAGTGACTGATGACATGGATGATAACATCGCAGACTCAGTGATTCCTGTACCACCTCCACTACCACTGCCGGTTCCACCACCTCAGGAACAACAATTACCTCGGACATATTCAAAAATTAATTCACTAAAGTACAAACGGCTTTCGGCAAGTTCACGACATTGCCTGTTCCTTGGTTGTGTGAACGCACTATAAAAGAAGTTTTGTTGTTACATCATAAAGTATATATTCCCTTCACTGCAAGAATCTGCAGATATCATTTACATAGCAATCGTTGGGATCAACTAGAAGCCCCATATTCAGATTTTACTGGATTTCAAGTAGATGATATTTTCACAAAACTTGAAAAAGCTACTGAGAGACAGTTAGATTTCAATGACATAAGCTCGATGGATTCTTGTTTTTATGCCATTATTGGTTGGGACTTACTGCAGAGCAATTTAATGAGCTTGTAAATTGTAACCCTTTACTATATGATCACTTTCCAAATCCTTCTGTTGCTCTCAGAATATTCTTAGTAAAACTCAGAACAGGTGACAGTAATCAAAGACTGTCAACTCTTTTTAAAATGTCAAGATCCACTTTGGAAAGAAAAATGAATATTGTGAGAAATTGTTTAAATGAACAGTTTGTTTCTCGACATTTAGGAATAAATCACACATATCCAAAATCACCGCACCACGGAATAGAATCATAGCGGAGGGTTTTTTTGGGGATGCCAACATGGCTTCCTTATGACTGTGATTTCAAAATAGCTTGTTCCCTTTTGAATAAGTTCCATCCTTCAATTGATGATAGACCCAATGCTGTAGAGTACCTAAATATTGCTCTGTCGAGATTAAATACAGTAAATTATTTATTCAAAGAAAACATATAAATAGAAGACGTACGATTTTCCAAAGCATTCGAATTAAGAAGATTTGCTTAAGGATCTTACCAATTGAAACAGGCTAGATCCTATTATGGGGAGCATGTGCAGGCGAATGTTACCTACAGTGTAGAAATAAGCAATGAATTAATAGAAGAAGATTTGCCCTTACTCATAACAATTATCTAGTTTAGGGCCAGAATTAAATCGAGACATGTGAGTAGCAGGATTTATTACACATATTTATTGATAAGTAGAGAGCAACACAGGGCAAATTCTTTAGAGAGTATCATTGCTTATTATTGTAGTTGCTTAGTGGGAAATCGTACAGTAGGGTGCTGTGCTCATACTACGACCGTATTGTGGTATTTAAGCTGGGGTCGTTTTAATGATATAAGCGCCCCAGCGCAATTTCTAGACCATATATTCCTCGAAGGATAAATAATAAATGTTTTACCTACTATTTATTGTTGTTTTTTTTAAGTAGGCAGCCGTAGAGCAGCTTAGCTTAACTTGAGATGGATTCGTGCGGTTGTTGTAAATTAGCCATGAGCTCCTCTAACCTAAGGCTTTAGTCGTAGGTAAGTATTTTTAACAACACTACCTACTAGTGGTGAGGGCACAGCCTACTTAACGCTGACTGCCGGCACGGCACGGCAAGGGATATTTGTAAAGGCAAGTACTTAACCAACATAATATCTAGCAAGAGAAGAAATTATGTAGTGTTTTCTAAATTCTGGAATCAAAATTAATACATAAACGATATTATTTTAATTTCAAATATGATTAAAAACAAAAAAAAAATGTTTTATAACCTCAATTTCAGCATCCGAAAAAATAAGATTTCTCTTAAACTAGGGTAAAAAATTGAAAATCGATTTCAGGATATGAAAAGGTAATTCCAGGTCTACAAAACCAAGTTAAAACCACTGTGACATGCGAAGTTTTTTAGAGGCCCAAAACTCCTAACAAAATGGACATTGTCATTTGTTTATTTTTTCATATAGAATGCATGTATTGTTTTTTAGTTTTATTTTTTAAATTAACTAACAAACAAAATTTTTAATATCAAATTATTTCCATTAAACTTGATATATCCAAGTATATGTGTGCAAAATTACAGCTCATTCAAGTTTTCAGACGAAACATACGCGATTTTCCCATAGTGCGCCGGCCCCGACGACATAAATGTATAAACGACTCATTCTACTATCGACCATGGTCTCCGGGGGAGAGTGATGTGGCGGCAATACAAAGAGTACTACAGCATAGCAAAGAAGAAGAGGAAGCCCTGTTCCCGTAACCAGTGCGGTACCGCACCGAGTGGACCCAACATGCTGCTGCGTCCTGCTGTGACTACGACGCAGCTGTACATTTCGCGCCTGCGTCACTCCACGAAGGTTGAGGAAGTCGTGGAGTATTTAAGAGTCAAGACCAACTGGACTCTGAGGGTCGAAAGGTTGGAATCGCGCCACAGCATCAACTTCAAGTCGTTCGTGGTTCGAGCTCAATCTCACCATCTGCAGACCTTCTTAAAAGAGGACTCTTGGCCGAAAGGTGTCGTATACCGACGATTCCGAGGACGGTTACCAGCAGAACGGTTCACTAAAGTATCACCAAAACTCTATTGACAAATTTTCATTTTACAACTAACGTTTCGTGTACTATTTATTTCTCATGTAGATTCATTAGGATAAATCACGTTTCTTCTAAATATAATTTTATTCCTTTCCTTTTTTCGTCCGCTGACTGTCGCTAGAAGTGGACGTGTCCCATCTTGGGCGTTTAAAAGTCTTTTAAGTTTGAGCGATAATAGTGCCTAATTGCTTGTAAGATTACCCAAATTAGGCCTGATACCCTGCAATCATCGAGTCAATCAACAGAATCCCTGCGCTCAGATTTAAGAGATATCATACGTGCAGAAATGCGTAATGCGCTGCAAGACACTATAAGCGAGTTTAAAGTTTCAATTTCTGCTAACTTAAGGGAAATCAATGATCACATAACGGCTTTTAAGGATTCTATGAATTTCTTAAGTGAAGAGTTTGACCAATTAAAGCGAGATAACGTTATATATCGGAATGAAATTAACCAATTAAGGAAGTAGAATGAGATATTACACCAGGAAATGTCCGATATTAAGGGAAAATTCATACAAATCGATCAACTGTCGCGGGCCTCTAACATTGAAATACAGTGCTTCCCGGAACATAAATCGGAAAACGTAATAAACATCGTTAAGCAAATTGGTCGAACAGTGATCGTATCGATTAACGACAATGAAATACATTATTGTGCAAGAATTGCGAAATTGAATCCGGATAGTACCCGTCCACGGTCCATACTTACCAAATTTAATTCGCCCCGTACCCGTGATTCATTTCTATCTGCTGTCCTGACATATAATAAAAAGAATGTTCAAGACAAATTAAACACCCATGACCTGGGATTCGGAACTAGTCTCAAAAAAATCCTGTGTATGTCGTTGAGAACCTATCGCCGGAAAATAAACACTTGCATGCTGCAACTCGTAAACGGGCTAAGGAGCTAAAATACAAATTTGTGTGGGTGCGTGGAGGACGCATCTTCGTGAGAAAGTCTGATACTACGGATTCAATATTTATCCGTAACCTTGATATGTTACATAAACTCACTTAAGCCCCATATATAGATATCATACTTCTCATATTCATATCCTACCTACGTTAATATGTGTAAATTTTGGTCAATAGTACATTCGTGCTTAGTTGATGATTACATACATATTAGCACCGTGAAGTTGTTTGTGATTATAAACATTAATTCTATCCAATTTCATTTATTTTATCATTTTTCTATTTGTACATGTAACATGTTTACATTAATGAGTTATGGCACAATGGTTATTTATTAATGGTTTATTCAATTCAATTCAATTCGAGTGTTAGTAGTAAATCAAGATAACTTAAAGATATGTTAGTAAGTCACAATACAACACATAAGAGAACGCCTAGTCAGCCTACAATATATGCAGCCCAATCCAATGCCTCCAAACAGGACTATGGATATAGTCTGCAATTACACTCAGGTAGCTGTTAGGACTGCTCCTCCCCCTCCGCATCAGCGATGCCGCTCTTTTACGTATTATGGCGTGAAAGCCATCCACTTGAGCTTCTGCAAACATCGCTGACGCACTGCAGTAGCGAGGCAATCCCATCAGCAACCTGAAAGCATTGTTATATTGGATCCGCAGGGCACCGACGGTTCGCTGCGTGTAGCTAGTCCACAAACTACACGTATAAAAAGACTGGCAGTATGCCCTAAACAATGTCTTCTTTACCGCATAAGAAGATCGGAAAAATCTGCGTGCCAGCATATTACAACGAATCGTCAGCGCCCTACGTTCCCTCTCTATATCTGCTTCATCGGTCAGGTCCTCATTCACAACATGATTCACAACATGACCTAGGTACACAAATTGCGTAACTCTGTTTAGTGCCTCCCCCGCTAGTATCACGGGCGGAACGTGAGAGGGACTCCTCCGCCCAGCCCGAAACACCAGCAGCTCACTCTTCTTGACATTGTATGCCAGGCCATGAGTCTCCGCAAACACCTCACACACGCTAACCAGTTTTCTCAAGGCACTGATCGATGGGCTCAACAACACCATGTCATCAGCGTAACTAATGTTGGGAGCCCCCCTTTAATTTTTAGTTTATTTTTTATTATTTGTTGTTATTAGCAGCAACACAAATACACATTCTGTAAAAATTTAAACTGTCTACCAAAACTATTTTACCATCTATTGAGCAGCCTACTCCGGTGCTGTTGAGCTCACGGATCAGCCCATTTACATAAATGTTAAAAAGTGTAGGGGAGCTCAACCCTCCCTGCCTCACCCCTCCCTGCCTCACTCCTCCCTGCCTCACCCCTCCCTGCCTCACCCCTCCCTGCCTCACCCCTCCCTGCCTCACCCCTCCCTGCCTCACCCCTCCCTGCCTCACCCCTCCCTGCCTCACCCCTCCCTGCCTCACCCCTCCCTGCCTCACCCCTCCCTGCCTCACCCCTCCCTGCCTCACCCCTCCCTGCCTCACCCCTCCCTGCCTCACCCCTCCCTGCCTCACCCCTCCCTGCCTCACCCCTCCCTGCCTCACCCCACCCTGCCTCACCCCTCCCTGCCTCACCCCTCCCTGCCTCACCCCTCCCTGCCTCACCCCTCCCTGCCTCACCCCTCCCTGCCTCACCCCTCCCTGCCTCTCCCCTCCCTGCCTCACCCCTCCCTGCCTCACCCCTCCCTGCCTCACCCCTCCCTGCCTCACCCCTCCCTGCCTCACCCCTCCCTGCCTCACCCCTCCCTGCCTCACCCCTCCCTGCCTCACCCCTCCCTGCCTCACCCCTCCCTGCCTCACCCCACATTTCAATTGATATGGGTCAGAAGAAGAGCCCGACCATTTCACGTAATTGATTTGATGGTTATACCAATATTTAAATATATCTATGATTCCGTCAGGTACTCCATTAAACCGCAACTTATCCCATAGTGTATCATATTCTACCCGGTCAAATGCCTTTGAGAGGTCCAGAAGGGCAGCATACACCCTGTCTTGCGATCGGTATAGTATTTGACGGTGTGTTTTAGGACCAATATCGCACTCTCAAGTATTTGACGGTGTGTTTTAGGACCAATATCGCACTCTCAAGTATTTGACGGTGTGTTTTAGGACCAATATCGCACTCTCAAGTATTTGACGGTGTGTTTTAGGACCAATATCGCACTCTCAAGTATTTGACGGTGTGTTTTAGGACCAATATCGCACTCTCAAGTATTTGACGGTGTGTTTTAGGACCAATATCGCACTCTCAAGTATTTGACGGTGTGTTTTAGGACCAATATCGCACTCTCAGTCGAAAGACCGGGCCTAAACCCAAATTGAGCATCTTCAAGGTTAGCTGATTGTGCGAGATAGCCATTCAACACACCGTCCAACACCTTGGCGGTTACAGTAGCCAACGAAATAGGTCTGTAGTTACTTATTTCACTGATATCTCCTGTTTTGTTTTTTACAATCGGTACTACAACCGCCCGGGCCAGATCATCCGGCAGATAAGCATGCCTAATACAGAAGGTGAAAAACATCGCCAAGACCAGGTGTGGACCCCCAAGCTTCAGATGCTCCACGCTCAACCCGTCGTGGCCAGGAGACTAACCCTTACGCATATACCTTAGGACCTGTGACACCTCTTTTGTGGTTACTCTGACTGGTTTTTCAGCCAAAGGAGCCTTCGCCTGTCGGATGTTCCTATCAATTGCCTTACCTTCTTATTACCTTCACTTTACATCTATGAAGCAGCAGTAATGATAAAACGTGATTTAAATAACTATGACACATTGAGAAGTGCACGGCATAAAAATGTATTAAGCGGAATTAAGTGTAGGACAGTTAAATTTAAAACGAGTATATTTGGCATAGGAGTAAAAATTTATAACAAACTACCAAATGACGTAAAAAGCAGTGTAACCTTGCATAGTTTTAAAAAAAGGCTTGAGGAATTCTTGATTGGTAAAGCCTACTATTCAATCAATGACTTTTTTAGTGACAAAAATACCGGTGACTACACCTATGGATAAGATATGCTGACATTTAATTTGTATGACATTAATGACTAATTTAATTGTAATGAAACCACTGAATAATTTAATTATGACATCACTGAGTATTTCAACTCATGCTGACATTTAATTTGTATGTCATAAATGACTAATTTAATTTGTATGACATTAATGACTAATTTAATTTGTATGACATTAATGACTAATTTAATTTGTATGACATTAATGACTAATTTAATTTGTATGACATTAATGACTAATTTAATTTGTATGACATTAATGACTAATTTAATTTGTATGACATTAATGACTAATTTAATTGTAATGAAACCACTGAATATTTAATTTGTATGACATCACTGAGTAATTCAATTGTAATGAAATCAATGAAAAATTTAATTTGTATGACATCACTGAGTAATTCAATTGTAATGAAATCAATGAAAAATTTAATTTGTATGACATAAATGAGTAATTTAATTTTAATGAAATCAATGTCCCTAAACTGACTTGTGAATGAAGAACTTTATTAATGCATGGATGATACGAATAATGATTACGATGTTATATAAATATTGAACCAACAATAAATATTGTACACCTTAAAGGTATGTTACAGCGATCCTTTATAATAATCATAAGAACTGATATCTCACCTGTGACAAACAATAAATGAATTTGAATTTGAATTGATCCACTTGGTTCTGTCATGAAATACATACATTTAAGGAGCACCTTAAATGTATTGGCGATCCACAGCCTCCGTTTTACCCCCCACACTGACTGGCAGACTCGGCCTCAGATTGAGTTGACTGGGTTTATGCTTGTCACTTTTTTTTCACTTAGTTTTCCACTTAGTTTTCCACTTAGTTTTCCACTTAGTTTTCCACTTAGTTTTCCACTTAGTTTTCCACTTAGTTTTCCACTTAGTTTTCCACTTAGTTTTCCACTTAGTTTTCACTATCTACCCACAGTACGTGTGCGATTGGCTAAGCTGTTAGCTTTTGAACCGATCTAAAATGATTTTTTACTACCGCTCAAATGTCCTACTATTACATGGTTCTATGATAGTGATTGTTGATATTTGTTCCTTTCGGGCCATGTTCGCTTTACTTTTAAGCTACCTACTGCCCTCACTGATACTTCCCAACGTTAGCTACCCTGCGTTATTTTATTTTAAGTATTCTTTCCTATAATTAATTATGGCTAACACTCAGTTATGTTTTTATTACCAGAATGCTCGAGGCATGAGATCTAAGGTATTAGATTTGTATAACAATATTTCTGGGTCTAGGTATAACATCTTAATCTTTACGGAAACATGGTTACAGGATGATGTTTAGATATCAGATTTTCCGTCAAGACCGTGACCCTATTTCAACCGGTAAAAAGACTGGTGGTGGTGTTACGCTGTGCGTTAATCGCAAAACACTAGACGACGTTACGACCTTCAGTGTGCAGGTGTTGAGATGTTGCATGTTTCACTCTCTTCTCGTAGCGTAGGTACTCGTGAAGATTTGCATATTATTCTTGTTTATATGCCCCCCGATGTATGTAGTATCCCAGAGCGTTTGAATAATATTGGGCATGCTATAACGGACACAATGGCGGTGAATAGTAATCATAATTTTATTGTTATAGATGATTTTAATTTACCCTGTTTAACATGTCGTTATAAATAAGAACTGCTGCTGCTTCCTTTGCAGATGAAATTAGCGTCGGTTTATCTCAACATAATCTTATCACAAGTACTAATAACAGAATCTTAGATTTATGTTTTTCCACTATACCGCTCCTTGTTAGTAAAAGTGATGATCCCTTGCTCCAAGAGGACTCTCATCATCCTGCTCTTGTCATAACGGCGACTGAACTATTCTTAACACCTCTAGAGGAAATGTACATACCATGTCGTAATTATTATAAGAGAGACTATGAGGAACTGAATAAATACTTTAACAAGATAGATTGGGACGATAAACTAGCAGTTGAATCGGTTGATGCTGCTGTTGACGTGTTTTATACAGAAGTTAAACGCGGCGTGGAGCGTTTCATTCCTTTAGTTAAAAAAACAAAAAAATCCTAAATACCCGGTTTGGTACAGTCGTGCAATAATAAAAATCATTCGTGAGAAAATTAAAGTACACAAGAAATGGAAAAAATATGGTAACCCTAGGGACTATTATGAGTTTGCATTGTTACGTTCTAGGCAACACGAGGTAGAGCATCCTGTTTTCAAAGCTATAAACTCAAACAGAGAAAGCCATTAATGACTCTCCGAAGACTTTCTGGACCTATGTTAAAAGTAAACGAGGCGGCAGTCAATACCCTAAAACAATGACCTTAAATGAGGAGACATATGAGTCCAGTCACGAAGTTTGTGCCGCGTTTAATAAGTACTTTCACAGTGTTTTCATCAGCCCGTCCACGCCTTCTGCGGAAGCTACTCTTAATGAAGTGACCGGCTCAGATAATGTCATGTCTAATCTATGTATCACCAAAGACACCGTACTTAAAGCCTTACGCGCGTTAGACAACAAAAGATCCCGGTAATGATGGATTACCTCCTATTTTCTTGCATAAATGCGTTGATAGCACATCCTATAGCTTTATTCAAAAGTCCTTAACTGAATGCGTCTGTCCCTCCCTGTGGAAAACAGCTCATATAGTGCCAGTTTATAAAAAAGGGCCCAAGATGCATATAAAAAACTATCGTCCAATATCGATTCTTAATACTCTTAGCAAAGTTTTAGAGAAGATCATCTATAGAAGTATATATCCAATCATCTCAAATGGTACAGGCCAGAGCCAACACGGATTCGTTAGGAGACGGTCCACAGCATCTAACTTAACCCACGTTTTGTGACTGTCTTGAATAACATGGAAGACGGTGGCCAGGTTGACGTGATCTACACGGATTTCGAAAAAGCTTTCGACCGCGTGATCTTGCTAGCAAAGCTGCAAAAACTTAGGATCCAGGGAGATTTACTGAGATGGGTCAAGTCATACTTATCGAACCGTTCGCAAGCTGTGGTTATGGGAGGTTACAAATCTGACTTTGTAAACATCCCCTCCGGTTCCCCAGGGACCTTTGTTGGGTCCTCTTTTTTACTGCGCATACCTGTATGACATTCGGTCTTGTTTCAGGTCCGCGAAACATCTCATGTACGCCGATGACATTTACATGTGTGTAAAATCAGGACTTGATTGTGAACCGATACAGCGTGATCTTGATGCATTGTTCAGGTTTTATCAACAAAATAATATCACTGTCAATGTCTCGAAATGTCAATGTCTCGAAATGTCAATGTATCAGCTTCAGCCGTTCCAAATACCCAACTAAGTATCTTTATGGTTTTAGCAATAATGCGATCGAAAGAGTTGTCGTAGTCCGAGATCTTGGTATAATATTGGACTATAAGCTGCTCTTTGACCAACATATTGACACCATCACCAGTATAGCCTCTCGCACCTGTAAGCCTTTTAGTAACTGTCATAGTTTAAAAATTATATACTTTGCATATGTGCGTAGCATCGTGGCGTACTGTAGCCAAATCTGGCCACCCTAATACTAAAAGAATCGAAAATCTACAGAAAAAGTTAGTAAAATTCCTAAACTTTAAATCCCGAATACGTCATGAGTCTTATGACCGAGACTGCAAACACTTTAATATGCTTCCCCTTGTGGATAGGCGTAAGATGTTGGATATGCTTTTGGTCTTTGGTATCCTACGAGGTCGTTTGGACAGTAGCGAGCTTCTTTCATCTATATATTTCTGTACCCCAGAAACACGTACCAGACATACAAAATTATTCAGTATCCCTGGCCATCGCACAAAATACGGGAGAAATGCTGTAATGACCCGACTGCCTCGCATCTACTCTAAGAGTTTTGAAAATATTGATATATTTCATTTATCCAAGCCATCATTTCGGAGGCAAGTCAAGAAAATATTGTTTGATGAATAAATTGTGCCATCACTCATTTCATAATTATATTAAATTTAAAATTAAAACTTCTTTCTAATATTTACCTACTCTTTTTGTATGGGTATTCTTTTCTTATTTATATTATATTCAACAAAACACGCTCTCAATATCGGACTTTACGATACTGTGCTTTTTGTTGTTGTGCAATGTTTAGTCGGTCATGTTATCACTTAAATATTTTGATTAAGATTTGTAAACAATGTGTTAACATAAATTCTCTAAAGAAAAGCTCACCGATCAAGGAAATTAATACAGTGCAAAGTAATGTGGTATTACTTTGCACTGTATTAATTTCCTTGATCGGTGAGCTTTTCTAAATATTTATTAAAATATAGTGGAATTTCTGTATCTTTTAAATAACTCAGTGCAAATAGACATTTGATTTATCTATTGAATTGTGCATTTTCCGCGTATTTTTTTGTCATTCCGCTCTGGACTTTTCTAAAAAAAGAGAAAATAAATGAATTTTGTTTTCTATAAGCACAAACCCCCCAAACAAACACAGATGCTGACCGGAACGCTAACCCTAGACGGTCGACATCACGGTGAGTTAGGTTCGGTTAGGTTTCTTTAAATCCTGCAGACAGAAATTGTGGAAATAAAAAAATAAATATACATAAATAAAAGAAATAGGAGTAATAATAAAAATACTTGCCTGTAAATTATTTGACCCAAATGGAAATTGCAACCATGTAAGATCACGTTTTCAAAATTCGATCGTAAGCTTAAGATAGCCGCTTTTTCAAAATCTAATACAAACTTTTGATAAAACATCTATATTATTTTCTGCTCCATATTCCATAATCATTTCAAATATAAGTGTCATATGTCCTTTTATCTTTGTTCGTACATAGACAAAATACCAATGGAAACGTTTTGTGATCATCTATAAATATATTTCTGTGTATACGATTTTGAATGTGCCGTCCAAAATCCAATAATCAGATTGACTTAAAATAGTTACGAAGTTCAATGTTGACATCCTAATAATTCTTATTATTATATTTACGGTCCTTAATTATATTTTTTTGCCTTCAACCTGTGTTATACTCATTAATAACAAAACCAATGTTCTCTGGTTCTTCTATTTTCTCTTGTAGTTTGCGTTTTTCGCGATACATGCACTGTTTCGACGCAGACGTAGATGGCAAGTTCTCGAAAATGTTCGAAGTACTGCCGCTTTTATTGTCATTATAATATTTTACAGAAAATCTGCTATTTTTTTACGCAGGGAATCTGGCTCATGGTTATGGTTTTGGGGAAGTTTTGATGCCATATGCTCACTTTTGTCATTTAAAGTTGTTTTCAACGTAATTTTACATTGATATTTCTCGTCATTTCGCTTTTCACAGGCCCAGTAAAAAGATTTATTCTTTGAACTTACTTTGTTATAAGTATACCCATTAATATAAACTTTAATTCCATTTCTATTCGATTTAAACACTTAACAAATTAAATTACTGCTCATTTTGCAATACTACACTTGTTTACTGTTTATTGAATAAAATACTGTACGCGTTGATAACAGAATGATCACTGTCACATCTATTTTGAATGTCGGTGTATTGCACTACACAATAGTTTAAGGGAGGTAGTTAAATAAAGTTATGCAAAAGAATACCGTCATGATCACTTTGTGACTGGTTTCGAAATGTATTGTAATTTATTTATTTATTGGAAACTCGACAGCTTATTATTAATATGACATTTTAAGTGAAATTTCACCCCACTATCAATGAACAGCTCAATGCAGTTGCGACAAAGTAACTAGCATCTTAAAGTCTGCATACTCTGAAAATTGACAGCGAGATGATGACAATTATCTCTTAAGCCAATAACAGAGTTTCACGGCATTGACAAAGCTAGTGTTGTGATTTCCTTAATTTGATTACAAAAATGTTTGATTTTACTTTAGAAATTAGAATTTTTATCATATTCACTGTGGCAACACTCACAGAATATGAATTATTATTGTAACTGTTTTTTGTTAAGCCAATTTTAAAAGAATAAATTTATACTTTGACAACACTTTGAAATAACGATTATGAACTTACGACATCCATGCACAAACAACATCCATGCACAAACAACATCCATGCACAAACAACATCCATGCACAAACAACATCCATGCACAAACAACATCCATGCACAAACAACATCCATGCACAAACAACATCCATGCACAAACAACATCCATGCACAAACAACATCCATGCACAAACAACATCCATGCACAAACAACATCCATGCATAAACAACATCCATGCACAAACAACATCCATGCACAAACAACATCCATGCACAAACAACATCCATGCACAAACAACATCCATGCACAAACAACATCCATGCACAAACAACATCCATGCACAAACAACATCCATGCACAAACAACATCCATGCACAAACAACATCCATGCACAAACAACATCCATGCACAAACAACATCCATGCACAAACAAAATTTACGAATACTGTTCGAGCGCTTGAGAGACGGTATAGTAGTGAACTCAACAAAGTGCAATACTGGACGCACAGAGGTAACCTTTCTGGGATACTGTGTGTCAGCAGCAGGTACGAAGCCTCTCAGATCAAAAATACAGGCCATCCAGGATTACCCAGCACCCAAGACAGTCAAGGGGAATAATTTTTTTGGGAATGGTAAACTTTTATCACCGATTCATTCCTCAAGCAGCAAGGACTCAAGCGCCGTTAAATGCCGTCCTCGCTGGCTCCAAAATAAAATGAAGCCATCCTGTGGTCATGACACCAGAACTACTAAAGGCTTTTGAAGAAACCAAAACTTCACTTTGCAACACAGCTCTATTGGCTCACCCAGATCCATCCATCAGCTGAATTGGCAATTGTGACCGATGCATCAGACACCGCCATAGGCGCCGTGTTACAACAGCGAAACGATAACGACTCCCAACCCTTAGCCTTTTATCCTGCATGAACTTTTACGCGTTCCACATGATGTTCCGGCGAAACGATTTTAATTTACTACTGCGTTGCAGGCAACTTTTGCCTCAATTTCTGGTGGACAGGTATATCAAAATAGAGAGTGAGCGCTTGATATACATAGCGCTTAATCAGACTAGGCTGCGAGCAGAGAGAGAGCTACATACATTTACAGGATGCCATAAGAACCGATGGAAACGTCGACCCCAACAATTTGGGTCAAATGGTAATCCTTCCCTCATCATTTGTTAACAGCCCAAAGTACCTCCACGAGTACACACAAGACGCATTTGCGTACGTTCGCAACTACGGTCGCAACTACGGTCGACCACACCTGTTCATTACGTTCACGTGCAACCCTACCTGGACAGAAATAACTGAGGCGCTTATGCCTGACCAGAAAGCTAACGGAGGCGCTTATGCCTGACCAGAAAGCTAACGACAGACACGATCTTATAGCTAGAGTATTCAAAATAAAGGTACAAAAATTATTCGCCCTAGTTACTAAAGGCCAAATATTTGGGGTGGCTCAATGCTTTTTGTACTCGATTGATTGGCAGAAACGTGGATTGCCCACGTACATTTGTTGCTGTTGCTAAAAGAAAAAATACGTCCCAACCAAATTGTGCCGAGATCCCTGACCCGAATACCGACAAAGAGTTGCATGCCATATTTGTAAAAAACATGATTCACGGACCCTGTGGCGCACACAACCAATTATCTCCTTGCATGAAGGACGGAAATATACCCCCGGGCACTATTGAAGGTTACACAGACAAACCATAATGGATATCCTCTATACATGCGAAGAGCCCCCGAGCATGGTGGTAGGACTACTGAAATTAGAATTCGTGGCGGCCCTGTACAGTCTGCAAAGCTAAATAGTTTACATCGCACACAGCGGTAACAGTCATTGTACGAACCGGTAATGTTCGTACAGCCGCTCATTATCATTGTGTGCGTCTACCCTACACGGGGTTTATTTTTTTATCTTTAACCTTGTAGGGTACAAGGAAAAGATAAAAAAAACGGGTTTACAATAAGGCTGTAGCGACCCTAGCGAAGCGATTTGCTGATTTGCACTTTTGATAGCCGCCGGGCCGGGGGGAGCCCGCTCGACTCGCCAGTCGCTGATTTGCACTTTTGATAGCCGCCGGGCCGGGAGCCCGCTCGACTCGCCAGTCGCTCACATACCATCGCCCTGCCAAGTCCCAGTTTAGGATAATAAGTATAAACCAAGATTTGTGAACCTTTATTAAATTCATTTAAAATACTGTTCAACCAGAGTGTACATTATTTATCAGGACCCTACGCATAACACGCACAACAAGTGGTGACCCCGACGTGATACGATTTTTCATCATCTGGCAGATCTTCCCAGTCTCCCATGCTCAAATTGACCCTAGGCCTCCTTCCCACCCACTCTGACCCTAGGCCTCCTTCCCACCCACTCTGACCCTAGGCCTCCTTCCCACCCACTCTGACCCTAGGCCTCCTTCCCACCCACTCTGACCCTAGGCCTCCTTCCCACCCACTCTGACCCTAGGCCTCCTTCCCACCCACTCTGACCCTAGGCCTCCTTCCCACCCACTCTGACCCTAGGCCTCCTTCCCACCCACTCTGACCCTAGGCCTCCTTCCCACCCACTCTGACCCTAGGCCTCCTTCCCACCCACTCTGACCCTAGGCCTCCTTCCCACCCACTCTGACCCTAGGCCTCCTTCCCACCCACTCTGACCCTAGGCCTCCTTCCCACCCACTCTGACCCTAGGCCTCCTTCCCACCCACTCTGACCCTAGGCCTCCTTCCCACCCACTCTGACCCTAGGCCTCCTTCCCACCCACTCTGACCCTAGGCCTCCTTCCCACCCACTCTGACCCTAGGCCTCCTTCCCACCCACTCTGACCCTAGGCCTCCTTCCCACCCACTCTGACCCTAGGCCTCCTTCCCACCCACTCTGACCCTAGGCCTCCTTCCCACCCACTCTGACCCTAGGCCTCCTTCCCACCCACTACGACTACGACTATTGCTTAATTTTTATTGGAGAAAACGATTTGAAGAATGACGACTATATAGGAATTCTTGATAACTTAAGAAAGTATCTGAAAAAGAATACCCACACCAATCTCGTTGTGTGTGCCCCGACGTTCATATGTGGTGCCTTAATACATAACTACAAAGTCGAACTCTTTAACAATCTCCTCTATTGGGACATTAAAAATAACAAATATGCATATTCCTTCGATAGTAATCGCACCCTATCACTTGAAATGTTTTCTATCAATACTGGCAAGATAAACAAACACGGATGGAAAAACATCTTTGAACAAATAAGGTCCAACATAATTTATGACTACGAAGTATTCAGCTCTCAAGACATTTTGACAAACCGAAATGGCGGTTGTGAAGACCAACTACCTACCATAAACAACACGGTAACTGTAACTAATCCGAATGAATTGAGTGCAACGCAACAAACTTGTGATTTTTTTCGTAAGTAACAGTATGAAGGACTGTAGTTTAAATGACTTTAATAGTAGTCGTCGAAGTGATTTCATCTTACCTCATTCAACGAATATCAACACAAACAAAGACACTGTATTATATACTATCTATCATCAAAATTTATGTGGACTTAACAACAAGAAAGACGACCTAGAAATTTATTTGAATGACTTAAAATCAAAAGTAAATTGTATTTGTATAAGTGAACACTTTTTAAATGAAATCCAAATATCACAATTACAGATGACTAATTATAAACTTGTTTCCTACAACACAAGAGTAAACAAAAAAAGAGGTGGTACACTAGTGCTAATAAGCGATGACAGACAAATAGAGGACATAGAAATTTGTAAAAAGCTCTATAAACAAGATTATTTTGAGGTATGTGGACTAAAAGATTTAGAATCTAATACTAATATTGTCTGTTGCTATAGAACTCCTGTGAATAATAATTTTGATAGTTTTCTTGAAAGGCTGGAACAACTATTGAAGCACTTCTTCAAAAAACAATGTTTGATTTGTGGCGACTTCAATATTAATCTGATGAAAGATGACAAATACCGAAAATCATTTTTATCATTGCTCACATGCTACAATTTTAGATGCTTGTTTGACACTACAACATTCATACGTAATGGCACAGAGTCATGTATTGACAATATATTGACAAATCTAATAGATACTAATGTTAACGATATCCATATTGACCACAACGGATTATCAGATGGACATGCCGGTCTTTTTTGCACAATAAATGTAAAAAAAGTAACAGAAGAAATAAAAAGAAGTAATTTTAAGTATATTAAAAAAAGAATATATAATAAAAAAAATAAGGCGGAATTTAGGAAAAAGTTAGTAGAGATAGATTGGAATCTCGGCATAAATACATTTATAAGAAAATTTAATGAAATACATGATAATTCTTTTAAAAAAAAGCAAATTATAATTAATCTTAATAAGCCTGGAAAAAGTTATTGGTTTAGCAAAGGAGTTAAAGTATCCAGCAAAGTCAAGCGCATTTTGTGCCTTATTGATAAAAAAAGATGTGATAAATCAATTTTAAAATATCGAGAAAACTACTTAAGGATATTTAGAAAGGTAGTAAGATGTGCAAAAAAGCTCGACACTAGGAAAAAGATCGATCAAGCACCTCAATCTAGTAAAGCCATGTGGAAAATAGTGAATAGTAGACGTAATTCTAATAAAAAACAAAGCACTGATATTATAATACTTAAACAAGATAATAAGATATATGACAGCCCCATAGACGTAGCTAACATTTTATCTGACCAATTTGACAACAAAATTACATTAAAGTCTTCTGATCATAGCTTAGCTAAAAAATACTTAACCGACAATATGGCTAGAGTAGACGATAACATGTTGTTTGATCAAGTAACCCCCGTAGAAATCTTCAAAATGGTTAATAATATGTACAATAAAAAATCTCACGGTCATGACGAAATACCCATAAGTATCATCAAGGATAACATTGACATATTAGCTGAGCCAATAGCTGACTTTTTAAACAAATGTATTGAGCAATGTGTTTTTCCTGAGCAATATAAAATTGCTCGTGTTTTGCCCATATTCAAAAAAGGCTCTAAATTAGATGCGAAAAACTATAGACCCATTTCACTATCACCGGTATTCTCTAAAATATTTGAAAAGGTAATGAAAGATAGGCTTGTCAAACATTTGAATAAACACAATATCATTAGCTATCAACAGTTCGGGTATCAAAGAAGCATAGGAACCATTGATGCAATAGACTCACTAGTGGATGATGTGGTTAGCAAACTGAACAATAAAGAAAAAGTGGCAGGACTATTCCTAGATCTTAGCTCTGCCTTCGATACTGTTGAACATAAAATCCTTTTAGACAAACTAGAACACTATGGGATAAGAGATCATGTCTTAAAGCTTTTCAGTTCTTATTTACAGAACAGATCACAGTACGTCGAAATTAAGTCAGTTGAAAGCGGTCATGAAAAAAATAACAAATCTAAGCTTGTTAGAGTACAAAAGGGAGTTCCACAGGGCTCAGTCTTGGGTCCAATATTTTTTATAATATTTCTTAATGACTTAGCAAACTATATGTATAAGATAGTACCAGACATCAAAATGGTTATTTTTGCTGATGACACAAGTGCCGTTATGAACGATATCTCTGTAAGGGACTTAGAAAATAAAGTGAATCATGCACTGTCTACTTTTGAACATTGGTTTTCCACTAACAATTTAAAACTCAATGTGGAGAAAACTAAATGTTTGCTATTCAAATCAACCGTCAGGAATAATGATAGTATTAAAATAGCTTCATTGGGAAATAAAGTGGAAATTGTACAAAACTTGAAATTTTTAGGGATACAAATAGATGCGCTCTTAAGCTGGAAACAAGAACTGGAAGCAATCACCAATACTCTCAGCAGTGCATGCTATGCCTTGAGAAGTTTAAGGGACGAACTAACCATTGCTCAATTACGAAATGTTTATTTTGCCTTAGTTTAGTCTTGACATTTTGTTTTAGTCTTGACATTTGTTTAATTCTTGACATGTTATTTTTTTTAATTAAGTTGAATGTTTGTTTTTTTTTTTTTGACTAGGCTAATTGTTTTTTTTTTATTTTTTATTTTATTTTAACTAAGTAAGTTCTTGATATTACTTATTTTATTTTTGACATTTTAACTATATTATTGATTGTAACTTTTATTGATTATTATTATTATTGTTTGTATCCTATATTCGACACAAATGGATTTTTGTTTAGAATAAATGACTAATGACTAATGACTCTGACCCTAGGCCTCCTTCCCACCCACTCTGACCCTAGGCCTCCTTCCCACCCACTCTGACCCTAGGCCTCCTTCCCACCCACTCTGACCCTAGGCCTCCTTCCCACCCACTCTGACCCTAGGCCTCCTTCCCACCCACTCTGACCCTAGGCCTCCTTCCCACCCACTCTGACCCTAGGCCTCCTTCCCACCCACTCTGACCCTAGGCCTCGTTCCCACCCACTCTGACCCTAGGCCTCCTTCCCACCCACTCTGACCCTAGGCCTCGTTCCCACCCACTCTGACCCTAGGCCTCGTTCCCACCCACTCTGACCCTAGGCCTCTTTCCCACCCACTCTGACCCTAGGCCTCCTTCCCACCCACTCTGACCCTAGGCCTCGTTCCCACCCACTCTGACCCTAGGCCTCGTTCCCACCCACTCTGACCCTAGGCCTCGTTCCCACCCACTCTGACCCTAGGCCTCGTTCCCACCCACTCTGACCCTAGGCCTCGTTCCCACCCACTCTGACCCTAGGCCTCGTTCCCACCCACTCTGACCCTAGGCCTCGTTCCCACCCACTCTGACCCTAGGCCTCGTTCCCACCCACTCTGACCCTAGGCCTCGTTCCCACCCACTCTGACCCTAGGCCTCGTTCCCACCCACTCTGACCCTAGGCCTCGTTCCCACCCACTCTGACCCTAGGCCTCGTTCCCACCCACTCTGACCCTAGGCCTCGTTCCCACCCACTCTGACCCTAGGCCTCGTTCCCACCCACTCTGACCCTAGGCCTCGTTCCCACCCACTCTGACCCTAGGCCTCGTTCCCACCCACTCTGACCCTGACCCTAGGCCTCGTTCCCACCCACTCTGACCCTAGGCCTCGTTCCCACCCACTCTGACCCTAGGCCTCGTTCCCACCCACTCTGACCCTAGGCCTCGTTCCCACCCACTCTGACCCTAGGCCTCGTTCCCACCCACTCTGACCCTAGGCCTCGTTCCCACCCACTCTGACCCTAGGCCTCGTTCCCACCCACTCTGACCCTAGGCCTCGTTCCCACCCACTCTGACCCTAGGCCTCGTTCCCACCCACTCTGACCCTAGGCCTCCTTCCCACCCACTCTGACCCTAGGCCTCCTTCCCACCCACTCTGACCCTAGGCCTCCTTCCCACCCACTCTGACCCTAGGCCTCCTTCCCACCCACTCTGACCCTAGGCCTCCTTCCCACCCACTCTGACCCTAGGCCTCCTTCCCACCCACTCTGACCCTAGGCCTCCTTCCCACCCACTCTGACCCTAGGCCTCCTTCCCACCCACTCTGACCCTAGGCCTCCTTCCCACCCACTCTGACCCTAGGCCTCCTTCCCACCCACTCTGACCCTAGGCCTCCTTCCCACCCACTCTGACCCTAGGCCTCCTTCCCACCCACTCTGACCCTAGGCCTCCTTCCCACCCACTCTGACCCTAGGCCTCCTTCCCACCCACTCTGACCCTAGGCCTCCTTCCCACCCACTCTGACCCTAGGCCTCCTTCCCACCCACTCTGACCCTAGGCCTCCTTCCCACCCACTCTGACCCTAGGCCTCCTTCCCACCCACTCTGACCCTAGGCCTCCTTCCCACCCACTCTGACCCTAGGCCTCCTTCCCACCCACTCTGACCCTAGGCCTCCTTCCCACCCACTCTGACCCTTCAGGCTTCCAGTGGTTCACGATATGGTCGACTGAGGGGTGATTGTAAACATAGTCGGATTCAAGGGTGATTGTAAACATAGTCGGATTCAAGGGTGATTGTAAACATAGTCGGATTCAAGGGTGATTGTAAACATAGTCGGATTCAAGGGTGATTGTAAACATAGTCGGATTCAAGGGTGATTGTAAACATAGTCGGATTCAAGGGTGATTGTAAACATAGTCGGATTCAAGGGTGATTGTAAACATAGTCGGATTCAAGGGTGATTGTAAACATAGTCGGATTCAAGGGTGATTGTAAACATAGTCGGATTCAAGGGTGATTGTAAACATAGTCGGATTCAAGGGTGATTGTAAACATAGTCGGATTCAAGGGTGATTGTAAACATAGTCGGATTCAAGGGTGATTGTAAACATAGTCGGATTCAAGGGTGATTGTAAACATAGTCGGATTCAAGGGTGATTGTAAACATAGTCGGATTCAAGAGTGATTGTAAACATAGTTGGATTCAAGGGTGATTGTAAACATAGTCGGATTCAAGGGTGATTGTAAACATAGTCGGATTCAAGGGTGATTGTAAACATAGTCGGATTCAAGGGTGATTGTAAACATAGTCGGATTCAAGGGTGATTGTAAACATAGTCGGATTCAAGGGTGATTGTAAACATAGTCGGATTCAAGGGTGATTGTAAACATAGTCGGATTCAAGGGTGATTGTAAACATAGTCGGATTCAAGGGTGATTGTAAACATAGTCGGATTCAAGGGTGATTGTAAACATAGTCGGATTCAAGGGTGATTGTAAACATAGTCGGATTCAAGGGTGATTGTAAACATAGTCGGATTCAAGGGTGATTGTAAACATAGTCGGATTCAAGGGTGATCTCATGGACTTCTCTGAGACATTGGATATGGAAGTGAAATAGTTGGGAGACTGGATTACCTGAATGGTACTCTCCTACTGTCATCTGTCCATAAAGGAGTAAGGCTTGGAATAAGAAGTCATAATTTTTGTCCCCTATCTCTGCCATTGAATCGGTGGTCTCCACCATTGAATCGGTGGTCTCCACCATTGAATCGGTGGTCTCCACCATCCAAGTCCCGTTGAAGGGGGATTGCGCAATATAGCCACCTTGACTTTGCCTGGAACAACTGAACCTGTGTAGGGCTGATCCCGTCCTATGTGCCTGTAGACCATCCTCGCTCCAGTCCACCCCGGTCAAGGCCCTCAGATTGTTGAGATTGAGACCCCCTGAGATTGAGACCCCCAAGTTGGAATGGGGGAACACGAACCAGTGGAACGATTTCCTGAGGTCAGCGGCTCGTTTGACAAGGGGTAGTTTGATCTCATTCTCCCATGGTCTGAGCAATGATGTATTCTCAGTGGTTTTAGAACCCAGGTAGGGCTTATAAGGTCCCTTCCCCATCTCTACGCATGGTATCCCTCGAGGGATAAGCACAGAGAGATGGGCTCTCAATTCCTCATCATCGAATTGGCAGCCATGGGCAAAGCTGGGCAACCGGATTATTTCGAATGGGTGTGGAATGGTCGCTCCCACTATCGGTGAGTCCCATGATAGTGTCCTGAGGTGATCTGCGTGTTCGGCACTACAGGCCCAGATTTCACACCCTCCCTTTAAGGATCTTTTGACCATGTCCATGTCCCAGGAGTCAAAGGCAAGACCCAATTTCTGATTAACTTTCTCCATAGCGGGTCTACCTTCTTTCTGGAGAGGAAACAACCAGACCAGACCCATATACCCATATACCCATGTCTATATCTTTGGAGACTGCATGGACCCTGACGTTATCATCCCTTTCGTACTATCCCAGGACACCGTCAGGCTACTGTACTTCAGTCCTGTCACAAAAGAAAGTCTCCCTCGCATTAGAGAGGTAAAGGGTATATTGGGGGAGGAAGACCCTGTCAAAAAGGGGGACACCTTTAAGGCCATACTAGAAGTGAGGAGAGTATTTGTCACGGGGAGGGAGGTTCGTCATGCTGCCAAGACGATTGAGGATGTCTCCCACTGTGAGGTAGGCATGATAGAACATATTGATCGGAAATGGGGAAGGGAGTACTCGGGGACGGTAACCGAGATTAGGGTACAGTATAGTCGGTCCCCTGCCCCGGTTGAAGCGAGTCCGGTGGTCCCGAGAATCCAAAATTCGCTCATCTCCGGGCTGAGGCTATTCCAGTGCCCTACAGGGGCCCATTACAAACTAAGAACCATAATCGAGGGAAAGAAGATAAACTACGGTGACTTCTTAGTAGGGGGAGATGGATCAGGTGGCATGACCAGTGCCCTCCTGAGGTTAAACCCAACGAGCCGAGGAATCTTTAACAGTACTTGATCTTGATGATGTTGAACTGAAAGGATCATCCCCTGCCCCGCCCTATGCGTTGTCATGTATCCCTGAGGTCTGGGAGAGGTGTGTTAACTATAAGGATGTCTGGAAACATCCATCTGATTTATCCCGGCGAGAGACCTGGGAATACTTCCTAAGGCTGAAAAAGATCCACGGGATGAAGATCGACCTCATGGTCTTCGATGTTGAAACTATTGAGCAGGGGACTTTGTTGGAGATAGAGCGACTTCTCGCCCTATATACACCTCTCAAAACGCATGCGGGAGTCCTCCTTGACACCTGGGAGAAGGGCATACTCACCTCATTAGGGCCTTGTTTCAGGACGGTAAGGCTCCTCATGACATCACTCTCCTCTTCACATACCTCCGAGTTGTACGTCCTCCTCAGGCACCCGTCCGTCCTCCTCAGGCACCCGTCCGTCCTCCTCAGGCACCCGTCCGTCCTCCTCAGGCACCCGTCCGTCCTCCTCAGGCACCCGTCCGTCCTCCTCAGGCACCCGTCCGTCCTCCTCAGGCACCCGTCCGTCCTCCTCAGGCACCCGTCCGTCCTCCTCAGGCACCCGTCCGTCCTCCTCAGGCACCCGTCCGTCCTCCTCAGGCACCCGTCCGTCCTCCTCAGGCACCCGTCCGTCCTCCTCAGGCACCCGTCCGTCCTCCTCAGGCACCCGTCCGTCCTCCTCAGGCACCCGTCCGTCCTCCTCAGGCACCCGTCCGTCCTCCTCAGGCACCCGTCCGTCCTCCTCAGGCACCCGTCCGTCCTCCTCAGGCACCCGTCCGTCCTCCTCAGGCACCCGTCCGTCCTCCTCAGGCACCCGTCCGTCCTCCTCAGGCACCCGTCCGTCCTCTTCAGGCACCCGTCCGTCCTCCTCAGGCACCCGTCCGTCCTCCTCAGGCACCCGTCCGTCCTCCTCAGGCACCCGTCCGTCCTCCTCAGGCACCCGTCCGTCCTCCTCAGGCACCCGTCCGTCCTCCTCAGGCACCCGTCCGTCCTCCTCAGGCACCCGTCCGTCCTCCTCAGGCACCCGTCCGTCCTCCTCAGGCACCCGTCCGTCCTCCTCAGGCACCCGTCCGTCCTCCTCAGGCACCCGTCCGTCCTCCTCAGGCACCCGTCCGTCCTCCTCAGGCACCCGTCCGTCCTCCTCAGGCACCCGTCCGTCCTCCTCAGGCACCCGTCCGTCCTCCTCAGGCACCCGTCCGTCCTCCTCAGGCACCCGTCCGTCCTCCTCAGGCACCCGTCCGTCCTCCTCAGGCACCCGTCCGTCCTCCTCAGGCACCCGTCCGTCCTCCTCAGGCACCCGTCCGTCCTCCTCAGGCACCCGTCCGTCCTCCTCAGGCACCCGTCCGTCCTCCTCAGGCACCCGTCCGTCCTCCTCAGGCACCCGTCCGTCAGAAACATCCACTGCTTCCCCGAGAAGATGTCCCTGAATCTGAGTTTAGGAGGGCCTTGTTAAATTCCGTCTTCGAGTTAACCCGTGGCGTCCCTGTCCAGAGTGTCCCCATCTACAAGTGTTCGTCGGATTCCTCTACTGGCTAGCCTGGTCACGGAGGAGATTTGCCATCAACCAGAATGCACAGCGGTAATATTGGCAATTCTGCTATGTTACGCAATAAAAAGAGGCTGCATGGGCCAACTGAGAAGTTGGTTAAGAAAGGAAGTGTCAATGCTGACTGGGACAGCGGCAGCGCCCGGAAATATGGGTATTCCGGCAACCACAGGAACCGCGGCAGGTTACGTGTAAACAGCGAACGAAAAGTGAATTGTGCAAGAATCGTCATAACGGATGCTGCCGACCCTAGTGGTGACATTGATTATTGCAGAGCGGACGTTACGTCAGCTGCTTAGACGTAAACATACTATATACATAATTATATGTATTTTCTAAAGACGGTTCTGGGGAATGAGAAGACCGCAAGGCAGTAGATAATATGTGTAAGCATATTGTATTGTAGTGTATTACATGGTTTTGTAGAACACCGTTTGTGAACCCAATGATTTCATGTTTAAAATTTTTTGTGATTCATGTAAAATTTTTGGAGAAAGGAGGGGAGGTGTGATGTAGCGACCCTAGCGAAGCGATTGCTGATTTGCACTTTTGATAGCCGCCGGGCCGGGAGCCCGCTCGACTCGCCAGTCGCTCACATACCATCGCCCTCATACCATCGCCCTCATACCATCGCCCTGCCACGTCCCAGTTTAGGATAATAAGTATAAACCAAGATTTGTGAACCTTTATTAAATTCATTTAAAATACTGTTCAACCAGAGTGTATATTATTTATCTGGACCCTACGCTTAACACGCACAACAAGGCCAACATTTTATACAAGTGTAACATGGTCACCATAGCTGATTGGTGTAAGCGCTTGCGTCAGTTAGTGATCTAAGCTTGACAATGTGAGTTCGATCCCAGGTGAGGAGTTATTTTTGCTGTTTTTTACTTTTTGTTCTTTATTAAATTAATTTTGTGACCAATAAAATCACTCAAGCAAAAATTAAAAAAGTAATTAAATAAAACCAATAAAATAATTTGATTTTTTATTAGATAAACATTGGGTTTGAAAGGACCTTTACCTTCCTTACATTGGTTGTTTTAAGGTTCAATTTGGTGGGAGTTGTATGTTAGCAAAAAAAACTTGTGTGGCTGATACAATGATTTAATACGAACTGGTTTTAAACATATATAGGCTATAGCTATCCATACTAGACATTCGAATGAGACTGTTGTTTACCAGTTTTATTGACAAAGGCAAAGTTTTTTGTTGGTAAGGATGGACGTAAATAATTTGTCAAAGTAGCAGGTATATTAATTGAATCAAAGTAAAATTAGATGTGAAGTGAATCAACATGTTAGATAGTAAGAAATTATGACAACTTCTAACCGCATAACAATAACATCACTTCGCCATACTTTCAATACTTTACGAGTTGTGGTTTTAAAAAGAGGATTAGAGGAGGAGATTATTAACATTTATACCTAATTGTTGCTAAGGTTTATATTTGTTCATCATTTCAGCCGAAAAGTCCACTGCTGGACATAGGCCTCCCCCAAGAAGGGGTTTTGCCATAATCGCCACGCTTGGCAGGCGGGTTGGCGATCGCAGTATGGTTGTTGTAGAATCAGAGAACGCTGCTGCCCATTCTCTGGTAAGTCCCTTAGTCGCCTCTTACGACACCCACGGGAAGATATGGGATGGTGCTATTCTTTACGTCCGGACACCATACAGAACTAAGAATATATTTGTTCACATTCGCTTAACAAATATGAACATTATTTGCATAAAAATAAGATTCATATTCGCCTACTAATTAAAATAAATTCGACTAATGACTCTGTAAACCCTCGTTTTCTATTACTTCTTGTAACCTTCACCTCATGCTGTTAACCATATTCGCGCATATGTTTAGTAACATTTACGCCCATCCATATCCGACTTAAACGTTTTTTCGTCGCTATAAATCAGCACATTGTTCTCCCAATCAAAATTAATCTATGACCTAGCAAAGTGTAGTCGGTGTAGTCGATTTTGTCGGTGCGCAGTGGACAGAAAGGTGCGCGCTGGCTTGCTGCAACGTAATCCAGCTGAATGTAGGTGATTTCTCACAGTTTGTAAGCACATATTGTGTGCTGTTGCTTTTACGCGGGTGGACAAGAAGGGATCAGCGCGGGTGGACAAGAAGGGATCAGCCTTGTGCCTTGCCACGATGTCGTGGTGTCGAGCCGATGAATTTGCCTTTGGTTTTGGCCTAGGATGTTCTAAATCCGGTTCCGGTTCTCCTCTGTGGATAAAAAGAGTATTTATAATACTATTAATAATAGCTATTATTATAAAAAATATATACTACATTTAAATACTATATGCATAATATACACAATGTTTAAACAATAAACTTATATATATCTAATTAATTTTATAATAAAACAATACATACATACAAGATATACACTGACATTAGCTTTTCTTAAACTGTCTAAGGGCTAAATCAAGCTAATTTTAGACCAAGTTAATTTTTATCATAATCATCTTAAGATTAATTTGAAAAAAATCTTTCAGTCATGATAATATATTATTATAACTATGGTAGGTATTGCACTTAAGTTACATTAATTATTTATTCGTAGTAAACATTGAAAGGTGAGAGGAGTTAGTTAAAGTGAAGTAGGTATAATATACTGTATATATACTGTTGCGCAATAAGATCGACTGCCCCGGTTTATTGAAATTAATTAGATTCCACGCGCCTGCTAGATATCCTAGGAATAAGATAACACCCCTGTGTCCGCCACTTCGAAAGTCTGTACTTGGTGCAAATTCTCCAATACCTAGATTGTGTAGAATCCTTAATGGCCGCAGTGACTTAGTAGATGTGCACCACGATAATATAAATAAATTCCTACGAGCTTTTGTAAACAATCCAATAGCGATTTAAATTTAATTCTGATTTAATTTTAATATTTTTTTTAATTTTTAATTTTATAATTTGAATTTTATACCTGTTTTAAATTTTTTTCAATGTATTCAATTTATTCTTTTAATTTTATTTTGTTATCAATTTATGGTCAATACCTTTATTCATAATTCAATTAATAATTAATCATAATGTAATCAATTATAATTTGAACAGTAATCACATGCCAATGATTTTTATTTTATTTTATTTTGATATTTTGATTGTATACAGCTTTGAATGTAATGATAATTTTTCTTTATTATTCTTTATTATTGTTTTGTATTGCTTATTCATTGCATTTTAAAGCTCTAATTTCAATATTTTATAAATATTTTATGTAAAGCCGTTCTCTGTGCATGTGGTGTTAACCTGTCATTAATTGTTGCACTTGTAAATGTTACTCTAGTCATTAATCAGAAATGTATATAGTGTAAGCAATTGTTGGTTAACCTAAATAAATAAATAAATATCAACATAAGATTATAATATGTAACTGTTACTCACCGATATCATTAAGCGCCTTCCAATTTCACTTCTTAGCGTGTCGATGACAATTCAAATTGAGTCAGCCCAAAATTTGACGACGAGTTTGGCAGTTTCAGTAGCGTCCTGTGATGCACACCACAGGAGCAAACAACAGCAGGACATGATATAAAGTGTCCCATCGTTTGTAGGACAGCATCACATTTAGACTCACAATTTCACATATAGATACGTTTTGGTCATCCAAAACAAAGATTTCTACCCTTTTGAACATTGATAAATGTTGCATGGTTGGATCCACAGAAATAAATCCGCACACATGAGTAGTAATCAATAAACTCAGTAATGCAAATACTCGTAGATTGACAACTAAGAACGCTCATTTTTATAAATTAAGGTGTTTGAAAACAATAATTTTAAATTGTCGGTAGTTATTTTTTAAACACTTGAAATAAAATGATCTGAGAGTTCCGTGTTTATCTCAAACGTTGGAAACTTCATTACACAACCATGAACGGGATCGAATCGTTATAAATTCTACTTTAAGTAATGTTTTAACAAAATAATGAATACAAAAAGAAAAAGAATATATCGCGTTGCATACATGGTTTGAACTTACGGCTTCTCGTTTACTGATCAAAGACGATAGCCATTGTGCCAAGCTTGCTATATTAACATTATGCAAAATATTATATCTCCTTCAGTACCATAAGTGAATGACGACTATATATTGGTATATGGTAATTGATGTGCCAAACGCACACTAATAAAAACCGAGCTCGCTCGTTTTATTTAGTGTTTGTGTGCATAACTATGACTTCACCCACACATATAAGCTGTAAATCAATTAAGTTGTTCAACTGTACAAGTGGACAACAGCTGGATTGTGCCTTATTCGCTCCTATTGTCTAAAATATTTAACGCACATTTAAATGTTGAATTCTGCAGTTCTGTTCAAGCGATTAAATACATTTGTAAATATATTTGCAAAGGAAATGACCAAGCTATTTTCAGTGTCCAACAAGGTAACGCCGGTATTAATCCCAGAGATGAAGTGCAAACGTTTAGGGCAGGTAGATACGTCAGCAGCAATGAACCCGCGTAGAGGATCTTGGGCTTACCCCTGCACGAGAGACACCCCACTGTCACCCACGTAGCAGTCCACTTACCCAATGGCGAGCGAGTGTATGTCGCTATTCCGGGACAGAGTGGCGACGCTTCCGAAAACAACACTGACTGCATTCTTCCAACTGTGCGAAAATGACAACTTTGCAGAAACTCTTTTTTTTCTTTTTCGGTTGGTATATCATCAAATGACCCCCCCCCCCCCCCTCTGGGCGGAGTGGAAGGGAGTGTCCGAGTTGTACTGACTCTTATCATGTTCCTTCTTTGTCCTTTGTGTTCCAGGGCCAGGGTATCTCTTTCGAACAGTCCCGCAACCCTGGCAGGCATCGGCCCATTCGGACCCCTACTTGGTTGCTGACTGGCCCCTACTGCTAGCCCTTAACTCGCCGTCCATAGGCCCGCGCCTACGGTGGCCGGGAGCCACCACGTGACCCCCGACGCCCGGGACGTCTCCTGCGGCGGCTGGGCCGTGAGGCTCTTTCCCTCTCACGTCCCGCCACCTCCTTCACTAGCGAAGGAGGTGACGGCTTCCCATTCCCTCTCGCTCCGGACCATGGCTTGAACTAGGGCCGGACGCGAGAGATCGCCGCTACGAGGACACGACGGTGCTCTGCCCAAGCGGGGCAGACCTCCACAGTGTGCTGCACTGTGTCCTCCGTACGTTCCTCGCAATGGAAACACCCGGGCGTTTCCTCCCGCCCGATTCGGTGCAGGAACCTCCCGAAACAACTGCGTCAGGCGGAAGGTGAGGGCCTGCGTCAGGCGGAAGGTGAGGACCTGCGTCAGGCGGAAGGTGAGGACCTGCGTCAGGCGGAAGGTGAGGACCTGCGTCAGGCGGAAGGTGAGGACCTGCGTCAGGCGGAAGGTGAGGACCTGCGTCAGGCGGAAGGTGAGGACCTGCGTCAGGCGGAAGGTGAGGACCTGCGTCAGGCGGAAGGTGAGGACCTGCGTCAGGCGGAAGGTGAGGACCTGCGTCAGGCGGAAGGTGAGGACCTGCGTCAGGCGGAAGGTGAGGACCTGCGTCAGGCGGAAGGTGAGGACCTGCGTCAGGCGGAAGGTGAGGACCTGCGTCAGGCGGAAGGTGAGGACCTGCGTCAGGCGGAAGGTGAGGACCTGCGTCAGGCGGAAGGTGAGGACCTGCGTCAGGCGGAAGGTGAGGACCTGCGTCAGGCGGAAGGTGAGGACCTGCGTCAGGCGGAAGGTGAGGACCTGCGTCAGGCGGAAGGTGAGGACCTGCGTCAGGCGGAAGGTGAGGACCTGCGTCAGGCGGAAGGTGAGGACCTGCGTCAGGCGGAAGGTGAGGACCTGCGTCAGGCGGAAGGTGAGGACCTGCGTCAGGCGGAAGGTGAGGACCTGCGTCAGGCGGAAGGTGAGGACCTGCGTCAGGCGGAAGGTGAGGACCTGCGTCAGGCGGAAGGTGAGGACCTGCGTCAGGCGGAAGGTGAGGACCTGCGTCAGGCGGAAGGTGAGGACCTGCGTCAGGCGGAAGGTGAGGACCTGCGTCAGGCGGAAGGTGAGGACCTGCGTCAGGCGGAAGGTGAGGACCTGCGTCAGGCGGAAGGTGAGGACCTGCGTCAGGCGGAAGGTGAGGACCTGCGTCAGGCGGAAGGTGAGGACCTGCGTCAGGCGGAAGGTGAGGACCTGCGTCAGGCGGAAGGTGAGGACCTGCGTCAGGCGGAAGGTGAGGACCTGCGTCAGGCGGAAGGTGAGGACCTGCGTCAGGCGGAAGGTGAGGACCTGCGTCAGGCGGAAGGTGAGGACCTGCGTCAGGCGGAAGGTGAGGACCTGCGTCAGGCGGAAGGTGAGGACCTGCGTCAGGCGGAAGGTGAGGACCTGCGTCAGGCGGAAGGTGAGGACCTGCGTCAGGCGGAAGGTGAGGACCTGCGTCAGGCGGAAGGTGAGGACCTGCGTCAGGCGGAAGGTGAGGACCTGCGTCAGGCGGAAGGTGAGGACCTGCGTCAGGCGGAAGGTGAGGACCTGCGTCAGGCGGAAGGTGAGGACCTGCGTCAGGCGGAAGGTGAGGACCTGCGTCAGGCGGAAGGTGAGGACCTGCGTCAGGCGGAAGGTGAGGACCTGCGTCAGGCGGAAGGTGAGGACCTGCGTCAGGCGGAAGGTGAGGACCTGCGTCAGGCGGAAGGTGAGGACCTGCGTCAGGCGGAAGGTGAGGACCTGCGTCAGGCGGAAGGTGAGGACCTGCGTCAGGCGGAAGGTGAGGACCTGCGTCAGGCGGAAGGTGAGGACCTGCGTCAGGCGGAAGGTGAGGACCTGCGTCAGGCGGAAGGTGAGGACCTGCGTCAGGCGGAAGGTGAGGACCTGCGTCAGGCGGAAGGTGAGGACCTGCGTCAGGCGGAAGGTGAGGACCTGCGTCAGGCGGAAGGTGAGGACCTGCGTCAGGCGGAAGGTGAGGACCTGCGTCAGGCGGAAGGTGAGGACCTGCGTCAGGCGGAAGGTGAGGACCTGCGTCAGGCGGAAGGTGAGGACCTGCGTCAGGCGGAAGGTGAGGACCTGCGTCAGGCGGAAGGTGAGGACCTGCGTCAGGCGGAAGGTGAGGACCTGCGTCAGGCGGAAGGTGAGGACCTGCGTCAGGCGGAAGGTGAGGACCTGCGTCAGGCGGAAGGTGAGGACCTGCGTCAGGCGGAAGGTGAGGACCTGCGTCAGGCGGAAGGTGAGGACCTGCGTCAGGCGGAAGGTGAGGACCTGCGTCAGGCGGAAGGTGAGGACCTGCGTCAGGCGGAAGGTGAGGACCTGCGTCAGGCGGAAGGTGAGGACCTGCGTCAGGCGGAAGGTGAGGACCTGCGTCAGGCGGAAGGTGAGGACCTGCGTCAGGCGGAAGGTGAGGACCTGCGTCAGGCGGAAGGTGAGGACCTGCGTCAGGCGGAAGGTGAGGACCTGCGTCAGGCGGAAGGTTAGGGCGCCGTGTTTCCTCTCTAGCCACTCCTCAAAGAGGGCACTTATCGCCACTATGGTGGCGTGCCCAGCACGGGGTTGCGACAGTCGCTCTCTCCATGTCGCTCTCTCCATGTCGCTCTCTCCATGTCGCCATGAGATCGCACCGGAGGTCTGTCCACTGAGCGGCGATTTGCCGCGGCAGCGAATTTCCCCCCGACGTAGTGCCTCCACGCGCCATTCGTGCAGGCGCGCGAGGACTATCGCCTCCAGATCCCATGGCGGTAATCCGGCAAGGAGGCTCACCGCCTCGCCGGAGATCGTGCGGTACCCCCCGGACTAGCCTTAGGACTATCATCTTTTGGGGCGCGCTCAGGTAGTGGGCGAAATAAATCTAAATTAGTTTTAACAAAAATTGCGACCTCTAAAATGTACAGTGATGGGAAGATCAGTACTTTCAGCGACTTAAACACAGGTACACAGCTGTCTGTAGTTTTCAGATTTAACATAGATCTTATGCAACGTTTTTGGGCTCTAAAAATCTGTTCCCTCTCACTGCAATTGCCCCAGAATATTACTCCGAATCTTAAAATTGGCGTCATTAGCCGTGGAGTAGCCCCACATATCGTGCATGTGGAACCAGATGGAGTATCTGTAAGGACCTGAGCCACCTTTCCATCGATCATCGTTAGAAATAGTTCATGCTTCACATTTACTGCAATACCATCTTTGTTTATAAGTGATGCTTGTGCAGCCCTAATTTGATTTTTAATATCATCGACAACTGCTTTGGTTTTTTCTGGAGTTTCCTTACAAAACTCAATAGAAATGGGTCTGCAAAAACGGACAGATGAAGGTACCGGATTTTGCCAAACAACGGATCCCGATTGCACATCAACTAATCTGATGGGGACTAATGAAGTGATGAACAAATTGGCATCTGAAATTGTTTCCGACTCTTCTGCAAGTATTTGCTTGTATTGGCTTTGACCAGATGAACCATCACATCCCCATTTACAATAAAGGATCAATGTTCTATATTGTTCTTGGAAAACAGAATCGATTTTTAAAATTCTGGCAGCAGTATGATCCAATAAATCTTGGATATTAATCACTTTATTCGTGATTTCGATTGTAGAAGATTGTGGATAACAGGATCTTTTTATTTCTTGTATTTTGTAGTAAGGCGGGAATATACAACACTTTCGTTCGTTGGTTAAGTTTTTCAGGTACATATATTGTGCTTTTGTTAGATCCAAATCTATAAAAGCATTCAATGCTTCCGTATCGGAAAGAATCTTCATCTGCTCTAAGTCGTTCCACTTACTTGAGATATCTAATTTCTTTTGAGTGTCAGCGGTTCTTAATTCTTCGACAAGATGAGCTTCTGTGTACTCACGTAAAGCCCGTAGTCCCTGCACATAGGCGTTTTTTATATGCTCGAAGCCATATTCTTGGAGTAGAAGAGTCTCCATAAGCCACGCATGCTCTTCCTCGTTGGCCAGATGTTGATGGCGTAGAATATTGTTCAGAATCCGGTAAATTTAACGAATACGTTGAGTCCAACCAAGTACAATTCTTCTGTAAAAATGTTTCTTTTTTCCGAGATGCCAGGGCCCAGCGCTTGTTGAAAATAGGAAGAATGTGCCTTTGTATGTCACTAATTATAAAACACAAGTTGTTTTCAGAAACACTGAGCTTTTCCACTAAAACTTTGGATAATGATTCCATGGTCTTGCCACCCTCGATATAGGGGATTATGAAGTCTCGTTTGGTACAGCTGAAGGAAGACATTTTAACACTTCACAATCTGCAGAAATAATAGGCGTAGATGAGATTTGCTTCACTTGAAGTTACACTGATGTAGATGGTTCGAATAGTTTTTGCTTCCCTTTATAAACTCATTTTACAATATCAAATTGGTACCTACATTATCATTATCTTGTAATTTCCCACGCAAACCGAGTGCAAATTTGATAAGGTCCCTTTGTTATCACGAAATAATGAAGAAAATATCCAAAAAGTTCCATATTGTTCATGTGAATGGTGTCAGTGGTAAACCGAAAAAGATACCAATTTTCGGGTACTGACTTTTATCAGTTTTTTTCTCATATCTTCTAAAACCGCAAATATCCGTAGCTGATTTTTTTTGCCGTCTATTTATGAATAGTTAGACTACTAGTCAACACAAAAAGTAGCGGTTGGGCAAACGTGGGTAACATGGAAAACCTTCGACGAAAAAAAATATAAGTGAAAAATAAGGTATGTCACTTTTTAAGTAATTACTGAAATATTTTTCTTTACTTTTAAAATCATTAAGCTGTATCGCAAAAAGCATAAAATAACCTTTCTAAAAATGTAAAATACTGCATATCTGTACAAAGTATTTTTTCACAATATGGTATTGAAACATGTATACGCAAAGACTTGAGTTTGGCACTTCTGTCTTCTATGTATTTCTATCTATGAAAAATATAATAATTTCGCGTATTAAGTGAAAAAATTCTAATGAATATTATAATTTAACTATTAGAGAACCTAATAAAATAGCCATATTATCCAAATTATGATATTCGTAAAAAGCATTTTTGATATGAGCTTGTTCTACCATTTTCAATAGTGCGGTGAACCGCAGTTTACGGGACATCCGCGGCAACCAGGCGCTGATGGGCGGCGTTGTTGTTTTGCTCGCAGGCGATTTCAGAAAGACACTACAAGTTATTGAGAGGGGCACACCGGCGGATGAATTGAACGCAAGTCTCAAGGCGTCACCGCTGTGGTCCAGGTTCGAAAAGCTCCGTCCTACGTGCAACATGCGCGTCCATCTTTACAACGACCACGATTCAGGTGTCTTTGCGAATAAGCTGCTGCAAATGGGAGAATGTCGTCTGGAATCGGACACAGATGGTAAAATTTTATTTTACGATGAATTTTCTCATCCAGTGGCTACAAAAGACGTTTTCCTCAATTTGGAGGTTAATGTAAATAATGAAGACTGGTTGTGTGAGAGGGCAGTGCTATCGCCAAAGAAAAAGAGGGTCAACAAAATAAACAAAAAAAGTTTTAGACATGATCGTCAGCGCTTAAAAAGTATTCATATCCATAGACAATGTGATGGCTAATGACGATAGTACTGCCGCTGTTGAATTTCTTAACTCCCTGGAGTTAACAGGCGTGCCGTCCCATAAGCTGGAGCTTAAAGTTGGCGTTCCAGTTCTGCTGATGCGAAACCTTGATGCACCCAGACTGTGCAACGGCACCAGGCTTCGTATCAGAGCTGGGCAGTAATATTATAAAAGCCACCATTATAACAGGAGCAGCTAAAGGAGAGAGCGTTTTAATTCCCCGCATACCCATTATTCCAAATACAGGGACGTTTGGCGTTGTCCGTTCAAATATAACGATACACTATACAGATTGTATAAAAGACATTTGTCGAACGACTCGTGTCGTGCTCGATGATTTACGTGAAGTATACACATTGTGCGTGTATGCGCGTGCGGACGTACAAAATAAACGCGGCGGACGTACAAAATAAACGCGGCGGACGTACAAAATAAACGCGGCGGACGTGTCAAAACACACGCGCTCGCGACTCTTCGGTCTGTGATAGCATTACCAGGACCAGTGAGGGTTGCGATGCGTCATGTCGCTCATTTCTTGACCGTAACGTGTGGCACACGCGCTATTGTTGTATGTTTCATTAAACGTTTAGTCGTCGTTCTCGTGAGCTCGAGTTCCCAATCACCAAGCCGTGGAACGCGCCGCTTTTTTTTATGATGTAAATTTTTTTGCTAGGCTGATGGAAAGCGATAGATGAGCTGATCAGCTCATCTATCGCTTTCCATCAGGCTACTTCGCGAACAAGAGCAGGCTCAGGAAGTAATAAAAATTCTTATTAAACAGTGACGACATGTAAATTATTTATTTCATTAGTTACGATGATGCAACGAAGTAGCTCCGCTTAGCAGCCTCGCTGGATCTGAAGTTACATGACGATGACTAATGTGGTCTTCTGCGCCGCCTACAGGTACTCGCTGCGACGGCATGTTATTATTCCACTAGAAACATATAAAAGAAGCACTGTACTAAAAGTCACGTGTAAACGAGTCGGTGAGGAACTAGCAGAGAGTGTAAATTTTTTTTCAAAGATTTAGTGCTGGGAATGGGAAGCCGTCACCACCTTCTGCGAAGCAGTCACGCTAGCGAAGGAGGTGGCGGGACGTGAGAGGGAAAGAGCCTCCCGTCCCAACTGCCGCGGGGGACGCCCCGGGCGTCGGGGGCCACGTTGTGGCTCCCGGCCACCGTGGGCCCGGGCCTGTGGACGGTGAGTAATGGGCTAGCTCGCCGTCCGTCGGTCTTATGACGACAGGCCGTGTCGACAGTGCGTTCGTGTTCCACGCGCGCCTCAAAGAGATGTCAGCACACAGGAAGGGGTCCGCAAGGGCCGATGCCTGCCAGGGCTGCGGGACTGTTCGAAAGAGACCGCGGCCCTGGAACACAAAGGGCAAAGAAGGAACATTGATGGGTTTTAGTCAGTACAAGTCTGACGTTCCCTTCCACTCCGCCCAGAGTGGGGGTCCTTTGATGATTTCCCATCCGAAAAAAAAAGATTTACTGTTCTTTTCTGTCTTGTATGGATCAGAATGTTGGGCCAGACTGAGTTGAGAATGCTAAGGGGGATGTGTGATGGTTCAGAATAAGTAACTGAATCGATTCGAATCAATTTTAAACTATGTTATATTTTTTCCCAAATATATTTAAAAAAGGTTACAAGTTGGACACCGAGCGACACTAAGTACCTATCGCAATCATTTATGTACCTACTGTCAAATTAGTATTATCAATGAGCTGGAGGCGCGCGTGGTGACCATGTTTTTGTGCGGACAACCAGGTAACAGAACAAGCTTATAACTTGTGTGATTTTTCATGATTCAGTTTTCAAATTTTGTACAGAGATTCTATACATAAAAATACTTGACACGTGTTTCAGGTTTCGCATATACTAAAACTAATGTTGTATAGGAACTGACGCGATCAGCTGATCAACATGTATGGTAAAAATAAAAAAAAGTTATGATTATCCAAGTCATAGAGAAAAGTTGTTCATTATCATGCTCTGAGCACCACACGATAAGTTGTGAGTTTATTATTATTGTTACACCGCGTATATTGCACAAGGATTCTTACTGATGGTAATTCTCGTAGCAGAAACACATCTTGGGCACGGATCTCCTGAAGTGCTCGCAGCGGCAATTAGGCATACATTGAAAGTCCGCGTCGCACAACGCTCGCTGTACCAGCTCCGATTCTGGAAGGAACCGTTACTCCATGTTAACTTCTCAACTCAACTTAAAGCTAGCTCATGCCCGCGGCTTCACCCGCGTGGATCTGGATAGAAAGTGACCTATGTGTTATTCTAGGTTATAAACTATCTGTGTGTTTTCATCAAGATCGGTAGCAGTTTTTGCGTGAAAAGAGGAACAAACATTCATACCTCCAAATCATATATCCTCACAAATTTTCGCATGTCTGTATATGTTACGGCTAAAAGTCGAAGTAAGGTTACACCTAGTTCTAGCCGGCTAAACGTCGGTGCGGTCGGTAACAGTTGTGTATGCATTTTATTGCTAGGACACACCGACCAAATCGATTAGATTAGGATAGAACCGTGACTAACCGCGCGCGAGCCGAGCGAGCGCAGCGAGCGGAGCCAGCGACCTCTACATCCAAATTAGTTGCCTGTTCTAACCGAAGATAAGTAGGATACATCTAAGTTTAACCGGCTGCACCTAGTTTTACCCAGCTAAAACTAGGTGTAGCCGCTCTTCGGCTATTAGGCGTAACATATACACACATACATACCTACTTTTTGTACATAGTAAGATAGGATTAAGCGCAGAATGTCCAATTCGCAAAATGTCCAGCGGTTCGCAAAATGTCCAGTTCGCAGAATGTCCAGTTCGCAGATTGTCCAGTTCGCAGATTGTCCAATTTGCAAAATGTCCAGCGGTCGCAGAATGTCCAATATTCATCATAACGTTGTTCCCCCATCAATCACTTATTGAATCCAGAGTTGGGCTTTAATCAAAAACGCTAATTACGGAAAAGTTATTGATTACGTCCGAAAAAAAAATTGGTCTAAAATCTCTTTGCTTTACACAAAGAGATTAGAGAAGTTTTTTCTTGTATTTCTTTGAATAATTTTTTGATGCTGTTAGATTTCCAATATTTTTTTTTTATATTGACGTCTTTTACATTTCTTTTTTTCTCCTTTTTTCTGTTGAAATGTTTCTCCAAACAGTAATAGAGAAGTATGGAAGAAGACATACTGCGCGGACAATAACAATAACTTTTCCGTAATTAGCGTTTTTGATTAAAGCCCAACTCTGGCTTCAATAAGTGATTGATGGGGGAACAACGTTATGATGAATATTGGACATTCTGCTACCGCAGGACTTTTTGCGAATTGGACATTCTGGGCCTAAACGAGTAAGATAGACCAGTTCCCGGCACTTTTGAATAGTCAACCTACTTACAGTCCAGCCACACGCATGATAACTGTGAAAAGACAGCAGTTGCCCATTCAAAAGTGTAGGAGAAGAATAGGCAAGAAACCCCATGGACACTCGTTTCAAATTTAATCGTTAAGGTAATCAGGTGCTGAACCAAATTAGTCGACATAGCTTGCAGAATAAGTAAGCTGAAGTGGCAATGGGCCGTGGTTTTGAGTGGAGACCGCAAGCTTAAGGTGGGACACGCTCAGGCAGACGATCTCCGAAGGGTGGCTGGTAGCAATTGGATGAGAATTACCGAGAAGTGAGTTGAGTGGCGTGCGATTGAAGAGGCCTATGTCCAGCAGTGGTCTGCTGCAGCCTGCTGATGATGATGAAGGGAAAAATAAGTTGGCTTACTTACCTGTCAGTGCAGATACTTTGGCTACAAATATTACGACTGCGAACAGTGCTACCAACCACTTCATGATGCTGTATATTTTGTATCCTTGGTGAGACACGGACCAAACTGCTGGTTTTATATTGTATTTTCAATTATTAACGCCTTAATGATACATTTCTAGACGATGTTATTACTAGACGATGTTATTGCTACAAGCTTTGTTATTTTTATCGATTTAAATTCACCAATGCGTACTCATTGGTGAATGAAAGAAACTGTTTGTTCGTTACTTTTCCGGTTGAAACTCATCGTCTGAACTATTTTGGGGTGAGCGACTGCCTTTCTAACCTCCACAAGTTTTGGAAGTCATATAGGCAGCCGTAGTACTGCTATTGGGTAATCAATCATTTTATAGACAGGCAACTGAGGCCCATAGATAAAAATACACAAAATAATCTTATAAACTAATACATTTAAAAAACCTTATTTAACTAAAACTAGACACGAATCGTTGACGGCGTCGTGTTCTGCTGCGTGGTGTCGTAACCGTCCTCGGAATCGTCGGTATACGACACCTTTCGGCCAAAACAACAACCCACGACAACCCTTGGTAAGTCTAGCGGTCAGACGGGTTTCTCGCTAGCCGTAACGAAGGCGACGGTCAAAGATCTACAAATGATAGGCGGGACCAACGGATCAACGTACTTTCCGAGGCATGAAGGGATCTCCGCATTGTAACGAAACGTTACATGTATAATCATGTTTGGTTTATGCTTTGCATGCAAATCGACAACAGAATATAAACGAATGCTTTGTTCTTTGTTTGAGTACGACTTGGAACGCGCGGGGAACGTGCGGTGCGGGGCGAGTGCATGGACTTAGTATCAAGTCCATGGGCGAGTGTTCGCATGGAACGAATGATGTAAACGTGATTGCGCTCGCGCAGCTGACGCGAGTCCACGCCGAGTGCACGTATCGCTTTGCGTCCTGTCGAGCGCCCTAGCAAAATTGACCGTAATTTAAATTTTAATCTTTTTCAATATTACAACAAGTTAACAAGTGCCAATTAAGACCCGTATTAATAAACGTAACTCAGCCCTAGAGACCGCACTTGAAGTGAATGTTGAGATCCTGATCGTATTAATAAACGTGATTATTTATGTTCTCAAGTTGCGGATCAGGTTTACGAACTGAGTGATGGACTGATTAATAAACGAAACTCGACCCTCAAGTATACAACGGGCGCGGGTCCTTGAGATGCTATATCGTGAGTGCAGATAGTCCGTGACTTGAGGTGTGATTAGCGTGGCGCGAAACATGGACATTGAAAATATTTTGAGTGATATTAATTATTACTATGAAGTAGACTAGTATGACGATATTTTGTGGCCTTTGCGATTTCGTTCACCTAAAGTTTATATAAGGGATGCTTCAAATCTTTTAGAGTTACCTAGAGAAAATTTAAAAAAAACTATTCAGATTTGTTCAAGAGTCAGTGTTTCATTAAAAACTCATACGTAAAATATAATACAAAGGTTTTACAATTTCCACGGAAATAGCAGTCCTTTTAACTTAAAGGTTTAATGCAACAGCATTTCAGGTTAGTATGTAATATTTTGAAAATTAACTACCTAACGGAAATCCATTAATTCATAGGATAATGTACCTTACGTACTTTATTAATTTATATTTCAGCTTGTTTGTGGTGACCTAATACATTTATCACAACCTACGGCTTCAAATATCATAACCAGAGTATCAAAACTATTAGCCCTTCCTATTTTCCATTTTTAAACAATTTTACAAATTCGAGATGTTTGAGCTGGTAAACAAACAGATGTTTATGTTTTGTTTGTTTCCTTTTTTTTGACACTCACGCTACACATACACACTCCCACACACACATTCACACACACGCATTGCGTTATGTTGTTTATACTAATTGAGTTAAGTAGTAAACAATTTTGTCGTTGGGAAATAAATACGCAAGCAAATACCTTTTTAACAATTTAACGCTTTCTTGGGTAGCAACCAACATTATAACGTGTATTAGCGCTATTCATTAAAGATTTAATGAAATAAAAGTATTTCAATCTAAAAGTTTACATCTTTTGACATACCAATAACGAAATGCGACAAGTCTCATTCAAAACTTCGGTCAATGTGATGTCATCGTTCACGAGATCAAGCCATTCAAGTACAGCTAGGTGAGGAGCTGATCTTGGTTACTGAGATACTGTATTTATGTGTCTATTAATAAGCATATAATCTTGAGATGCTGATGACGTCATAATGGCGTATCAAATGATAACGCACTTGAGTACGTTGTTGAGGGACGTTTATTAATATACAATACAATATCTTTATTTTCTCTCTTCACAAAGGTTCACATAGTTTTAATAAATATAATTGTAAGAAGTCCTTTGTAAGAGACTGGCGTCCATACTAGGATACCCTGTGTGACGGATCCCCAGGCTCTCACCTCGAATTAAATGTAGTTTAATACAATACAATAGCTAATGTAACTCAGACAACTGGTTAATTGCATAAGGTAAAAAAGCAGACAATTTAAACTTAATTAACGTACAAAAAAAAAACAATAGAAATGGTGTAGTGTAATATGTGTGAAGTAGGTAAAGTGTCCAGTGAAGTGTGCAGGTGATAAACCGCCACAAATCATAACGAATTCAATGAACACGTAATTGTTTACAAAAATAGCGATTAAGTTCAGTGTCATCCGCCGCGAACATCGCGGACGCGCTGCAGTGGCGCGGAAGCCCCATCAGCACCCGGAACGCGTTATTGTATTGAACACGCAGATCGCTGTATGTCCGCTGACAGGCTGCAGGTGTAAAAGGACTGAGAGTACGCTTTAAAAATCGCAACTTTGACAGTCCCCGTACACCATGAAAACCGGCGGGCTAACATGTTGCAATGGACAGACTGCCCCTATCTAGCTGTTACTTTTAATAAATGTGTTGATTTGGGCTCTTTTCCTGACCTCATGAAGAGTAGTAAAGTCATACCTTTATTTAAATCAGGTAATAAAAATAACGTTGGCAATTTCAGACCTATTTCTATCTTACCTGCATTTAGCAAAATATTTGAAAAGTTAATACTCAAGCAATTGCTAAGACATTTTAATTTAAACAGCCTCCTTCATAATGAACAATATGGCTTTACAAAAGGTCGTTCGACTACAGATGCGGGTGTTGCACTGCTGAAACACATATTTGACGCATGGGAGAACTCGCAAAATGCTATTGGAGTTTTCTGTGATCTCTCCAAAGCCTTTGATTGCGTGGACCATGACACACTTTTGCGTAAACTGTGTCATTATGGTGTCCAAAATGAAGCTCTTAAAGTAATAAATTCTTATTTACATAATAGGTTCCAATGTGTAGATGTGAATGATGTAAAATCTTCCGGGTTACCAGTTCAGTTAGGTGTACCTCAAGGCTCAATACTGGGTCCATTCTTATTCTTAGTGTATATTAATGACTTACCATTTTATTTAAAGGGTATCTGTGACGTTGTATTGTTTGCAGATGACACCTCACTTCTTTTTAAAGTAAACAGGAATAGACAAGATTTTGATGACGTAAACAGTGCACTCTCAATGGTCACGGATTGATTTACGACGAATAACCTAGTTCTCAATGCCAAGAAAACGAAATGTATAAAGTTTGCCTTGCCAAATGTTAGGAATCTAGGTCCCAACATCGTCTTAGATAATGGGGTGCTTGAAACTGTAGACTCGGCAGTTTTTCTTGGTATAACAGTAGATGCCAAACTTCAGTGGGGCCCTCATATATCGAGCCTAGCGGGCAGGCTCAGTTCGGCCGCCTACGCCGTCAGAAAAGTAAGACAATACACTGACGTTGATACAGCTCGATTAGTTTATTTTAGTTATTTTCATAGCGTTATGTCCTACGGTATTCTGCTGTGGGGCAAAGCCGCTGACATTCAAAATATATTCGTTCTTCAAAAACGAGCTGTTCGAGCTATTTACCAGCTTGGTGCCAGAGTTTCTCTGAGAGATTTTTTTAAAGATGTTGGTATTCTCACGGTGGCATCACAATTCATCTTCGCCAACATCTTATATATTAGGCAAAATATACACTTATACACTAAAAATAGTGATATTCACAATATTAACACCAGAAATAAGGACAAATTACGAGCTCCATTTCACCGGCTTCATAAGGTACATAACTCATTTGTTGGGCTTGGTATAACTTTTTATAACATGCTGCCCTCTTTTTTGCTAGATTTGCCTTTTAATGCGTTTAAAACTAAAGTAAAATCCACCCTTTGTTCTAAGGCATACTATTGTATCAATGACTACTTAAACGATAAGAATAGTTGGTCGCTGTGATTAACTCAAGACAATGTTTATGTTCTTTCTCCAGAATTAGCTTTCCTACTGACAGGTTATATGAGTTCATATAATTGATTATTTTTTATTTGACTGTATAAGTCAATGTAATTTAATTTAGTTAAATTTTAATTTATTAGTGACATAATCTACTCATTACAATGTGTGTTTTATGAGTTGTATTGCAATAAGTGGTTAGCTAGCGTCCTCGACTATTGATTATACTATTCTTGCCTGAGCAACCGGCAGCAAGCTCGTCATGCTCCCTTAGATGTCACTGCCTGCGGTAGCGTCGGGGGTCGGGTTGCCTCCTTCCCTCCAATATGGCGAGGGGGGTGATGGCTGATCTTTGCGTTATGCTCGTGAACGGGTGCTGCTTGTGGTGACTGGTCGTCTTGCTGATCATGGTTTTAATTGTTATTAGTAATTGTTTACTTATTTTACTTCGATGGGGCTAGTTTATCATTTCTCACTTCGAGCTACAGCAATTGCCTTATGTAAGCGGGCACGCCCTTTTTGCCTGGAGGCTTTTATTTAGGTATTAAGTTCTATTTACATTTTTTTTATGTTGAAATTTTTATCTGCTTGAGTACAGTTTGTTCATTGTTTTGTTGGTATACTGGCGCGTGCTAGCTAACGTATGGCAAGTTTGTAATTTAATCCAATGTTTTGTGTTGCGTAATGTTAATTACTTTGCATACGATTTGTATAGAATCAAGTTTATATAACTAAACAGACAGACGTGCTGCTGGGGAGTTTGTTCCACCACTTCTTCTTCCCAGCTAAAGCACTAGGAAGTGGTGACGGGCGGGCATTTTTGGGGGACTGTCTTATGTAACTTTGAAGTTCGAAAAGTGCTGATTTTCAGCCTAGTTTGAATAAATGACTTTTGATTTTGATTTTGATGTCCTTAACGTCCTCGGCGACCCAGTGGCCCAAATACTTAAATTGCTCGACTTTGTTTATAGCTGTACCACTTAGAGTGAAATTCGGAACGTATGTGTATCGCTTGTTGTCCGGCCTGAAAATCATTATTTCTTTTTTTCTCGCGTTATATTTGAGCCCATGAGCCACCGCGTGTGGCTCACAAATTCTCAGAAGCCTTCGTAAGGCACCGATCGATGGGCTCAGAAGCACCATATCGTCTGCGTAGCTGATGTTAACACCCTATGCCGGTACTGCTGAGCTCATCGATCAGTCGGTTGACGTACAGGTTGGAAAGGGTGGGAGAGGTCAGCCCCCCCGCCTCACCCCGCGTTCCAGCCCATACTCTCCCGAGAGACAGCCTGCCCATCTTACAAAATTATTTTGGTTGTTGTACTAATACCTAAATAAAAGTACAATTTCTCTAGGTAGACAAATTTCATCCCTTAATTTATCCCATAGAATATCGTACGATACAAGATCGAATGCTTTCGATAAGTCGAGGTAGCATGCATAGACTGGTCTTTCTACTAGTGTAAACTGTACAGTCTGCTTGAGGCACAGGATGGCACTCTCGGTGGAAAGCCCGGGCCTGAAACCGAACTGCGCGTCGTTTACATCTGATGTATCAATAGTTTTATTTTTGATGATTGGTACAACTATAGTACGCATTAGATTATCGGGCAGATAAGAGTGGCCTAAACACAGGGTAAAAAACATAGAAAGCACTCTGGATAGGTGTACACCTGCGTGTTGCAGGTGCTCGATGTTAAGGCTGTCGTGACCCGGGGATTTACCCCTCACCATACCTTTGATCACCGCACGCACTTCCTTCGAAGTAAAATTAACATTACGCTCACTACCTTCCTCAGCATCGAGCTCTTGCCGTGCCGGCCCCAGAGGCGAGTCCACCCTGAAATGGTGAGAGAACATAGTGGCGATGTCACTAGGCTCGTGCACTCCCGCCACGCTGGCGGGGAGGCCCGCCTTATGATTCATTTTATTGGTTTTTTCCCAGAACTGACCGAATTTCTTGTTTAAGTGAAGTTCAGCAATAATATCCATTTTTATTTGTTGTTGATTATTCTGATACCACTTTAGTTTTGATTTAAAAGCGCGCCTAGTTTCACACATATCAATATAAAGACGGCCAGCCCCGGGCTTACCCCCATACAACCAAGCCTGAAAACATAGCCGAGCCCTCTCATGAGCGCCGCGGACGTGCCTATTTATTTATATTTATTTATTTAACACTTCAAGCACAAAGTACAGAGGCGGACTTAATGCCATAGGCATTTTGTACCAGTCAACCTTTGGGTGATGCAGAGACAAACAGTGTTAGGTGTAAATATATCTGCAAAAATTCCACCATTCCTATTCCACCCGGTAATGTGTTTACCTCTACGCTTCTCGATAACATTATAACTACATATAGCGGCCTCCCACGTTATGCAAATAATCTCGTCATACATGTTATCTAACAGAATTTTATGACTTTTGTTACAACACTTATTATCTGAGCAGCTTCTTAATTCTGAAGGAAAATCAATTTCACGAAGTCTAGAGTGACATACATTTTTAAATTTCGATATCTGAGTCGAGTCACGTTCACCCCAGACTATTCTATTTATACAAACAGTAGGTAAACAAATCTTGGGGTGCGTTGTCAGAATTCCTCCTCGTGTGCCTGATGGCTGCCGGTCCCGTTCGATACGTCGGGAGGGAATAGCAGCTGCCGGGCCGGTGCACCCTGGGCGTGGGCAGTATCCTTCCCCGAGGAATGGGAAGAGATTCTTATTCCCCGGGGAATGTTACTGTCCATGGCTAATATTCTGACATGGGAGGGGTCCTTTATGGACCAAGGGGGCGTTGCTCCGCGTGACCCTCTGAAAAGCAGAGGGCACAGCGGAGGAGCAAGGGCGGGCTCGGTGTGCACTTACCCTGCCTCCGAGCAGGCAGTGAAGGACGCAGTCATTCGCTGTCCCCGTCGATATCGTAATCTCACCGTCGAAGTGTCGTGGATCACGTCTCGCGGCTTCGATTGGGACCGAGGGTCTTGGCTTAACCGCCCGGACCGCGAGGTAGAAAACCTCTATAAAAAGTTACCCCGAATCTCAAGCGGCGGCGCACCGCGAGGAGATGTATGGCTGACGGGTTCCTTTGGAAAATCAGTTGCTAGTGCGAACCACTGCCAAGCCTGGCTATGGCTTATCTGGGTACAGGGGGCACTGCCCAGATGGACTTTTTATTTCCCCCATACTCGTGGGAACTATATGGAAAAAAATATAACCCGAAACGCGGCCGGTAACGGCGAAGGAAGGAAGGAGAGGGATGCGGGGTCGGAGTCCGGCGCCGCATCCGGCGATATGAGCGCGGGAGGCTCAGAGAGCTCCCGGCGCGGGAGGCCCGGGGCTGCTGCGGTGAACGGAAAGTTCTTCCGCAAGCGGTCCTGGCCAGAGGGCGACCGAGGGTCGTCGTCAGAGGAAGAGCTGGCCTCGGCTCGCAAGATCCCCACTAGCAAGCGTGGAGGGATCCGTGGCAAGGGGCGAGGCCTCTCTGCCACCGAGAGGTCGGCGCGGCTTGCCGAGGAGGGGCGCCACCCGGGGGTGGCCGGTCGCGGGGTGGCCCGTTCGGGCTCGTCTGGCGACGAGGCTGGCGCAGACGGCGGCTCCGATGCGGAGCGTAAGGCCGGTTTCGCGAAGGAGGTGGAGGCGGCGCTGAGGGCTGTCTCATACAAACAGAAGCCCTCCACCAGGCATAAGGCCATGCCCGCAGCAATCGCCTCCATCGTGGCGTCAGCGGAGGCCAGATATCCCCAGAGGCCCCCGTCAGACGAAGTGGCCAAACTGCGGGCGGAGGTCGCTCGCCTGACGGCCGCCAGAGAGCTTCTCCAACAGGAGAACCGCAAGCTCCGAGCAGACTTGGCCGGTCTGCGCGAGTCCGCGCCCCAAAATGGGGGCCAGCAGCAACTAAGCCAGCCCGTGCCGGTTGAGAACCAGGTCTTGAACCTGGTTCGGCAGGCTGGCTGCCTTCCAGGCGCGGTTCTCCGTCCTGGAGGGCATTGTACTGCGCCCCCCCCTGGCGGCAAACAGGGCGCCCCCGGGACCGAGGGCGCCCCCCCCTGGCGGCAAACAGGGCGCCCCCGGGACCGAGGGCGGCCACATATGCGGCTGCTGCGGCCTCCGCACCGGGGCCGGCTGGCCGGCCCTCCGGCAGGGTTGCGTCGGCCCCCGAAGGGCCGGCTCCGGCGAAACCGGCTCCGGCCAAGAAGGCGGCGGCCCTGAGGCAGGGCAAGGCGGCGGCGCAAAAGAAGGGCAAGGTGGTGACTGTGCCAGCGCCACCCGCGAGACAGCCGCCACCACCGCCCCCCCCGCCCCCTAAGCCTTCCGCGGCCGAGAGCGGATGGCAGGTGGCTGGAGAAAGGACAAGGGAGCGGAAGGCGGCCAAAAAAGCCCGGAAGCTGGAGCGGAAGCGCCGACAAAAGGAGCGGAGCGTCGCGGCTAGGCTCAGCGCCCCGAAGACCGCAGCTGTAGTGATTACACTACAGCCGGACGCGGAAAAAAGGGGCGTGAGATACCGCGACGTGCTCGCTAAGGCGAGGGCGACGGTGGATCTGGGGGAGCTCGGGATCACCGGGGGCCTCCGCCTCAGAGTCACCGCGACAGGGGCTCGAGTGCTGGAGATCCCCGGCGAAACCCGTGGCTCGTCCGCGGACGCTCTAGCTGAAAAGCTTAGAGCGTCCCTAAATGCGGACGAGGCCCGAGTGTCCAGGCCCGTCAAATGCGCAGACCTGCGCATCCTGGGTCTGGACGACTCGGTGACCGAGGAGGAGGTGGTGGCCGCCGTCACCGGGACCGGTGGGTGCCCTGCTGAGCAGGTCAAGGCAGGCACCTTACGTCCGGACCTGTCGGGCATGCGAACCGTAACGGTAAGCTGCCCTGTGACGGCGGCGAAAGCCATTTTGGAGGGCCGAAGGCTCTTGGTGGGCTGGGTTTCGGCGCAGGTTAAGCTGCTTGAACCCAGACCTCTGAGGTGCTTCCGCTGCCATGTGGGGAACCACGTGTCGGTTCGGTGCACCTCGGAGGTGGACCGCAGTGGCCTATGCTTCCGCTGCGGCCAGCCCGGTCACATGGCCGCGGCTTGCTCCGCCGCGCCGCACTGCGCCGCATGTGCGGCATCTGGCAAGCCGGCCGATCACCGGGCAGGGAGCAAGGCCTGCGGTACACCCACCAAGGCCAGGGGCAACGGAAGGCCCTCCGTAACCACCTCCAAAACCCCCACCGTCGTCGCCACCGCCGCAGCCGCCGCCACTGTCGCCGCCGCTGCCGCCACTGCTGCAACTACTGCAGCGGGGCCCTCGCAGGAGGCCCGGGAGGGGGCTGAAATGGAGTGCCAGTAACGGCCCCATTACGCCTTCTCCAGGCGAACATCAACCACTGCGCCTGCGCTCAGGATCTGTTGATCCAGAGCATGGCGCAGTGGTCGATTAACATCGCCGTGGTCGCTGAGCCGTACTTTGTCCCGCCCAGGGATGACTGGGTGGAGGACCTTAGCGGCTCAGTGACCATAATTGCGTCGGCCGCCGCCGGTACCCCGACCCTTGAGAGTGTCAGGAAGGGTCAGGGGTGCGTAGCAGCACGTTTCGGGGAGATAGTTGTAGTGGGAGTCTACTTCTCCCCGAACCGAACTCTCGCCGAGTTCCTCAACTCCCTCAGGGAGTTGAGTGCCGTCATCGGGAGCCATTCTCTCCCCGTACTTGTGCTCGGGGACTTCAATGCCAAGAACTTGGCTTGGGGTTCTCGTTACACGGATGTGCGGGGTAGAATGGTGGAGGACTGGGCTCTAGAGACAGGCCTGGTCGTCCTAAATCGAGGCCATCTCCGAGTTTTCCGACGTGGCAATGCCCCGAGTTCGGCCAGGAAGCGCCCGACGTCAGGTGTACTGGTGGTCGCGAGAGCTGACGTCTCTGCGTGAGGCGTGCGTTGCCGCGCGGCACCGGTACACCAGGCATCGCAGGCTCCGCATCCGCCCTCCGGATGCGGCAGCCATTGAGGCGGAGCTTTACGAGGGGTACAGAGCGGCGAAGACCGCCCTCCAGGAGGCTGTCCGGCGGGCCAAGAACCTGGCCCGCGAGGAGATGCTGGAGTCTCTGAACGGAGATCCGTGGGGGCGCCCTTACAAGATGGTGCGGGACAAACTCCGCACCCGGGCCCCCCCGCTGACGCAGAGTCTCCGGCCTGAGCTCGTGGAGGACGTGGTGAGCGCTCTGTTCCCTTCGCGAGGGAGGCATCCTCCCCCGCCTATGGCTCCGCCGCCGCTTGCGGTGCCGGAAGCGGACCACACCGATGACGACGTTCCGGAGGTGACTGGGGTAGACCTGAGAGTGGCGGTACGCAGGCTGAAGGCCAGAAATACCGCCCCGGGACCCGATGGCTTGCCTGGCAAAGCCTGGGTCCTGGCCTCTGAGGCTCTCGGGCCTCGACTGGAAGGGCTCCTAAGCGCATGCTTGGAGAGAGGCCAGTTCCCGCTTCGTTGGAAGACGGGGAAGCTGGTCCTCATCCAGAAGCCAGGGCGCCCTGCGGACTCTCCGTCCGCATACCGGCCCATCGTGTTGCTCGACGAGGTGGGCAAGCTCTTTGAAAGAGTTATTGCTAACCGCCTCGCCGGGCACCTCGCGGGGATGGGGCCGGATCTTGCGGAACACCAGATTGGTTTCCGCAAGGGGTGCTCGACGGTGGACGCCATCATGCGCGTGAGAGCCCTCACGACGGGGGATGCGGTTTCCCGGGGCGGGGTCGTATTGGCGGTGTCTCTTGACATCGCCAACGCCTTCAACTCCATGCCCTGGAGCTGCATTGGGGAGGCACTCCGGTATCACCGGGTGCCGACCTACCTTCGTCGTGTGGTCGGGGACTACCTGACGGATAGGGCCGTCATCTACCCCGGTCAGAGCGGAGAATGGAACCGGCGAGAGATGTCGTGCGGTGTTCCACAGGGATCGGTTCTGGGGCCGGCCTTGTGGAACATCGGTTACGACTGGGTGCTGCGCGCCGACCTCCCTAGCGGCGTCAGCGTAGTCTGCTACGCTGACGACACGCTGGTACTGGCACAAGGGGGGTCGCACGAGGCGGCGGCCGAAAACATGACACGCGGGGTTGCGATAGTCGTGGAGAGGATCCGGCAATTGGGTCTCGAGGTGGCATTGCACAAGTCCGAGGCCATGTGTTTTCATGGGCCTCGGAATGCGCCACCGTCGGGATCCCTACTGACGGCGGGAGGGGTTTCCATCGGCGTCGGGTCGACGCTGAAGTACCTGGGACTCGTCCTCGACAGCCGGTGGAACTTCGTGGAGCATTTCCGACGTTTGGCCCCCAAACTGGAACGGACCAGGGCTGCCTTCAAGCGGCTCCTGCCCAACCTGGGGGGTCCAAACGCCTCCTGCCGGAGGCTCTACGCGGGGGTCGTGCGGTCCATGGCCCTTTACGGGGCCCCGGTGTGGGCGCGTTCTCTGAGGCGGCAAGCCGCCCGCTACCTGAACGCGCCCCAAAAGGGGATAGCCCTAAGGCTAGTCCGGGGGTACCGCACGATCTCCGGTGAGGCGGCGAGCCTCCTTGCCGGATTGCCGCCATGGGATCTGGAGGCGATAGTCCTCGCGCGCCTTCACGAATGGCGCGCGGAGGCACTACGTCGGGGGGAAACTCCGCTGCCGCGGCAAATCGCCGCTCAGCGGACAGACCTCCGGCGCGATCTCATGGTGACATGGAGAGAGCGACTGTCGCAACCCCGTGCAGGGCACGCCACCATAGTGGCGATAAGTCCCCTCTTTGAGGAGTGGCTAGAGAGGCGCCACGGCGCCCTCACCTTCCGCCTGACGCAGGTCCTCACCGGACACGGTTGTTTCGGGAGGTTCCTGCACCGAATCGGGCGGGAGGAAACGCCCGGGTGTTTCCATTGTGAGGATCGTCCGGAGGACACGGTGCAGCACACTGTGGAGGCCTGCCCTGCTTGGGCGGAGCAGCGCCGTGTCCTCGTAGAGGCGATTGGCGGCGGCGACCTCTCGCGCCCGGCCCTGGTTCAAGCCATGGTCCGGAGCGAGAGGGAATGGGAAGCCGTCACCTCCTTCTGCGAAGCAGTCATGCTAGTGAAGGAGGTGGCGGAACGTGAGAGGGAAAGAGCCTCACGTCCCAGCCGCCGCGGGAGACGCCCTGGGCGTCGGGGGTCACGTGGTGGCCCCCGGCCACCGTAGGCGCGGGCCTGTGGACGGCGAGTTATGGGCTAGCTCGCCGTCCGGCCGTCTTATGACGACAGGCCGTGTCGACGGCGCGTTCGTGTTCCACGCGCGCCTCAAAGAGATGTCAGCAACCACGCAGGGGTCCGCACGGGCCGATGCCTGCCAGGGCTGCGGGACTGTTCGAAAGAGATACCGCGGCCCTGGAACACAAAGGGCAAAGAAGGAACATGGATGGGTTTTAGTCAGTACAAGTCTGACACTCCCTTCCGCTCCGCCCAGAGCGGGGGGGTTCATTTGATGATTTCCAATCCTAAAAAAAAAAAAAAAAAAAGTTAAACAAATCTTAGGCTTAAGTAAATTAATATTACGTCGTATGGACACAGGGTAATGATCAGACCAATAAGTATCATATAACACAGAGGCCGCGGACACAGAGTGCCGCGCGGCACCTGTCACAAGACAGTGGTCGAGCCAGCGCCGACAGCCGTGCGCATCACTGAGAAACGTATGACTGTCCAACGGCATCAATTCCAGGTCAACACAGGACCATGATTGTTCCGCACAAAAATTTAAGAGTTCAGTAGCAAATGACTCACCGGGGTGCGCGTTGTCAGGGGACTCCTAACATAAACACCGACTCCACATTGTGACTGTCAGTTATGGCTGTCATTTCACTGAGACACTCTGTGAATTCCACAAAGTTTTCATTGGATTCGGTAGGCATATACACAGATAATATCAAGATGGTACGATCACTGAGCTCGATTTTTATCGCGGCGAGACGCACACACTTCGGTTACCGTCGGAAACGCCACCTTTCTCCACAGTAGGGCAACTCCACCGTAGGGCCTACCGCGCAAGACCCCTGCCGCGATATCCACTGCAGAAGTCCCCGTGCAGGCGAAGTCGTCGTCTATCGCGGCCAGGTACCCGAGGTCGTGTGGCATTAGCCACGTCTCCTGTAGCGCCACAACGTCAGCCGAGCGACACACATGTTCCACTGATCTTATCACGTTTTTGCAATTAAAACTTATCAAGTTGATGTTATTCATAAAAAAGTGCTGCCAATATTCTCGCTAGTCACACGGACATTTTCCTTATCTTGTCTGATAATGTTTATAAATCGACGATAGGCTACCCCCTTTGGCCAAAAGTCGTCACTCAGGAAATTTTTTAACGAATATTTAGTAACGAATATTCTGTATGATTCGATTGACACGCCTTTCGCCACATTATAAATATACACGGGAACCTTAGTTTCCGCTGCCATAAAATTGCTTCCAGAATAAGCTGCTGCAAATGGGAGAATGTCGTCTGGAATCGGACACAGATGGTAAAATTTTATTTTACGATGAATTTTCTCATCCAGTGGCTACAAAAGACGTTTTCCTCAATTTGGAGGTTAATGTAAATAATGAAGACTGGTTGTGTGAGAGGGCAGTGCTATCGCCAAAGAAAAAGAGGGTCAACAAAATAAACAAAAAAGTTTTAGACATGATCGTCAGCGATTAAAAAGTATTCATATCCATAGACACTGTGATGGCTAATGACGATAGTACTGCCTAGCGTTGAATTTCTTAACTCCCTGGAGTTAACAGGCGTACCGTCCCATAAACTGGAGCTTAAAGTTGGCGTTCCAGTTCTGCTGATGCGAAACCTTGATGCACCCAGACTGTGCAACGGCACCAGGCTTCGTATCAGAGCTGGGCAGTAATATTACAAAAGCCACCATTATAACAGAAGCAGCTAAAGGAGAGAGCGTTTTAATTCCCCGCATACCACACCATACCACCATACACCACCATACTGGGTCAAATAAATTAAATGTTAAATAGTGTAATTGGCTTCGACCGTTATATTTAAAAAAAAATATATAAAAAATACCTATTGTTCCAAATACAGGGACGTTTGGCGTTGTCCGTTCAAATATAACGATACTCTATACAGATTGTATAAAAGACATTTGTCGAACGACTCGTGTCGTGCTCGATGATTTACGTGAAGTATACACATTGTGCGTGTATGCGCGTGCGGACGTACAAAAGAAACGCGGCGGACGTGTCAAAACACACGCGCTCGCGACTCTTCGGTCTGTGATAGCATTACCAGGACCAGTGAGGGTTGCGATGCGTCATGTCGCTCATTTCTTGACCTAACGTGTGGCACACGCGCTATTGTTGTATGTTTCATTAAACGTTTACTCGTCGTTCTCGTGAGCTCGAGTTCCCAATCCGGCACCAAGCCGTGGAACGCGCCGCTTTTTTTTATGATGTTAATTTTTTTGCTAGGCTGATGGAAAGCGATAGATGAGCTGATCAGCTCATCTATCGCTTTCCATCAGGCTACTTCGCGAACAAGAGCAGGCTCAGGAAGTAATAAAAATTCTTATTAAACAGTGACGACATGTAAATTATTTATTTCATTAGTTACGGTGATGCAAAGAAGTAGCTCCGCTTAGCAGGCTCGCTGGATCTGAAGTTACATGACGATGACTAATGTGGTCTTCTGCGCCGCCTACAGGTACTCGCTGCGACGGCATGATAGCATATCTCCACTAGAAACATATAAAAGAAGCACTGTACTAAAAGTCACGTGTAAACGAGTCGGTGAGGAACTAGCAGAGAGTGTAATTTTTTTTTCAAAGATTTAGTGCTGGGAATGGGAAGCCGTCACCACCTTCTGCGAAGCAGTCACGCTAGCGAAGGAGGTGGCGGGACGTGAGAGGGAAAGAGCCTCCCGTCCCAACTGCCGCGGGGGACGCCCCGGGCGTCGGGGGCCACGTTGTGGCTCATGGCCTCCGTGGGCCCGGGCCTGTGGACGGTGAGCAATGGGCTAGCTCGCCGTCCGTCGGTCTTATGACGACAGGCCGTGTCGACAGTGCGTTCGTGTTCCACGCGCGCCTCAAAGAGATGTCAGCACACAGGAAGGGGTCCGCAAGGGCCGATGCCTGCCAGGGCTGCGGGACTGTTCGAAAGAGACCGCGGCCCTGGAACACAAAGGGCAAAGAAGGAACATTGATGGGTTTTAGTCAGTACAAGTCTGACGTTCCCTTCCACTCCGCCCAGAGTGGGGGTCCTTTGATGATTTCCCATCCGAAAAAAAAAAGATTTACTGTTTTTTTCTGTCTTTTATGGGTCAGAATGTTGGGCCAGACTGAGATGAGAATGCTAAGGGGGATGTGTGATGGTTCAGAATAAGTAACTGAATCGATTCCAATCAATTTTAAACTATGTTATATTTTTTCCCAAATATATTTAAAAAAGGTTACAAGTTGGACACTAAGTACCTATCGCAATCATTTATGTACCTACTGTCAAATTAGTATTATCAATGAGCTGGAGGCGCGCGTGGTGACCATGTTTTTGTGCGGACAACCAGGTAACAGAACAAGCTTATAACTTGTGATTTTTCATGATTCAGTTTTCAAATTTTGTACAGAGATTCTATACATAAAAATACTAGACACGTGTTTCAGGTTTCGCATATACTAAAACTAATGTTGTATAGGAACTGACGCGATCAGCTGATCAACATTTATGGTAAAAATAAAAAAAAGTTATGATTATCCAAGTCTTAGAGAAAAGTTGTTCATTATCATGCTCTGAGCACCACACGATAAGTTGTGAGTTTATTGTGTTACACCGCGTATATTGCACAAGGATTCTTACTAAGGCTCGTAGCAGAAACACATCTTGGGCACGGATCTCCTGAAGTGCTCGCAGCGGCAATTAGGCTTACATTGAAAGTCCGCGTCGCACAACGCTCGCTGTACCAGCTCCGATTCTGGAAGGAACCGTTACTCCATGTTAACTTCTCAACTCAACTTAAAGCTAGCTCATGCCCGCGGCTTCACCCGCGTGGATCTGGATAGAAAGTGACCTATGTGTTATTCTAGGTTATAAACTATCTGTGTGTTTTCATCAAGATCGGTAGCAGTTTTTGCGTGAAAAGAGGAACAAACATTCATACCTCCAAATCATATATCCTCACAAATTTTCGCATGTATGTATATGTTACGGCTAAAAGTCGAAGTAAGGTTACACCTAGTTCTAGCCGGCTAAACCTCGGGTGCGGTCGGTAACAGTTGTGTATGCATTTTATTGCTAGGACACACCAACCAAATCGATTAGATTAGGATAGAACCGTGACTAAACGCGCGCGAGCCGAGCGAGCGGAGCCAGCGACCTCTACATCCAAATTGGTTGCATGTTCTAACCGAAGATAAGTAGGATACATCTAAGTTTAACCGGCTGCACCTAGTTTTAACCAGCTAAAACTAGGTGTAGCCGGTCTTCGGCTATTAGCCGTAACATATACACACATACATACCTACTTTTTGTAAATAGTAAGATACGTTTAAGCGCAGAATGTCCAATTCGCAAAATGTCCAGCGGTTCGCAAAATGTCCAGTTCGCAGATTGTCCAATTTGCAAAATGTCCAGCGGTCGCAGAATGTTCAATATTCATCATAACGTTGTTCCCCCATCAATCACTTATTGAATCCAGAGTTGGGCTTTAATCAAAAACGCTAATTACGGAAAAGTTATTGATTACGTCCGAAAAAAAATTGGTCTAAAATCTCTTTGCTTTACACAAAGAGATTAGAGAAGTTTTTTCTTGTATTTCTTTGAATAATTTTTTGATGCTGTTAGATTTCCAATATTATTTTTTTTGTATTGACGTCTTTTACATTTCTTTTTTTCTCCTTTTTTCTGTTGAAATGTTTCTCCAAACAGTAATAGAGAAGTATGGAAGAAGACATACTGCGCCGACAATAACAATAACTTTTCCGTAATTAGCGTTTTTGATTAAAGCCCAACTCTGGCTTCAATAAGTGATTGATGGGGGTGACAACGTTATGATGAATATTGGACATTCTGCTACCGCAGGACTTTTTGCGAATTGGACATTCTGGGCCTAAACGAGTAAGATAGACCAGTTCCCGGCACTTTTGAATAGCCAACCTACCTACAGTCCAGCCACAGGCATGATAACTGTGAAAAGACAGCAGTTGCCCATTCAAAAGTGTAGATCTCATGGAGAAGAATAGGCAAGAAACCCCATAAATAACAGATAACCCCACTCGTTTCAAATTTAATCGTTAAGGTAATCAGGTGCTGAACCAAATTAGTCGACATAGCTTGCAGAATAAGTAAGCTGAAGTGGCAATGGGCCGTGGTTTTGAGTGGAGACCGCAAGCTTAAGGTGGGACACGCTCAGGCAGACGATCTCCGAAGAGTGGCTGGTAGCAATTGGATGAGAATTACCGAGAAGTGAGTTGAGTGGCGTGCGATTGAAGAGGCCTATGTCCAGCAGTGGTCTGCTGCAGCCTGCTGATGATGATGATGAAAGGAAAAATAAGTTGGCTTACTTACCTGTCAGTGCAGATACTTTGGCTACAAATATTACGACTGCGAACAGTGCTACCAACCACTTCATGATGCTGTATATTTTGTATCCTTGGTGAGACACGGACCAAGCTGCTGGTTTTATATTGTATTTTCAATTATTTACGCCTTAATGATACATTTCTAGACGATGTTATTACTAGACGATGTTATTGCTACAAGCTTCATGTTATTTTTATCGATTTAAATTCACCAATGCGTACTCATTGGTGAATGAAAGAAACTGTTTGTTTGTTCGTTACTTTTCCGGTTGAAACTCATCGTCTGAACTATTTTGGGGTGAGCGACTGCCTATCTAACCTCCACAAGTTTTGGAAGTCATATAGGCAGCCGTAGTACTGCTTTTGGGTAATCAATCATTTTATAGACAGGCAACTGAGGCCCATAGATAAAAATACACAAAATAATCTTATAAACTAATACATTTAAAAAACCTTATTTAACTAAAACTAAACACGAATCGTTGACGGCGTCGTGTTCTGCTGCGTGGTGTCGTAACCGTCCTCGGAATCGTCGGTATACGACACCTTTCGGCCAAAACAACAACCCACGACAACCCTTGGTAAGACTAGCGGTCAGAATTGTTTCTCGCTAGCCGTAACGAAGGCGACGGTCAAAGATCTACAAATGATAGGCGGGACCAACGGATCAACGTACTTTCCGAGGCATGAAGGGATCTCCGCATTGTAACGAAACGTTACATGTATAATCATGTTTTGTTTATGCTTTGCATGCAAATCGACAACAGAATATAAACGAATGCTTTGTTCTTTGTTTGAGTACGACTTGGAACGCGCGGGGAACGTGCGGTGCGGGGCGAGTGCATGGACTTAGTATCAAGTCCATGGGCGAGAGTTCGCATGGAACGAATGATGTAAACGTGATTGCGCTCGCGCAGCTGACGCGAGTCCACGCCGAGTGCACGTATCGCTTTGCGTTGTAACATAGTGTACATAACATGTACACTACTACTACAACTACTATAAATAATAAATAAAAAATCAACTATTTTTAACTATTATTTAACTATACATACATAACTATAAAACTAAAATTGTACCTAGGTTGTAGTAGTGTAACAATCAAGTGACGCGGACAACCGCATTATTTTATATATACGGAGTAACAGGTTCCTCGTCGCGGCCCGCCACCCGGCCGCGCGCCGCGCGAGCGCGAGCGGGACGACATCACGTAGTCCGCAGCCAAACCTCTTGAGGCACGGACGCTGTCGCTCGGACTATTTCTACATTTGCTTACCGTCATTGCGAAATATAAGTAATAGACAATTTACACCATTCGAATATTTTATACTAAGTATCTTGAGACTGGATTGCTTCTTCATACTTCTAAATTAAAAGTTGTAATAACTATAAGTGACTGTGATTCCCAAACTTGGGTAAGTTATGCACAATTTTGTATAAAGATTCCTAACGGCCGTTACCTACCTATTTTTTTATTATATTATCTTGTGTTAATTTGAAGGTACGAGTCCGTCTAAATTTCGTAGCTTATTCCTATCCTGTGTGTAATGCTTTGCCTTTCTTTCACTATGTTCTTAGTATAATGTTTGTAACTGCCTCTGCTAGCGAACATGTATCTGCATTATAGATATAGATTCACGCTTAGAATTCTTCCCGCCTTATAAGCCCTAATTTGCCAATCTAGTTCTTGCCATGCATACCTAGCGTTTCCCGTGCACCCCTTATACCGGCAGCTTACTGATGTGGCCTTTGTCCCTAGGAATTACGTCACGGTTTTACTGACCGAAACCGTATGCTGGATCTGTCGCCTACAACACCTGAGTGGAGTGGCCGAGCTGACGGGGACTACGCCTGAAGGACGGGAGCTCGCCAGGGAAGTGTGGTAGGCTAGACAAGTGCGCAAGACCTAGGCAGAACCTTTCTTTTTTTTTTTAATATACCTACATATTTGTTAATTCTAAACCTAGTTTTATTTCTCTCTTGTACACGCCCTATAAACGTGACAATGAGTCTCAAGATACTTAGTATAAAATATTCGAATGGTGTAAATTGTCTATTACTTATATTTCGCAATGACGGTAAGCAAATGTAGAAATAGTCCGAGCGACAGCGTCCGTGCCTCAAGAGGTTTGGCTGCGGACTACGTGATGTCGTCCCGCTCGCGTTCGCGCGGCGCGCGGCCGGGTGGCGGGCCGCGACGAGGAACCTGTTACTCCGTATATATAAAATAATGCGGTTGTCCGCGTCACTTGATTGTTACACTACTACAATCTAGGTACAATTTTAGTTTTATAGTTATGTATGTATAGTTAAATAATAGTTAAAAATAGTTGATTTTTTATTTATTATTTATAGTAGTTGTAGTAGTAGTGTACATGTTATGTACACTATGTTACAGCGTCCTGTCGAGCGCCCTAGCAAAATTGACCGTAATTTAAATTTTAATCTTTTTCAATATTACAACAAGTTAACAAGTGCCAATTAAGACCCGTATTAATAAACGTAACTCAGCCCAAGAGACCGCACTTGATGTGAATGTTGAGATCCTGATCGTATTAATAAACGTGATTATTTATGTTCTCAAGTTGCGGATCAGGTTTACGTCATCAACTGAGTGATGGACTGATTAATAAACGAAACTCGACCCTTAAGTATACAACGGGCGCGGGTCCTTGAGATGCTATATCGTGAGTGCAGATAGTCCGTGACTTGAGGTGTGATTAGCGTGGCGCGAAACATGGAGTTTGAAAATATTTTGAGTGATATTAATTATTACTATGAAGTAGACTAGTATGACGATATTTTGTGGCCTTTGCGATTTCGTTCACCTAAAGTTTATATAAGGGATGCTTCAAATCTTTTAGAGTTACCTAGAGAAAATTTTAAAAAAACTATTCAGATTTGTTCAAGAGTCAGTGTTTCATTAAAAACTCATACGTAAAATATAATACAAAGGTTTTACAATTTCCACGGAAATAGCAGTCCTTTTAACTTAAAGGTTTAATGCAACAGCATTTCAGGTTAGTATGTAATATTTTGAAAATTAACTACCTAACGGAAATCCATTAATTCATAGGATAATGTACCTTACGTACTTTATTAATTTATATTTCAGCTTGTTTGTGGTGACCTAATACATTTATCACAACCTACGGCTTCAAATATCATAACCAGAGTATCAAAACTATTAGCCCTTCCTATTTTCCATTTTTAAACAATTTTACAAATTCGAGATGTTTGAGCTGGTAAACAAACAGATGTTTATGTTTTGTTTGTTTCCTTTTTTTTGACACTCACGCTACACATACACACTCCCACACACACATTCACACACACGCATTGCGTTATGTTGTTTATACTAATTGAGTTAAGTAGTAAACAATTTTGTCGTTGGGAAATAAATACGCAAGCAAATACCTTTTTAACAATTTAACGCTTTCTTGGGTAGCAACCAACATTATAACGTGTATTAGCGCTATTCATTAAAGATTTAATGAAATAAAAGTATTTCAATCTAAAAGTTTACATCTTTTGACATACCAATAACGAAATGCGACAAGTCTCATTCAAAACTTCGGTCAATGTGATGTCATCGTTCACGAGATCAAGCCATCAAGTACAGCTAGGTGAGGAGCTGATCTTGGTTACTGAGATACTGTATTTATGTGTCTATTAATAAGCATATAATCTTGAGATGCTGATGACGTCATAATGGCGTATCAAATGATAACGCACTTGAGTACGTTGTTGAGGGACGTTTATTAATATACAATACAATATCTTTATTTTCTCTCTTCACAAAGGTTCACATAGTTTTAATAAATATAATTGTAAGAATAACATTTTAACAAAATGCATAGTATATGCTCCTTTGTGAGAGACTGGCGTCCATACAAGGATACCCTGTGTGACGGATCCCCAGGCTCTCACCTCGAATTAAATGTAGTTTAATACAATACAATAGCTAATGTAACTCAGGCAACTGGTTAATTGCATAAGGTAAAAAAGCAGACAATTTAAACTTAATTAAAGTAAAAAAAAATATATATATAAATGGTGTAGTGTAATATGTGTGAAGTAGGTAAAGTGTCCAGTGAAGTGTGCAGGTGAACTTCCCATATTCTAACTTGGAACAAAATCACTGAAACTAACCTAAACCGCCACAAATCATAACGAATTCAATGAACACGTAATTGTTTACAAAAATAGCGATTAAGTTCAGTGTCATCCGCCGCGAACATCGCGGACGCGCTGCAGTGGCGCGGAAGCCCCATCAGCACCCGGAACGCGTTATTGTATTGAACACGCAGATCGCTGTATGTCCGCTGACAGGCTGCAGGTGTAAAAGGACTGAGAGTACGCTTTAAAAATCGCAACTTTGACAGTCCCCGTACACCGTGAAAACCGGCGGGCTAACATGTTGCAATGGACAGACTGCCCCTATCTAGCTGTTACTTTTAATAAATGTGTTGATTTGGGCTCTTTTCCTGACCTCATGAAGAGTAGTAAAGTCATACCTTTATTTAAATCAGGTAATAAAAATGACGTTGGCAATTTCAGACCTATTTCTATCTTACCTGCATTTAGCAAAATATTTGAAAAGTTAATACTCAAGCAATTGCTAAGACATTTTAATTTAAACAGCCTCCTTCATAATGAACAATATGGCTTTACAAAAGGTCGTTCGACTACAGATGCGGGTGTTGCACTGCTGAAACACATATTTGACGCATGGGAGAACTCGCAAAATGCTATTGGAGTTTTCTGTGATCTCTCCAAAGCCTTTGATTGCGTGGACCATGACACACTTTTGCGTAAACTGTGTCATTATGGTGTCCAAAATGAAGCTCTTAAAGTAATAAATTCTTATTTACATAATAGGTTCCAATGTGTAGATGTGAATGATGTAAAATCTTCCGGGTTACCAGTTCAGTTAGGTGTACCTCAAGGCTCAATACTGGGTCCATTCTTATTCTTAGTGTATATTAATGACTTACCATTTTATTTAAAGGGTATCTGTGACGTTGTATTGTTTGCAGATGACACCTCACTTCTTTTTAAAGTAAACAGGAATAGACAAGAGTTTGATGACGTAAACAGTGCACTCTCAATGGTCACGGATTGGTTTACGACGAATAACCTAGTTCTCAATGCCAAGAAAACGAAATGTATAAAGTTTGCCTTGCCAAATGTTAGGAATCTAGGTCCCAACATCGTCTTAGATAATGGGGTGCTTGAAACTGTAGACTCGGCAGTTTTTCTTGGTATAAAAGTAGATGCCAAACTTCAGTGGGGCCCTCATATATCGAGCCTAGCGGGCAGGCTCAGTTCGGCCGCCTACGCCGTCAGAAAAGTAAGACAATACACTGACGTTGATACAGCTCGATTAGTTTATTTTAGTTATTTTCATAGCGTTATGTCCTACGGTATTCTGCTGTGGGGCAAAGCCGCTGACATTCAAAATATATTCGTTCTTCAAAAACGAGCTGTTCGAGCTATTTACCAGCTTGGTGCCAGAGTTTCTCTGAGAGATTTTTTTAAAGATGTTGGTATTCTCACGGTGGCATCACAATTCATCTTCGCCAACATCTTATATATTAGGCAAAATATACACTTATACACTAAAAATAGTGATATTCACAATATTAACACCAGAAATAAGGACAAATTACGAGCTCCATTTCACCGGCTTCATAAGGTACATAACTCATTTGTTGGGCTTGGTATAACTTTTTATAACATGCTGCCCTCTTTTTTGCTAGATTTGCCTTTTAATGCGTTTAAAACTAAAGTAAAATCCACCCTTTGTTCTAAGGCATACTATTGTATCAATGACTAATTAAACGATAAGAATAGTTGGTCGCTGTGATTAACTCAAGACAATGTTTATGTTCTTTCTCCAGAATTAGCTTTCCTACTGACAGGTTATATGAGTTCATATAATTGATTATTTTTTATTTGACTGTATAAGTCAATGTAATTTAATTTAGTTAAATTTTAATTTATTAGTGACATAATCTACTCATTACAATGTGTGTTATAAGAGTTGTATTGCAATAAGTGGTTAGCTAGCGTCCTCGACTATTGATTATACTATTCTTGCCTGAGCAACCGGCAGCAAGCTCGTCATGCTCCCTTAGATGTCACTGCCTTCGGTAGCGTCGGGGGTCGGGTTGCCTCCTTCCCTCCAATATGGCGAGGGGGGTGATGGCTGATCTTTGCGTTATGCTCGTGAACGGGTGCTGCTTGTGGTGACTGGTCGTCTTGCTGATCATGGTTTTAATTGTTATTAGTAATTGTTTACTTATTTTACTTCGATGGGGCTAGTTTATCATTTCTCACTTCGAGCTACAGCAATTGCCTTATGTAAGCGGGCACGCCCTTTATGCCTGGAGGCTTTTATTTAGGTACTAGCGACCCGCCCCGGCTTCGCACAGGTGCAATATATACATATAAACCTTCCTCTTGAATCACTCTATCTATTTAAAAAAACCGCATCAAAATCCGTTGCGTAGTTTCAAAGATTTAAGCATACAAAGGGACATAGGGACAGAGAAAGCGACTTTGTTTTATACTATGTAGTGATTAAGTTCTATTTACATTTTTTTTATGTTGAAATTTTTATCTGCTTGAGTACAGTTTGTTCATTGTTTTGTTGATATACTGGCGCGTGCTAGCTAACGTATGGCAAGTGTGTAATTTAATCCAATGTTTTGTGTTTCGTAATGTTAATTACTTTGCATACGATTTGCATAGAATCAAGTTTATATAACTAAACAGACAGACGTGCTGCTGGGGAGTTTGTTCCACCACTTCTTCTTCCCAGCTAAAGCACTAGGAAGTGGTGACGGGCGGGCATTTTTGGGGGACTGTCTTATGTAACTTTGAAGTTCGAAAAGTGCTGATTTTCAGCCTAGTTTGAATAAATGACTTTTGATTTTGATTTTGAGACGCTCTGCGCTCCCTTTCGATGTCCACACTGTCCTTAACGTCCTCGGCGACCCAGTGGCCCAAATACTTAAATTGCTCGACTTTGTTTATAGCTGTACCACTTAGAGTGAAATTCGGAACGTATGTGTATCGCTTGTTGTCCGGCCTGAAAATCATTATTTCTTTTTTTCTCGCGTTATATTTGAGCCCATGAGCCACCGCGTGTGGCTCACAAATTCTCAGAAGCCTTCGTAAGGCACCGATCGATGGGCTCAGAAGCACCATATCGTCTGCGTAGCTGACGTTAACACCCTATGCCGGTACTGCTGAGCTCATCGATCAGTCGGTTGACGTACAGGTTGGAAAGGGTGGGAGAGGTCAGCCCCCCCGCCTCACCCCGCGTTCCAGCCCATACTCTCCCGAGAGACAGCCTGCCCATCTTACAAAATTATTTTGGTTGTTGTACTAATACCTAAATAAAAGTACAATTTCTCTAGGTAGACAAATTTCATCCCTTAATTTATCCCATAGAATATCGTACGATACAAGATCGAATGCTTTCGATAAGTCGAGGTAGCATGCATAGACTGGTCTTTCTACTAGTGTAAACTGTACAGTCTGCTAGAGGCACAGGATGGCACTCTCGGTGGAAAGCCCGGGCCTGAAACCGAACTGCGCGTCGTTTACATCTGATGTATCAATAGTTTTATTTTTGATGATTGGTACAACTATAGTACGCATTAGATTATCGGGCAGATAAGAGTGGCCTAAACACAGGGTAAAAAACATAGAAAGCACTCTGGATAGGTGTACACCTGCGTGTTGCAGGTGCTCGATGTTAAGGCTGTCGTGACCCGGGGATTTACCCCTCACCATACCTTTGATCACCGCACGCACTTCCTTCGAAGTAAAATGAACATTACGCTCACTACCTTCCTCAGCATCGAGCTCTTGCCGTGCCGGCCCCAGAGGCGAGTCCACTCTGGCACAGTGGTCACTGTCTCGGTGAGAGAACATAGTGGCGATGTCACTAGGCTCGTGCACTCCCGCCACGCTGGCGGGGAAGCCCGGCTTATGATTCATTTTATTGGTGTTTTCCCAGAACTGACCGAATTTCTTGTTTAAGTGAAGTTCAGCAATAATATCCATTTTTATTTGTTGTTGATTATTCTGATACCACTTTAGTTTTGATTTAAAAGCGCGCCTAGTTTCGCACATATCAATATAAAGACGGCCAGCCCCGGGCTTACCCCCATACAACCAAGCCTGAAAACATAGCCGAGCCCTCTCATGAGCGCCGCGGACGTGCCTATTTATTTATATTTATTTATTTAACACTTCAAGCACAAAGTACAGAGGCGGACTTAATGCCATAGGCATTTTGTACCAGTCAACCTTTGGGTGATGCAGAGACAAACAGTGTTAGGTGTAAATATATCTCCCCGGTCGGGACGGAGAATGGAACCGGCGAGAGATGTCGTGCGGTGTTCCACAGGGATCGGTTCTGGGGCCGGCCTTGTGGAATATCGGTTACGACTGGGTGCTGCGCGCCGACTTCCCTAGCGGTGTCAGCGTAGTCTGCTACGCTGACGACACGCTGGTACTGGCACAAGGGAGGTCGCACGAGGCGGCGGCCGAAAACATGACACGCGGGGTTGCGATAGTCGTGGAGAGGATCCGGCAATTGGGTCTCGAGGTGGCATTGCACAAGTCCGAGGCCATGTGTTTTCATGGGCCTCGGAATGCGCCACCGTCGGGATCCCTACTGACGGCGGGAGGGGTTTCCATCGGCGTCGGGTCGACGCTGAAGTACCTGGGACTCGTCCTCGACAGCCGGTGGAACTTCGTGGAGCATTTCCGACGTTTGGCCCCCAAACTGGAACGGACCGGGGCTGCCTTCAAGCGGCTCCTGCCCAACCTGGGGGGTCCAAACGCCTCCTGCCGGAGGCTCTACGCGGGGGTCGTGCGGTCCATGGCCCTTTACGGGGCCCCGGTGTGGGCGCGTTCTCTGAGGCGGCAAGCCGCCCGCTACCTGAACGCGCCCCAAAAGGGGATAGCCCTAAGGCTAGTCCGGGGGTACCGCACGATCTCCGGTGAGGCGGCGAGCCTCCTTGCCGGATTGCCGCCATGGGATCTGGAGGCTATAGTCCTCGCGCGCCTTCACGAATGGCGCGCGGAGGCACTACGTCGGGGGGAAACTCCGCTGCCGCGGCAAATCGCCGCTCAGCGGACAGACCTCCGGCTCGATCTCATGGTGACATGGAGAGAGCGACTGTCGCAACCCCGTGCAGGGCACGCCACCATAGTGGCGATAAGTCCCCTCTTTGAGGAGTGGCTAGGGAGGCGCCACGGCGCCCTCACCTTCCGCCTGACGCAGGTCCTCACCGGACACGGTTGTTTCGGGAGGTTCCTGCACCGAATCGGGCGGGCGGAAACGCCCGGGTGTTTCCATTGTGAGGATCGTCCGGAGGACACGGTGCAGCACACTGTGGAGGTCTGCCCCGCTTGGGCGGAGCAGCGCCGTGTCCTCGTAGAGGCGATTGGCGGCGGCGATCTCTCGCGCCTGGCCCTGGTTCAAGCCATGGTCCGGAGCGAGAGGGAATGGGAAGCCGTCACCTCCTTCTGCGAAGCAGTCATGCTAGTGAAGGAGGTGGCGGAACGTGAGAGGGAAAGAGCCTCACGTCCCAGCCGCCGCGGGAGACGCCCTGGGCGTCGGGGGTCACGTGGTGGCCCCCGGCCACCGTAGGCGCGGGCCTGTGGACGGCGAGTTATGGGCTAGCTCACCGTCCGGCCGTCTTATGACGACAGGCCGTGTCGACGGCGCGTTCGTGTTCCACGCGCGCCTCAAAGAGATGTCAGCAACCACGTAGGGGTCCGCACGGGCCGATGCCTGCCAGGGCTGCGGGACTGTTCGAAAGAGATACCGCGGCCCTGGAACATAAAGGGCAAAGAAGGAACATGGATGGGTTTTAGTCAGTACAAGTCTGACACTCCCTTCCGCTCCGCCCCGAGCGGGGGGGTCATTTGATGATTTCCCATCCTAAAAAAAAAAAAAAAAAAGGTGTAAATATATCTGCAAAAATTCCACCATTCCTATTCCACCCGGTAATGTGTTTACCTCTACGCTTCTCGATAACATTATAACTACATATAGCGGCCTCCGACGGTATGCAAATAATCTCGTCATACATGTTATCTAACAGAATTTTATGACTTTTGTTACAACACTTATTATCTGAGTAGCTTCTTAATTCTGAAGGAAAATCAATTTCACGAAGTCTAGAGTGACATACATTTTTAAATTTCGATATCTGAGTCGAGTCACGTTCACCCCAGACTATTCTATTTATACAAACAGTAGGTAAACAAATCTTAGGCTTAAGTAAATTAATATTACATCGTATGGACACAGGGTAATGATCAGACCAATAAGTATCATATAACACAGAGGCCGCGGACACGGAGTGCCGCGCGGCACCTGTCACAAGACAGTGGTCGAGCCAGCGCCGACAGCCGTGCGCATCACTGAGAAACGTATGACTGTCCAACGGCATCAATTCCAGGTCAACACAGGACCATGATTGTTCCGCACAAAAATTTAAGAGTTCAGTAGCAAATGACTCACCGGGGTGCGCGTTGTCAGGGGACTCCTAACATAAACACCGACTCCACATTGTGACTGTCAGTTATGGCTGTCATTTCACTGAGACACTCTGTGAATTCCACTAAGTTTTCATTGGATTCGGTAGGCATATACACAGATAATATCAAGATGGTACGATCACTGAGCTCGATTTTTATCGCGGCGAGACGCACACACTTCGGGTACCGTCGGAAACGCCACCTTTCTCCACAGTAGGGCAACTCCACCGTAGGGCCTACCGCGCAAGACCCCTGCCGCGATATCCACTGCAGAAGTCCCCGTGCAGGCGAAGTCGTCGTCTATCGCGGCCAGGTACCCGAGGTCGTGTGGCATTAGCCACGTCTCCTGTAGCGCCACAACGTCAGCCGAGCGACAAAGCTGCCGCACATGTTCCACTGATCTTATCACGTTTTTGCTATTAAAACTTATCAAGTTGATGTTATTCATAAAAAAGTGCTGCCAATATTCTCGCTAGTCACACGGACATTTTCCTTATCTTGTCTGATAATGTTTATAAATCGACGATAGGCTACCCCCTTTGGCCAAAAGTCGTCACTCAGGAAATTTTTTAACGAACATTTAGGTACGAATATTTTGTATGATTCGATTGACACGCCTTTCGCCACATTATAAATATACACGGGAACCTTAGTTTCCGCTGCCATAAAATTGCTTCCAGAATAAGCTGCTGCAAATGGGAGAATGTCGTCTGGAATCGGACACAGATGGTAAAATTTTATTTTACGATGAATTTTCTCATCCAGTGGCTACAGAAGACGAACTAATCATGCACGTTTTCCCCAATTTGGAGGTTTATGTAAATAATGAAGAGTAGTTGTGTGAGAGGGCAGTGCTATCGCCAAAGAAAAAGTTTGTCAACAAAATAAACAAAAAAAGTTTTAGACATGATCGTCAGCGATTAAAAAGTATTCATATCCATAGACACTGTGATGGCTAATGACGATAGTACTGCCTAGCGTTGAATTTCTTAACTCCCTGGAGTTAACAGGCGTACCGTCCCATAAACTGGAGCTTAAAGTTGGCGTTCCAGTTCTGCTGATGCGAAACCTTGATGCACCCAGACTGTGCAACGGCACCAGGCGTCGTATCAGAGCTGGGCAGTAATATTACAAAAGCCACCATTATAACAGAAGCAGCTAAAGGAGAGAGCGTTTTAATTCCCCGCATACCACACCATACCACCATACACCACCATACTGGGTCAAATAAATTAAATGTTAAATAGTGTAATTGGCTTCGAACGTTATATTTAAAAAAAATATATAAAAAAATACCCATTGTTCCAAATACAGGGACGTTTGGCGTTGTCCGTTCAAATATAACGATACTCTATACAGATAGTATAAAAGACATTAATTTGTCGAACGACTCGTGTCGTGCTCGATGATTTACGTGAAGTATACACATTGTGCGTGTATGCGCGTGCGGACGTACAAAAGAAACGCGGCGGACGTGTCAAAACACACGCGCTCGCGACTCTTCGGTCTGTGATAGCATTACCAGGACCAGTGAGGGTTGCGATGCGTCATGTCGCTCATTTCTTGACCTAACGTGTGGCACACGCGCTATTGTTGTATGTTTCATTAAACGTTTACTCGTCGTTCTCGTGAGCTCGAGTTCCCAATCCGGCACCAAGCCGTGGAACGCGCCGCTTTTTTTTATGATGTTAATTTTTTTGCTAGGCTGATGAAAAGCAATAGATGAGCTGATCAGCTCATCTATCGCTTTCCATCAGGCTACTTCGCGAACAAGAGCAGGCTCAGGAAGTAATAAAAATTCTTATTAAACAGTGACGACATGTAAATTATTTATTTCATTAGTTACGGTGATGCAAAGAAGTAGCTCCGCTTAGCAGGCTCGCTGGATCTGAAGTTACATGACGATGACTAATGTGGTCTTCTGCGCCGCCTACAGGTACTCGCTGCGACGGCATGTTATTATTCCACTAGAAACATATAAAAGAAGCACTGTACTAAAAGTCACGTGTAAACGAGTCGGTGAGGAACTAGCAGAGAGTGTAAATTTTTTTTCAAAGATTTAGTGCTGGGAATGGGAAGCCGTCGCCACCTTCTGCGAAGCAGTCACGCTAGCGAAGGTGGTGGCGGGACGTGAGAGGGAAAGAGCCTCCCGTCCCAACTGCCGCGGGGGACGCCCCGGGCGTCGGGGGCCACGTTGTGGCTCCCGGCCTCCGTGGGCCCGGGCCTGTGGACGGTGAGCAATGGGCTAGCTCGCCGTCTGTCGGTCTTATGACGACAGGCCGTGTCGACAGTGCGTTCGTGTTCCACGCGCGCCTCAAAGAGATGTCAGCACACAGGAAGGGGTCCGCAAGGGCCGATGCCTGCCAGGGCTGCGGGACTGTTCGAAAGAGACCGCGGCCCTGGAACACAAAGGGCAAAGAAGGAACATTGATGGGTTTTAGTCAGTACAAGTCTGACGTTCCCTTCCACTCCGCCCAGAGTGGGGGTCCTTTGATGATTTCCCATCCGAAAAAAAAAGATTTACTGTTCTTTTCTGTCTTGTATGGATCAGAATGTTGGGCCAGACTGAGTTGAGAATGCTAAGGGGGATGTGTGATGGTTCAGAATAAGTAACTGAATCGATTCGAATCAATTTTAAACTATGTTATATTTTTTCCCAAATATATTTAAAAAAGGTTACAAGTTGGACACCGAGCGACACTAAGTACCTATCGCAATCATTTATGTACCTACTGTCAAATTAGTATTATCAATGAGCTGGAGGCGCGCGTGGTGACCATGTTTTTGTGCGGACAACCAGGTAACAGAACAAGCTTATAACTTGTGTGATTTTTCATGATTCAGTTTTCAAATTTTGTACAGAGATTCTATACATAAAAATACTTGACACGTGTTTCAGGTTTCGCATATACTAAAACTAATGTTGTATAGGAACTGACGCGATCAGCTGATCAACATGTATGGTAAAAATAAAAAAAAGTTATGATTATCCAAGTCATAGAGAAAAGTTGTTCATTATCATGCTCTGAGCACCACACGATAAGTTGTGAGTTTATTATTATTGTTACACCGCGTATATTGCACAAGGATTCTTACTGATGGTAATTCTCGTAGCAGAAACACATCTTGGGCACGGATCTCCTGAAGTGCTCGCAGCGGCAATTAGGCATACATTGAAAGTCCGCGTCGCACAACGCTCGCTGTACCAGCTCCGATTCTGGAAGGAACCGTTACTCCATGTTAACTTCTCAACTCAACTTAAAGCTAGCTCATGCCCGCGGCTTCACCCGCGTGGATCTGGATAGAAAGTGACCTATGTGTTATTCTAGGTTATAAACTATCTGTGTGTTTTCATCAAGATCGGTAGCAGTTTTTGCGTGAAAAGAGGAACAAACATTCATACCTCCAAATCATATATCCTCACAAATTTTCGCATGTCTGTATATGTTACGGCTAAAAGTCGAAGTAAGGTTACACCTAGTTCTAGCCGGCTAAACGTCGGTGCGGTCGGTAACAGTTGTGTATGCATTTTATTGCTAGGACACACCGACCAAATCGATTAGATTAGGATAGAACCGTGACTAACCGCGCGCGAGCCGAGCGAGCGCAGCGAGCGGAGCCAGCGACCTCTACATCCAAATTAGTTGCCTGTTCTAACCGAAGATAAGTAGGATACATCTAAGTTTAACCGGCTGCACCTAGTTTTACCCAGCTAAAACTAGGTGTAGCCGCTCTTCGGCTATTAGGCGTAACATATACACACATACATACCTACTTTTTGTACATAGTAAGATAGGATTAAGCGCAGAATGTCCAATTCGCAAAATGTCCAGCGGTTCGCAAAATGTCCAGTTCGCAGAATGTCCAGTTCGCAGATTGTCCAGTTCGCAGATTGTCCAATTTGCAAAATGTCCAGCGGTCGCAGAATGTCCAATATTCATCATAACGTTGTTCCCCCATCAATCACTTATTGAATCCAGAGTTGGGCTTTAATCAAAAACGCTAATTACGGAAAAGTTATTGATTACGTCCGAAAAAAAAATTGGTCTAAAATCTCTTTGCTTTACACAAAGAGATTAGAGAAGTTTTTTCTTGTATTTCTTTGAATAATTTTTTGATGCTGTTAGATTTCCAATATTTTTTTTTTATATTGACGTCTTTTACATTTCTTTTTTTCTCCTTTTTTCTGTTGAAATGTTTCTCCAAACAGTAATAGAGAAGTATGGAAGAAGACATACTGCGCGGACAATAACAATAACTTTTCCGTAATTAGCGTTTTTGATTAAAGCCCAACTCTGGCTTCAATAAGTGATTGATGGGGGAACAACGTTATGATGAATATTGGACATTCTGCTACCGCAGGACTTTTTGCGAATTGGACATTCTGGGCCTAAACGAGTAAGATAGACCAGTTCCCGGCACTTTTGAATAGTCAACCTACTTACAGTCCAGCCACACGCATGATAACTGTGAAAAGACAGCAGTTGCCCATTCAAAAGTGTAGGAGAAGAATAGGCAAGAAACCCCATGGACACTCGTTTCAAATTTAATCGTTAAGGTAATCCGGTGCAGAACCAAATTAGTCGACATAGCTTGCAGAATAAGTAAGCTGAAGTGGCAATGGGCCAGCTATACCAGCCGTAGAACCGTAGGATAGACGTGGTTTCAAACTCAAACTCAAAGCATTTATTTCAATTAGACCATCACAGGCACTTTTGAATGTCAAATAAACCAAAAAAAAAGCGAAGCTACAGTCACAGTCACAAGGCATGATAACTTGAGAAAGTACTGTAGTTGCACGTTCCAAAGCGTAGTTCTCTATGAAGAAGAATGGGCAAGAAACTCCATGGACACTCTTTTAAATCAAAATATTCTTACAAAATCTTGGTTACATCGTTCATGTTGAGATTATACATATATGTGAGAACGATGTAGAAAGACGTGCACTTTAAGAGCGACCAGAGTAAAAGATAAAAACAACAATGAAAAAATAAAGTAATTAGAATAAACCGTGGCAGCTAAGAGATGACCAGTCCCAACTGACAGCGCCATTCAACTCAACCATATTGAAGGGAATTAAATGACCCGACACACCCGCCATCATCAGCGAGACATTTGAGTGAGCATGACATTCTCTCAGCCACCAAGGCACATTCAAGTCAATGAAAGATTGCAAAATGGAAATTGTGGCCTTACAGTACATAGTACTCACACATGTGATATGCAATTATATAATACTAACTTATGGAATCTATACAAAGCAAGGATATTTTACAATCTTCTGCAACTTCCACAATAATTTATCATGGTAATCAATTAGTTTGCATATGGCTGTGGAGTAGCAAATTGTTGCTTCAATATGTGAACAAAATGTAGAGATAGAAAAGAAAAAAAAAAACAATTAAAAACTTTAAAAATTTTAGGTTACTTAACCATAATAGAAAGTCTACATGGTGGTACTCACATTTATAAAAACTGAAATAATGCTTCTAATTTATATAAGACAATGGTAATCAAGGTAACTAAGTTTCCAAAGGCGAAAGAGAAAAAATAAAATAAACAACTAGAGGGGGAGCATCTCTTCCAAACATTAAAATCTTAGTTCGTGAGCCCAAGTGTCTGTGGAGCAGGACCAGCATTAAGCCAAGCATTTTTATCTACAATATAGTCTTCCAACTTATAATATGCTCGCTTACATAGTGTGCGTTTTATGTATGTTTTAAATTTCTTTTCATTAAGTTGTAGAATGTCAAGTGGTATTTTATTGTAACATTTTACACAGTACCCCATAAAAGAAGTGCGTACTTTTGACAATCTGAAACGTGGCTGATCTAATTTGTCCTTATTTCTAGTATTAACATTATGCCTGTCGCTTATTTTACTAAAAAGATGTATGTTTTTCCGAACATACATAATGTTTTCATAAATATATTGACTAGGTATCGTCATGATGTTAATTTGTTTGTTTTGAGTGGAGACCGCGAATCGGCAAGCTTAAGGTGGGACACCCTCAAGCAGACGATCTCCGAAGGGTGGCTGGTAGCAATTGGATGAGAATTACTGAGAAGTGAGTTGAGTGGCGTGCGATTGAAGAGGCCTATGTCCAGCAGTGGACTGCTTCCAATTCGCAAAATGTCCAGCGGTTCGCAAAATGTCCAGTTCGCAGAATGTCCAGTTCGCAGAATGTCCAGTTCGCAGATTGTCCAATTTGCAAAATGTCCAGCGGTCGCAGAATGTCCAATATTCATCATAACGTTGTTCCCCCATCAATCACTTATTGAATCCAGAGTTGGGCTTTAATCAAAAACGCTAATTACGGAAAAGTTATTGATTACGTCCGAAAAAAAAATTGGTCTAAAATCTCTTTGCTTTACACAAAGAGATTAGAGAAGTTTTTTCTTGTATTTCTTTGAATAATTTTTTGATGCTGTTAGATTTCCAATTTTTGTATTGACGTCGTTTACATTTCTTTTTTTCTCCTTTTTTCTGTTGAAATGTTTCTCCAAACAGTAATAGAGAAGTATGGAAGAAGACATACTGCGCCGACAATAACAATAACTTTTCCGTAATTAGCGTTTTTGATTAAAGCCCAACTCTGGCTTCAATAAGTGATTGATGGGGGTGACAACGTTATGATGAATATTGGACATTCTGCTACCGCAGGACTTTTTGCGAATTGGACATTCTGGGCCTAAACGAGTAAGATAGACCAGTTCCCGGCACTTTTGAATAGCCAACCTACCTACAGTCCAGCCACAGGCATGATAACTGTGAAAAGACAGCAGTTGCCCATTCAAAAGTGTAGATCTCATGGAGAAGAATAGGCAAGAAACCCCATGGACACTCGTTTCAAATTTAATCGTTAAGGTAATCAGGTGCTGAACCAAATTAGTCGACATAGCTTGCAGAATAAGTAAGCTGAAGTGGCAATGGGCCGTGGTTTTGAGTGGAGACCGCAAGCTTAAGGTGGGACACGCTCAGGCAGACGATCTCCGAAGGGTGGCTGGTAGCAATTGGATGAGAATTACCGAGAAGTGAGTTGAGTGGCGTGCGATTGAAGAGGCCTATGTCCAGCAGTGGTCTGCTGCAGCCTGCTGATGATGATGAAGGGAAAAATAAGTTGGCTTACTTACCTGTCAGTGCAGATACTTTGGCTACAAATATTACGACTGCGAACAGTGCTACCAACCACTTCATGATGCTGTATATTTTGTATCCTTGGTGAGACACGGACCAAGCTGCTGGTTTTATATTGTATTTTCAATTATTTACGCCTTAATGATACATTTCTAGACGATGTTATTACTAAACGATGTTATTGCTACAAGCTTTGTTATTTTTATCGATTTAAATTCACCAATGCGGTACTCATTGGTGAATGGAAGAAACTGTTTGTTTGTTCGTTACTTTTCCGGTTGAAACTCATCGTCTGAACTATTTTGGGGTGAGCGACTGCCTATCTAACCTCCACAAGTTTTGGAAGTCATATAGGCAGCCGTAGTACTGCTATTGGGTAATCAATCAATCAATCATTTTATAGACAGGCAACTGAGGCCCATAGATAAAAATACACAAAATAATCTTATAAACTAATACATTTAAAAAACCTTATTTAACTAAAACTAGACACGAATCGTTGACGGTGTCGTGTTCTGCTGCGTGGTGTCGTAACCGTCCTCGGAATCGTCGTTATACGACATCTTTCGGCCAAAACAACAACCCACGACAACCCTTGGTAAGACTAGCGGTCAGACGGGTTTCTCGGTAGCCGTAACGAAGGCGACGGTCAAAGATCTACAAATGATAGGCGGGACCAACGGATCAACGTACTTTCCGAGGCATGAAGGGATCTCCGCATTGTAACGAAACGTTACATGTATAATCATGTTTTGTTTATGCTTTGCATGCAAATCGACAACAGAATATAAACGAATGCTTTGTTCTTTGTTTGAGTACGACTTGGAACGCGCGGGGAACGTGCGGTGCGGGGCGAGTGCATGGACTTAGTATCAAGTCCATGGGCGAGTGTTCGCATGGAACGAATGATGTAAACGTGATTGCGCTCGCGCAGCTGACGCGAGTCCACGCCGAGTGCACGTATCGCTTTGCGTCCTGTCGAGCGCCCTAGCAAAATTGACCGTAATTTAAATTTTAATCTTTTTCAATATTACAACAAGTTAACAAGTGCCAATTAAGACCCGTATTAATAAATGTAACTCAGCCCAAGAGACCGCACTTGATGTGAATGTTGAGATCCTGATCGTATTAATAAACGTGATTATTTATGTTCTCAAGTTCCGGATCAGGTTTAAGTCATCAACTGAGTGATGGACTGATTAATAAACGAAACTCGACCCTTAAGTATACAACGGGCGCGGGTCCTTGAGATGCTATATCGTGAGTGCAGATAGTCCGTGACTTGAGGTGTGATTAGCGTGGCGCGAAACATGGACATTGAAAATATTTTGAGTGATATTAATTATTATTACTACAGGAAACGGGATATTTACCATGTTTACTATAACTTCAGTTTATCCGTGATCATGGTGCTTGCAACAGCGCCGGAATATCGGGAACTCAACAAAAATAGTAAACATGGTAAATATCCCGTTTCCTGTAGTAATAATGTTAGTGACCATGATAGTTTAAAATCTGATATTAATTATTACTATGAAGTAGACTAGTATGACGATATTTTGTGGCCTTTGCGATTTCGTTCACCTAAAGTTTATATAAGGGATGCTTCAAATCTTTTAGAGTTACCTAGAGAAAATTTAAAAAAACAATTCAGATTTGTTCAAGAGTCAGTGTTTCATTAAAAACTCATACGTAAAATATAATAACATAGGTTTTACAATTTCCACGGAAATAGCAGTCCTTTTAACTTAAAGGTTTAATGCAACAGCATTTCAGGTTAGTATGTAATATTTTGAAAATTAACTACCTAATACGAACGGAAATCCATTAATTCATAGGATAATGTACCTTACGTACTTTATTAATTTATATTTCAGCTTGTTTGTGGTGACCTAATACATTTATCACAACCTACGGCTTCAAATATCATAACCAGAGTATCAAAACTATTAGCCCTTCCTATTTTCCATTTTTAAACAATTTTACAAATTCGAGATGTTTGAGCTGGTAAACAAACAGATGTTTATGTTTTGTTTGTTTCCTTTTTTTTGACACTCACGCTACACATACACACTCCCACACACACATTCACACACACGCATTGCGTTATGTTGTTTATACTAATTGAGTTAAGTAGTAAACAATTTTGTCGTTGGGAAATAAATACGCAAGCAAATACCTTTTTAACAATTTAACGCTTTCTTGGGTAGCAAGCATTATAACGTGTATTAGCGCTATTCATTAAAGATTTAATGAAATAAAAGTATTTCAATCTAAAAGTTTACATCTTTTGACATACCAATAACGAAATGCGACAAGTCTCATTCAAAACTTCGGTCAATGTGATGTCATCGTTCACGAGATCAAGCCATCAAGTACAGCTAGGTGATTAGCTGATCTTGGTTACTGCGATACTGAGATTATGTGTCTATTAATAAGCATATAATCTTGAGATGCTGATGACGTCATAATGGCGTATCAAATGATAACGCACTTGAGTACGTTGTTGAGGGACGTTTATTAATATACATGACGGAGGTTCGTTATCAGTGGGTCGCGACATCGTCAATAAAACTCACAAAACCTTCGTTTACACTTTTAATTACTTGCTAACACGCACTCAATACAAAATAATCAAAGATGCCTGAGATATGGCTCGATTAAGAATTTAGGAACGCGGGAAGTTTAGCGCGGAGTAACGAACGTCTACCCAGACTGCCGGACCGATTCAAAAGTGCCCTCTCTCAACTGTCACCGCACACGTGTACTACCCCCGTTACAGGTTAGCCAACCTACCTGTCAACGTCAGTACCTGTCAGTGTCGAATACCTGATTACACTTCCGGATCGACACTTGACTCGATTATTCGCTCAGTGTCGCCATTACTCCACGCTAACCATCCCCAAGTTATTACTTGACGTTCCCAAACATTAGTTGTCAAATCTAACTACATAGTTCCTCCAGTGAGAGATAGATGGCGCTGATCTAGACCGACTGATATGCGTCGACGCTTCGACACGGCCGTCCTGATGATCACACGTCCTCGTGTGGAGTACCTGAAATGGAAGAAAATTCTCGGACAGTACTCGTACTAGTCGTTCGGCCATTCCTGGCCCAAGCGGGTGGGGAATAAAACGTATTCTGATCAAAATCATTACAGGTTCTAATGAAAATCATAACAAACTCTTTCTCTCAAAGCTGACATGTCGAACAACGCCCATACTCATTCAAATAATAGGAAACTCATTAAAATATTGCAGTGCTCATACTCTGACCTCCATCCGGTCTTCAACATCACGCTTATAACCTCCATCCGGTCATAAGCATCAAACCAATCGACCTCCATCCGGTCTTCAACACGTAACCTCTATCCGGTTACCTCCACATGTAACCTCCATACGGTTACAAACAACACCATCAAGATAATCATTTCGAGCCATTCAAAATAATTTTTAAAGTAGGTTTGTTCAACATGTTACTTCATTTTTCCTATAACGTTACAGATTATAAGAAAACTCTTACTATGCTAGGTACTCTAAATGTTGAGTTGACTACTTAGTATTCAAATAGTCTTCTCGAAAGACTGCAAGATACTCACTAACTCTGCTCTACGTTCCGCCGGTACATCAGTATCGATAGAGTTCCAGTCAATTTCAGGAGTTCGCTCTACATCACAAGAAGCAATAAAAGGATACCTAAAGATCATAATTCGGTCAGTAGTCATCTGAACAGTCAAACCATGTTCTAGAATCTCACGTCCAATCATAATACCATAACGTAGAAAATGATCAGGCAATACATGAAAACAAATCTCAATACTAATGTCATCAATCTCTACCAAAGCCAAAATCTGTATCGTAGAGTTACGGAAGTCTGCCCTATCCCAGTCATAGTCACAGTCTCATCAATACGCTTTCCTTTAAATTTACAGGCTACAGATTCTTTAATTAAAGAACACTCTGCACCAGAGTCGTAATGAAATGAAAATTGCTCACCGGAGTGACGTAGAGTCCCAGTCGGCGCGTTCAGGAGGCAAAGGTCAACCCTCTTTTCATTGACAGGCTTGGATGACCCGGAGTCGGCGCTGCTCCTCTCATTGCGCCGTGGGCAGCTCGATGCGTAGTGGCCTTGCGCGTGGCAGTGGAAGCAGGTGATCCCGGATGCATGAGACTTCGCAGTGGTCGTTGAACCCCTTCCGTTGCCATTGCCGTGGTTGTGGTGCTTCGGCGTAGCTTGAGTATCCTGTTTCACGTCCTTGCGGTAGCAGTGCACGGATTTGTGACCCAGCTTGCCGCAGATAAAACACTTCAGAGGCTTCACAGTACTATTCACTTTGTACCGCTTTTCAGGGGCATCGCGGTGATCGCTAGGTAGCTTTCTCTTCATAAAAGAAAGCGCTTGCAGCTCTTGCTGTAGCTGGCCACGTGTCTGAATATCGGTCGTGAAAGATAGGCGTTGCACACGGCGATCGAATTGAGAAATGTGAGCCAATATAGTAGCAATAGCCAAACGTTCGGTACTAAGGCCATTCCATCTCGCCATGATCGATGTCATTATACTAGCAGCGTAGGAAGCAAGACACTCGTTTTCTTTGGGCCTGCTACTTTGCAAATCAATCAGAAACGAAGCAATAGTAGTGGAAGTATCGTACCTTGAAATAAAAAGTCACTTAAAATCGGTCCACGTCATCCCAGGAAACGACACGGTAGATAGCCAGGTTGAAGCTCCTCTCTTCACGGCGCGGCTTAGAGCGAATATAAGCGGGGCGCCATGTTGGTCTTGGTCCGTCAAGCACATCTCTGCAGTCATCACCCAAGCACGTGCATCCACATCTTGTTTCTCAGGATCGAAATCCGGTAAACGAAAGCCATGTGACGACGTAGTGGGTGTTTTCGTGGCTTGAATCAGCGTCAGAACATTGCGGTTCTGTTGTTCCAACAAACGCATCCATTTTTCGTCGCTAGCGTCTTCATTTTGAACACGTGGGTCGTCGTGGTCCAATCCCACTTCTGATGACGGAGGTTCGTTATCAGTGGGTCGCGACATCGTCAATAAAACTCACAAAACCTTCGTTTACACTTTTAATTACTTGCTAACACGCACTCAATACAAAATAATCAAAGATGCCTGAGATATGGCTCGATTAAGAATTTAGGAACGCGGGAAGTTTAGCGCGGAGTAACGAACGTCTACCCAGACTGCCGGACCGATTCAAAAGTGCCCTCTCTCAACTGTCACCACACACGTGTACTACCCCCGTTACAGGTTAGCCAACCTACCTGTCAACGTCAGTACCTGTCAGTGTCGAATACCTGATTACACTTCCGGATCGACACTTGACTCGATTATTCGCTCAGTGTCGCCATTACTCCACGCTAACCATCCCCAAGTTATTACTTGACGTTCCCAAACATTAGTTGTCAAATCTAACTACATAGTTCCTCCAGTGAGAGATAGATGGCGCTGATCCAGACCGACTGATATGCGTCGACGCTTCGACATACAATACAATATCTTTATTTTCTCTCTTCACAAAGGTTCACATAGTTTTAATAAATATAATTGTAAGAATAACATTTTAACAGAATGGTTAGTATATGCTCCTTTGTAAGAGTTTGGCGTCCATACTAGGATACCCTGTGTGACGGATCCTCAGGCTCTCACCTCGAATTAAATGTAGTTTAATACAATACAATAGCTAATGTAACTCAGGCAACTGGTTAATTGCATAAGGTAAAAAAGCAGACAATTTAAACTTAATTAAAGTAAAAAAAAAAAAAAAATATAAATGGTGTAGTGTAATATGTGTGAAGTAGGTAAAGTGTCCAGTGAAGTGTGCAGGTGAACTTCCCATATTCTAACTTGGAACAAAATCACTGAAACTAACCTAAACCGCCACAAATCATAACGAATTCAATGAACACGTAATTGTTTACAAAAATAGCGATTAAGTTCAGTGTCATCCGCCGCGAACATCGCGGACGCGCTGCAGTGGCGCGGAAGCCCCATCAGCACCCGGAACGCGTTATTGTATTGAACACGCAGATCGCTGTATGTCCGCTGACAGGCTGCAGGTGTAAAAGGACTGAGAGTACGCTTTAAAAATCGCAACTTTGACAGTCCCCGTACACCGTGAAAACCGGCGGGCTAACATGTTGCAATGGACAGACGCTCTGCGCTCCCTTTCGATGTCCACACTGTCCTTAACGTCCTCGGAGACCCAGTGGCCCAAATACTTAAATTGCTCGACTTTGTTCAGAGCTGTACCACTAAGAGTGAATTCGGAACGAATGTGTCGCTTGTTGTCCGGCCTGAAAATCATTATTTCACTCTTTTTCGCGTTATATTTGTGTCCATGAGCCACCGCGTACGACTCACAAATTCTCAGAAGCCTTCGTAAGGCACCGATCGATGGGCTCAGAAGCACCATATCGTCTGCGTAGCTGATGTTAACACCCTATGCCGGTACTGCTGAGCTCATCGATCAGTCGGTTGACGTACAGGTTGGAAAGGGTGGGAGAGGTCAGCCCCCCCCGCCTCACCCCGCGTTCCAGCCCATACTCTCCCGAGAGACAGCCTGCCCATCTTACAAAATTATTTTGGTTGTTGTACTAATACCTAAATAAAAGTACAATTTCTCTAGGTAGACAAATTTCATCCCTTAATTTATCCCATAAAATATCGTACGATACAAGATCGAATGCTTTCGATAAGTCGAGGTAGCATGCATAGACTGGTCTTTCTACTACTGTAAACTGTACAGTCTGCTTGAGGCACAGGATGGCACTCTCGGTGGAAAGCCCGGGCCTGAAACCGAACTGCGCGTCGTTTACATCTGATGTATCACTAGTTTTATTTTTGATGAATCACTAGTTTTATTTTTGATGAATCACTAGTTTTATTTTTGATGATTGGTACAACTATAGTACGCATTAGATTATCGGGCAGATAAGAGTGGCCTAAACACAGGGTAAAAAACATAGAAAGCACTCTGGATAGGTGTACACCTGCGTGTTGCAGGTGCTCGATGTTAAGGCTGTCGTGACCCGGGGATTTACCCCTCACCATACCTTTGATCACCGCACGCACTTCCTTCGAAGTAAAATGAACATTACGCTCACTACCTTCCTCAGCATCGAGCTCTTGCCGTGCCGGCCCCAGAGGCGAGTCAACCCTGAAATAGTGGGAGAACATAGTGGCGATGTCACTAGGCTCGTGCACTCCCGCCACGCTGACGGGGAGGCCCGGATTATGATTCATTTTATTGGTGTTTTTCCAGAACTGACCGAATTTCTTGTTTGAGTGAAGTTCAGCAATTATATCCATTTTTTTTATTCAGATTATTATCACGTTGACAGGAAATGCTCTCTTCTTCCTTTCTTGAACACATCTCACGAAGGGCTCTCCGGGACGGTAATAGCAATTTAGTTAATCTCACTACAAGACAAACAAACGTGGGTCTCCCTTGTTTGACCGAAAGGAATTTGACAAATTTTCAGTTCCGAAAAAAAATTTCGCATAATTTCATTTGCCAAATTATTACTTAGCAAAAAATCTATTCACAAAAAATTGTAACGCAAACCTAATGTTTGGGAAATGAACGTTTAAACTATAACTTGTTTACGAACTAGTACTTTTAATTTTTTTTATTTAGTCAAATATTTCTGTTGGAATAACAGTTTTTACGCAAAATCAAATAAGCCAAATATTTAGGTTTTCAATTCACCCTTTCCTATTCAGTCAAATGCTACAATGACAAAAATGTTAACTGCTAAGTGGGTAGGAGGTAAATCATAAATGTCGCTCAATGTGGGTTAGTCAAGCAAAACACTATCTAGTTCGATTTAGTTTTAACCTAACCTAATAAGTAATTATCCTAATCTAAATAGTTCAGTTCCGGGTAACCTACTAAAAACAATCTCTTTTTTTTATTAATGCAAGTCGTTTCCGTAATAGGTCACGGTTTTAACCTAAGCTAACCTACCCATTTTGTTTAAAGAAGAAATTAACCTAATCTAAATAGTTGAGTTCCGGGTAACCTACTAAAAACAATATCTTTTACTCGCCGGCCGCTGCCGCGGCACCGCTCGCTTCCCTATGTTTTTCTTTTTTCATTAATAGTCGTCAAATTTGCACAACTAAGCCTCTGTTGACAGCGGTCTAAATAGGCAATTTTGATCATTTTGTAAAGGTTCCTAGTGCTTATCAAGATTATGTATCATCAAAAAGGAAAACATAGGGACATAGAATAAGTTGATATTTATTTTACTGAAAAAAAAAACATTGCTTTAAAGTCATAAACCAGAGAGAAAACAGGCGAGAGCGTTTGTATAGAGAAAAGACCACCCGCATTTCCTCTTAATATTATAAATGCGAAAGTAAAAACTACTGATCGGATTTTGTTTATTTACAATATCATAACCGTAAGCCTGTCGCCTTGTTCCTCAAAAGGGTTGGCAGTTATACTGGTGTAACTAAATTGTGTTAGTGGACCGGGAAAATCGACGAAAGGAGAACAACAAAAAAAAATGGCACATATAGTTAGAACTAGCCATTTGGAGCAATAGTTATTGTGGCACAAAAGTTGTAGGATCGCTCTGAACTAAGTTATACAAGTTTGATATTTCATCATTTTCATACATTTATTGATTTTTGAAAGTGCTGGGAAACATAAAATGACAATATTCTGTAATAAAACTGCTGCACTCCAGTATAAGTATGTCGCATCATGGGTGGCCGAAATGCGAAACATCGGGTCTTCTTCACGACCCGACATAGTTTTACGTAAATGTGGGCACTGTCGTGAGCACTCGAACGAAAGATAATTTAAATCAAATTAACTTTATTAAATACACTAACGGTTTTACAATACAAGAAACAAACACGTGCGTTGGTACCGAGCGTCTGCCAAGATTGCCGGAGGTCGACTGTCGCCACACTCGATCCCTTCTCCAGTCCTCACTGCATCCCCTCTACCGACGATCGTGTCCAAGCGGTAGGGCGCGCCTGCGTTTCCGCTAACGATATTATTAGTTCACTAAACTAATTGTTAGATGGCGCTGCTTGTTGCACCTTGGCGCCATCAATCCACGACACGGCTATCCCTGACTAGCACCCGTCCTCGGGTGTACTACCTGTGGACAAAATGTGCTCAGAGAGTAACTAGCTCGGCTATCCTGCCAATAGAAACAAAGGTTGATTATAAATGGTACTCGATTTCTTCTAAATCTAAGTACAATAATAAACTGTGACGATTGACACTCGTTCCGTTATTAAGGTTTCGTACACCAGTGCTTCCTGCACACAACATCATTCATTGGAAAAGGTCAGATCAACAAGTTTTAAGAATAAGAATAAGAAACTTTTATTTGTAAACATAGGTAGTTACACGGTGTGTGAGATGGTGCAATATACAAGTCAGATTCTCTATGTTTTGCCGTGAAGCGTACAAATATAAACGAAATAAATATTCATATAAAAACATATATAACATATATCATTTAAAAACAATTGCATGCCGTCATTATCTTATGTATATCGTGAAGTTGTTATTTATGAACTGGAATTTAAGGTTACGATAACATATTCAATTGAACACCGGCAACTGTTTACATAAATGTCCTTCGTATTTTAAAATTTATAATTTTATAATAAACCTTCTAAGTTGACCAAAAAGTAGTGGAACTCAGTGCAATAACTACAATCTTCAAGTGATACTATTTGTGACTATCAATGACAAGTATATAAAAACTTAAGTCCAGATTATGTTCCAGTTCAAAATGCTTCACAAACAGTAAATCAGTGATAATAATAAAAATTCGGCACAACCTTACTCGAATTAATGTCAAATAGTGAACATAAGTGCAGTTTTATCATAAAATAGTGAAATAATTACGAAATATAATAATATAAACACCGTTATGACAAACTCTTTTAAAATTGATCTTTGAACTGTGATCAATGTTCGACAACTAGCGCCAGCAACTCACCAAGCGGTGAATAGATGAACCAAGATAGTACCGCTACTTACCACCAGGCGGCGCAAAACTAACGACAGGGATACCAGTGCAAAAATTATTTTAGTATTTGGTAGAAAGTTATTACTTTTTTGAGGACTTTGAACGAACATAGGGATTCAGATCGCAGAAAGTGATATTCTTTGTGCATTATTTTTGGAAATCTATTTTGACTTACAATATGAATTTCTTAGAAAATATCACTTTCCGAAGAACACGCACGCGGTCGGAACCTGAAACCAGTGATATAATCTCGCAATGTTGGATTACAATAGTTAAACAATCGTTCTGCATTGCTTATAATGCACTGGATCAAAGTGTTCATGTACTGTAATTGTATATACGTATATGTACATATTTTCTTTTATTCATTATTATCTAAAATAACGTTATTAAGGAACATTGCCGGTGCCGTAAATTCTACATGAACCGCGAATGCTAAATACCATATAATCGAAGTAATATGCGCGCATGTGCCCATTGTGCGTCGTCCCGATAAACAAGTACAGTAGTGTTGTACGATGTTGTTGCTGCCTTCAATGAAGTTATTATTTATTAAAATATAGCAATAATATAACCGTGCTCTGACATGTCGGGACTGTATGCGCCCACGTAAAAGCCACACTTCTTCATGGATTCCGTAATCTGGCAAGTCATCCAGTCGATTCTCTAACGTGACGTTCGTGTCTATAACGTATAAACCGTTTTGAAGATGTTCCCCGCAGTAAGATTTAGCTAGTTTCAGCTGGTATGTAGCCAGTACAATTATTTGATTTTCGGTAAGCCTTGGGAAGTTTTCAATATTAATAGCTTCCAGTCTTTGAAAATCAGCCCTTCGGCTATTCAAACGTTTCCTTTCAACATATGTATGTAAAAGATTTTGTAAATCGACTGTTTCTCTTATACGACTCCAGAACTCTTCTGCATGTACACTGTCTACTATTGGTGCATGGAAGGTATTTATAAGGGATGCAGCAATTCGAAAATCGGCAAACATGTGTGGCAGAGCCCTATTAAAATATTTTTGACGCAACAGTTTGTAATCACGTTTGAATCGGCCGTTCACCACTTGCACTACCCATCTGCATAATGTGACAGCCCGCGATTCATTTGCTTGCTCAGTAGTGAGCTGTGACTCTTGACGATCTTTGCTTGGAGGCACATAATATTCATAGCCACATGCTTCGATTGCATCCAAGCTATCTCTAAACCCACGGTCCAAAATAAATGCATCATTTTCTTGTAGAAAACAATGCAATGGATGTTCTTCATCACTCATGATATCTAACATTATCTGTGCATCAGTTTTCGTGGCAGCATATGGCCCCATAACATCAATGATATAGCCATCTGAGCTCACAATCAAAAATGGCTTTAGAAGGTTTGAGAACTTGTGCAGGCTATAAGTCTGTCGCTGAAATAAAAAGTTGCTACTTTTGTTGATATAAACGTAAGTTCCATCACATATTATAATTACTTTCGTATTTTCATCATTACCGAAAAGTTTTTTTGGGATAAATAGATTTCTCTCCAACACATTTCTTCTGTCGATGTGATCCAGTCCCAGGTGAAGTGGTACATATTAATTAGTAAGACATTCACGAGCAATAGATAAATGACGTTCTAGAGTTCTCCTCGACATATTAAATAATGTTGCAAGCCTTTCATCCGAATCACCTGTACGAAGTTTTGACAAATATATACCTAATACAGTTCTTGGATCATTGCATCTCTGGCTGAGTGAAGGAGTTTGCTCCAAAATGGCATTGAATTGATCGCCATTACATCCAACCCAAAAATGCATTTCGTCATTATTCATAGAACCTGGTACTCTAAAATTTAATCTCGATTCACGTTGCGCAGCTGCTCGCATTAAGTTACAAACATCACTAAAGTGGGATGCAGTAAAATAATGAGTGGTGTTGCAAAAATCCGGCAACTCATCCCAATTGTTTCCTTCAAGGTGTTCTTGACAAACTCGAGCACCGTCGGGGATATACAACTTGTATTCACAAAAGATTTGAACTATAATGGCCTCTGGTATTCGGTGTCGGGTGTCAGTACCACAGTTGTTGAAGATACAATGCGCGGGAGTATTAGAAGCTCTCATGTACTCGGGAACATGAAGTTCGTTAGCATTTTCTCCACCAGGAACATTAGCTTCTTGCACTTCTGGCACAGCAGGTGCTCTAACGGCATTATCACCTCTCTGCCAACATCGATGGCATACGCGTTGAGTGTTGTCGAACACCACCTGAAAATGGTATAACCCGTCAAATAATTCAAATGTCCAAGTCAAAAAAATAAAAGTCTAAATAATCGATTTCTCAAAACTCGATGCTTTTGCGAGTTTGTATTTTTGATAACAAGGTGGGTTGCATTGTTTATTAATACTTTCACAATAAACATCTTGCATTTTTGTCAAAGATATGTACCTTTTACCATAAAACAGGATTTATGCATTCTGTCCAACTGGGATCGACCAGTAAGAAAGAAAAGAAAGAAAAATAGTTAATTTATTATAGAGCAGACGTATTAAAAAAAAGTGAAATAAAACTAATTAATTATCTGTTGGCGTAATAGAAACCACATGGACTCAATATACAAAGATACAATTACAGCATAGATTAACTATATGTTAACTAATACATTATTATTACTTCCCTAGCCTTAATACCCGGCCGACGAGTGACCGCGCTGAACATTGTTTAACTTATGATCTTTGTTAATACATGGGTATTTTATGTATCTGCGAGCACAGCAATGTCAAGATTCAAATCTATTAAATAATTATACTAACAGTAATACTAACCTCCAATGCTGCATTTTCTTGTATATACGCAACAAGCTCTGGTCGCGCTCTTGGAAGATTGTCTGTTTAAACTAACTCATAGAGCCCAGAGTAATTATTTGATTAATAGCTCAATAAACAAATCAAAATCATCATGGCAAATAATAAATAATAATAATAATTTAATAATCTGGCAACACTTACGTCAATCAAACGTCTTCTTAACAGATAAACAAAATTTAAAAAAAATTAAATAGTTAAATATTATACCGCAAGATTTCAAGGATACCACCGTTTTTTATAGCAATATTATTACAAAACACCGAAATAAAAATGAAATTAAACAGAAAATTAAAGAAAAAAACCAATACATGGAATTGACACAATATGACATCTCACGTGCCTGTCAAAAATTTTGGAAGAATCGAATATATATGAAGATAAATGTTGACGAGATCAGCTGCACGACGCGCACGCCTATTGCCTCCGGACCCGTCGCTCAGCTCCGCCTCGCCGTCGCCGGAATCCAGCCCCACCGTGAGTGCTGTGACACCGGCCGTGGCAGTTGCGTCGAGCTCGAGCGATGAGTATTTCTCTCCGCCGACGACGCCACCACCTGTTCGTCGACGGGGAGGACGCCGGCCGCCAGTTTAGGACCTCGAGGTCCACCGGCCCCTGATAGGGTCCCAGCTCCCGGCGGGAGTGTGCAGCGCATGCGATGGACGCAATCCATCAATGAAAACGTCATGCGCTCATACTATGGGGCTACAGAGGGAGGAAACAACCTGACCGCGTACCGTGTTCGGATGCTCTCTCTGTTTCAGGTGCTTGAGCCAGCTGTCAACGTGTCGGCACAACGACTATCGGATCAGGTGCGAGTCATCCAGCGTAACCGTATGTTGGATGACACTGTACTTGATCGCCTGCGAACTGAAATGCAGAGTAGCCATATCAATACCCCGTCGGCGCAGGCTGTGGTACTACCACAGTCTAGCACAATACCTAAACGCGATAACGACGTGAGTAATGACATGGTTACTAATGTAAGTACCCAGTGCAATGAGGAAATGAGGAGTGCTTTGGAGGGTGCGATTCGAGAATATCGGTTCATGCAACCCGACCTTAGACCACGCATACCTCATCCATGCATAACATAAATAGGGCGCTGGTGGGCTGTTCTGGATTCGCAGTTGTCAAACTATTTTGACAACTGCGAAGACCTCACCGATGCTCACTCAATCCTGTATTGTGCGGCTGTAGCGGCATGTCGTGTAGCTCATGTCAAATTTTCAGATGACAGAGCTACATGACCTAAACCATCCGTTCCGCCATGGCAGTACAGGATTGAACGACGTATTGGTAGGGCCAGAGCACTCATTGGCAAACTGATCTGCTTCAGAGAGGGCAATACTCGCCCTAGAGTGATGCGTTTTGTGAGGCGGGCATTCTCGGGGACTGATATCAGTCCTCGAGACTACATGTCCCGTATCACAGAGCGCATCGACTTCCTGAAGCAGAAAGTGTATGCATGGGCAAGCCGTATTCGTAGGTATAAGCGGCGGGTGGACCGATACACTCAAAATCGCACTTTCCAAAGAGATGAAAGGTGGGTATATAGGGCTTGGGAGCGACCGGACCAAGGTGTGGCTGACACGCGCATACCGGATGATGATGCCATGTGCTCGCTCTGGCGCAGCATCTGGTCGGTGCCTGTTAGCCATACCGAGGGTGAATGGACTCGGGAGGTTGAGCAAGCGTGCGATCTAGTGCCAGAAATGGGGGCAATGACTATCAGCCCCCAAGACGTAGTTCGTGCAGTCCGTCCGTTGCCTAACTGGAAATCTCCAGGGCCGGATGGGCTGCACAACTTTTGGATTAAATGGTTCACTAGGTCGCACGCTCGCCTGGCGATCCTGTTCCAGTCAGCCTTAGAGTCAGGGTCGCTGCCAGAGTTCCTGACAACAGGTATAACCCACCTGCTCCATAAATCGGGTAGTACTGCGGAGCCCAAAAATTATAGACCGATTAACTGTCTTCCGACGGTCTATAAAGTTCTTACATCCATTTTGAGAGCTAAAATTAACAAACACATTGATGACAATTCTATCATGTCCGCTTCTCAAAATGGATGTAGGAACGGGTCCCGCGGTACTAAGGAGCTACTCCTCATTGATATGGCCATTAGTCAACAGGTTCGCCGTTCCCGAAGGGATCTGTCGACATGTTGGATAGACTATAAGAAGGCCTATGACTCTGCTTAGCCTTGAATCCTCTTAGCACGCTGCTGGAGGATTCAGGTCTAGGTTATCGGTTGAGGAGAGGGTGTCAAGTTATATCTCACCTCTTTTACATGGATGACCTGAAACTCTTTGCCCCCAACGATTTGCAACTGATGGAGCTACTGAAGGTAACTGAAACTTTCAGTAGCGCCATCAGGATGAAATTTGGTGTGGACAAATGTGCGGTCATGCATGTAAAGCGAGGTGAGATTGTGGAATCTGTGGGAACCCAGCTCTCGGATTCCATAAATCTTAGATCCCTCTCAGCAACCGAAACCTATAAGTATTTGGGTATGTCGGAAGCGCTGGGCATCAATGTTGCTGACATGAAGCAATCGTTGAAGGAGCGCTTCTTTGGCCGCCTGAAAAAAGTATTTAATAGTCTTTTATCAGGCGGCAATAAGGTGCGTGCCTTCAACGGTTGGATCATGCCGGTTCTGATGTACTCTTTCGGCATACTCAAATGGACCCAAACAGAACTAGACGCCCTGGATAGGAGGGTCCGTACATTGTTGACGGCATATCGAATGCATCACCCGCGTTCTTCTGTTATGAGACTGTATATCCCGCGGAAGTGTGGGGGTCGAGGCTTTTTAAACGCTAAGACTCTCCACAGTCGCGAGATATGCAGTCTTAGGGAATATTTCCTTGAAACCGACGTGGGGATGCATCGAGATGTGGTCGCAGTGGACAAGGGCCTTACCCCGCTCTCCTTGGCTAAAGAGAACTGGCGCAAACCTGTAGTGCTTGACACTAACGACCGCATGGAGATATGGCAGAGTAAGGAGCTTCACGGACGCTTTTTCCGGGCCCTGCATGGGCCCGATGTAGACCAATCAGCGTCCGTAGCCTGGCTACGTTCCGGGGACCTCTTCGGAGAAACCGAAGGTTTTGTCTGTGCAATTATGGATGAAGTTATGATGACGAATAACTACCGGAGATTTATTGTGAAGGACGGTACGGTTGACATATGTCGGGCATGCCACCGTCCAGGCGAATCAATACGTCACATATTATCTCCGGGTGTTCTCGTCTGGCTAACGGAGAGTACTTGCATAGACACAACCTTGTAGCCAGGATTATCCATCAGCAACTTGCTCTAAAATACAACCTTGTGCCCTCTTATGTGCCCGACCCAGTTCTCGAAAATGGCAGTATCACATTGTACTGGGATCAATCCATCATCACTGACAAGACTATTGTAGCCAATAAGCCTGATATAGTGGTGGTGGATCGATCAGAGCGGCGCGCAATGATTGTTGACATAACGGTCCCGCATGATGAGAACCTCGTGAAAGCCGAGAAAGATAAGAAAATCAAGTATCTTGACTTGGCTCGCGAGGTTATCGACATGTGGGATGTGGACTTAGCGATCATTGTGCCGATAGTCGTCTCAGCCCATGGCTTAATTGCCAAGAGCCTCGACCAATACCTGAGGAGGCTCTCGTTAGGCAGCTGGATCAAGGGCTTGATTCAGAAAGCGGTACTTCTGGACACGGCTCGTATTGTTAGGAGGTTCCTCTCTCTGGAGCCCTGACCGCCGGTAGCTTGGACCCTGTTCCCGATACCGGTGGGTTACAATTTTTTATATTTTTAAATGTTTTTTTTATATTTTATTTAAGGAATATTTAAAAATGTAAAATAATTTGTAAAAGTTTAAATAAAGGAAATTTAATTAAAGAACCAATTTTGTAAATTAAGGAAGGAAACAAACTATTAAAAGCCCCTAGGCAGATTGCAGAATCATTTAATAACTTTTTCGTTGACCAAATACATTATGTATCCAGTAATTGTACGGGAAACACAGCTGCAATTACCAAAACCCGTAATTCTTTGTTTATGCAGCCGGTGGTGCCCCAAGATATTACACGAGTGATAAAAAACTTAAAAAATAAAAAGAGTATCGGTTTCGATGGCTTTTCAACAGTTGCAGTCAAATTTGTCTCTGATATTATCGCCAAACCATTAAGCCATGTAATAAATGTGTGTATAAGCTCAGGTATATTCCCTGATGAATTAAAGACTGTGATCGTAAAACCATTGCACAAAAAGAATGACAAGGAAGACTTGACAAACTATAGACCGGTAGCTCTTATTTCAGTATACTCTAAGATACACACTTAAATCAATAATAGATTGGCTTAATAAAAACAACCTAGTCATCAATTTGCAAAAAACTAGTCATGCATTTTTACCAGAGGTTACAGCCAAAAAAATTAATCACTGAATATAATGGCCAAACTACTTCAGTGACTAAATTCTTAGGAGTGCAGATTGACGACAAATTGACATGGGAATCTCATGCTGAAAATGTATGCCAAAAACTTAGTAAATCTTCATATGTACTCTATAACCAGCCAAATAAAATAAACATTGATACATTAGTTATAGCCTATCATGGATTAGTTGCTTCACTATTAAGATACGGGGTCGTATTCTGGGGTAACTGCAGTGAGAGGGAAAGAATATTTAGGGCCCAAAAACGATGTCTTAGATTAATGACAGGTCTTAAGTTTACTGAAAGTTGTCAACCTGTATTCATATCCCTAAACATTCTGACATTTCCTTGTTTATATTTACTAGTAGTTGCCCTATTCGTTACATTAAATGAACACCTATTTACCTCAATGACTGACAAAAGACAGTGCACAGCACGAATGAGGTCCCAGTATAAAAAACAATTGTGTACAGGTGGTCATAAAACAGCCTTATTAAAAAATAGCATCCTTTCCATGGGACCGCTTGTTTACTATAATTTACCCGAAAATTTAAAAGACCTTCCCATAAATATGTTTAAAAACAATTAACAAAACTATTGCTGGAGAAATGCTATTACACAAATAAATACTTTTTAAATGACGAAACTATGTAGGAAAATGTTATTGATATATGTGCGTTGTCTTTGCAATATCGAGTGTCTTTGCAATATCCAATGTGAAGAATAAATGTAATGTGTGTATATATATTTTGTGTGTGTGATGTGTGTGTGTGTGTGTGTGTGTGTTTTAATAATGACATTGTTATTTATTTATTTTTATGGTCCTTGCTATATTATAGTTTGACATTACCAAATTATGTAAATTCTATAATTAATAATAATTGTGATTGTTGTTAATTATTTGGAATATTTTGACATTAAGCTTTTTTTTTTAACATTACACATTACGTCATAGTTATACTTCATAATATGATTTGCGAGATTTATATTTAATTCATTAATTATTTTGATTTGTGTTTTTTTTCTTTCTCTTTTTAGTCTGATTGGTACCTATTAAATTTGACTATGGCTAATAATAATCGTACCTAATAGCTGTATCTATACTACTATTTAATTTAATTCAAACTTAATAATTATGTTGCATGCCGTAAGGTAAAATGTATCGGGACACTTAATAAATATTCCAACTTATATAAGGTCTAACTATTCATACACGAAATATTTTCAGGGAATCACCTAACGGCTATAACGAAGCCATTTCAAGGGATTTTTTTATCAATACTTGCTTAAATGACATCAATACTTCCTTAAATGACATCAATACTTGCTTAAATGACATCAATACTTGCTTAAATGACATCAATACTTGCTTAAATGACATCAATACTTGCTTAAATGACATCATAAATTGGCTAAATGACATCATAAATTGGCTAAATAATAATAATAATTTGGCTAAATAATAATAATAATTTGGTTATAATCCTGACTAAAACAAAAGTCATGCATATTTATCAAAGATGTCCAAACCCAAAGGTTAACATTTCCTACAATGGCTGTGATATTGAAGAAGCTAATAAAGCTAAGTTCTTAGGTATTATAATCGATTACCAACTTACATGGAAGCCTCATGTTGAAGAATTATGTAAAAAACTCAGCAAATCCGCATAATGCTCTATTTCATCTCTCAAAGAAAGTTAACGGTCAGGCTCTTTTAGCAGCGTACCATGGACTGGTTGCCTCTGTATTGCGGTATGGCATTATTTTCTGGAGTCAGTCCACTGATAGGAAGCTGGTATTTAGGTTGCAAAAGCGATGCATCAGGTCAATGTGCGGTCTTAAGACAACTGATAGCTGTGTTAAGTGTGACTATTTTAAATCATTAAAAATTTTAACTTTTCCCTCTTGTTTATAATAGAAACGGCTTTGTTTGTGAAATGTAATCCAAATCTATTTCAAAAATTATCAGAGATCAGAAAAAATCCACTACGGACTCAATACGTCAATAAATTATGTCAAGTGAAATGTAAAATCGAACTAATGCAAAAAAGTTTTTAAAGTTTTAAATTATGAAAAGCTATTACTTAATTGACGACTTTCTAAATGATGATTCACTGACTGGTTGTGTTACTACATATTTTTACTCTAATTGACATATTGTTATTCAAGTTGGCATATTGTTATTCAAGTTGGCATAATATTATTCCGTTTGACATAATTGATAATATTTTTTTATTACTTTGACCATATTGACATTTATTTTTTATTGTATGCAATTCCAATGGCATGCCACTTATTTTAAATTTATAATTGTAAACAAACCATTTGCATGCCCATGTGACGGCAAAATGTGGAGAACCTCATTATAAAAGAACATAATTGCCTAATTATCCATGGTTTGCAAAGAAATAAATAAAAACATGTTATTAAAGCAACCAAAACCTTGTTGTAATTAGTGTGGAGCTAGAAGCGATCATAATCAATTAAAATGGATTATTATTTTTAATAATCATTCATTTCGGGATTGTGAGCAAAGTTTTGAAGTATGAAGTCGGTACCAATCTGTTTGTTCTTGGTGTTTATGGTTATAATAGCAAGAATTCGTTTTTCCTTGGCCAATTTCACTACAAAATATTATAGTGGTAAATAGTTTTCTAACTTTTCTATTTGTCTAGGGTTCTTCTGCCTGCCTTTTCCTCACGTCACACATCTAAAGTATCTTGGGATCAAGTATGTTTTAGAGTATTGCTGCAATTGAGATTCTTTTAGCTTTTTTGGATAGCTTGTTTGATGCTATTTGGTGAGTTTCACTATTTAAATAAAGAATTTTGTTTAAATTCCGATAATGAAGAGAAAATCAACTAACTATTAGGATTTCTATAAAACTGTAATGGCGTTGTGACAAAATCATCATTACAATTACTGCATTGGAACTGAAAAAATGGGTTGGAGTGTAGCCCTTGTGAGGCGCTATGTCACGAGGACTGACCTTGACCATAAATACCATTTAGGTGCTGAGAAGCATGGCCCTACGACGCACCGTCTCCGAATTATGTATAATATATTATACAACATTAGTTTTAGTATATGCGAAACCTGATACACATGTCTAGTATTTTTATGTAAAGAATCTATTTACAAAATTTCAAAACTGTATCATGAAAAATCACAAAGTTATAAGCTTGTTCTGTTACCTAGTTGTCCATACTAAAACGTGGTCACCACGCAGCGCTCGCCTCCAGCGTCGTCTTGAGCTCAATGATAATAATAATTTGGCAGTAGGTACCTAAATTATTGCGATAGGTACTTAAAGTCGCTCGGTTTCCAACTTTTAACTTTTTAAAATATATTTGGTAAAAAATATAACATGGTTTAAAAATTTTTGGAATCGATTCAGTTACTTATTCTGAACAAACTATATTCCGGTTTCGCATATACTAAAAATAATGTTGTATATATTTTTCATAATTCGGATATTATAGTATAATATATAAACTCAAGAACTATGCCTTAATAAATTCTATTTTTTTATAAAACGTAAATTTTGCCAGAAAGCCTTCTATTCTAAGGATTATATCGAGGACAAAAAAGCTTGGGATTGAACTGCTCATTTTATTTAATTTTTATTATAGTTTGACATTTTTTTAATTATTTAATTATTTCCTTTATTTATATTTGTAAAAATTATTTATTATTATTAATTAATTTTTTTTTATTAATAAAAAAATTTGCTATGAAAGTAGGTACAGGTTAGGTGTTGTACATAAACTAATGAGATCGGCTACAGTCTACCTTACGGCGTGCAAATTATTACTTATGTTAAAATATTAATACAAGCAAAATAATGTCAACAAAACAAAATAGAAATTAAAGTGAAGTCAATTAATAATATTATAGTCAGGTACATAAGTCTTACATGGTCAAATTTGCAGTTAATTATAACAATCATAATCTGGATAAATTCGTATCATTTACAAAGTCTTTCACTGAGTAAAAAACATTTGCCTAAAAGTTCAGATTCAGATTTAAGTATTTGCCATCAATGTAGGTACAAGTTTAAGACGATACAAATAGGTGAAGGTTACCGCTACATTCTACCTTACAGCATGCAAATTCATAGAAAGTAATAGATTACATACAATATTACAATAAATTAACAACTAACATGTCATTCTAATTAACACTAACAAGCATAAAAAAAAGGAAATAATAATAAAACAATAATAATCATCAAATAGTCAATTGCACATAAATAAATATTGTCAATAAAATGAATTTCATTATCTTGGAATTATAATTAAGTGAAATATTATTTAACAAACATAATGTCATTTACAAATTTTATTGTCAAATATTTTTATCATTTAAAAAGTCATTGATACAATAATAACATTTATCCAATAATAATACAGTAAGCTTAGATTTAAATGTTCCAATAGGGTGTTCTTTGAAGACCGCAGCTGTAGTGATTACACTACAGCCGGACGCGGAAAAAAGGGGCGTGAGCTACCGCGACGTGCTCGCTAAGGCGAGGGCGACGGTGGATCTGGGGGAGCTCGGGATCACCGGGGGCCTCCGCCTCAGAGTCACCGCGACAGGGGCTCGAGTGCTGGAGATCCCCGGCGAAACCCGTGGCTCGTCCGCGGACGCTCTAGCCGAAAAGCTTAGAGCGTCCCTAAATGCGGACGAGGCCCGAGTGTCCAGGCCCGTCAAATGCGCAGACCTGCGCATCCTGGGTCTGGACGACTCGGTGACCGAGGAGGAGGTGGTGGCCGCCGTCACCAGGACCGGGGGGTGCCCTGCTGAGCAGGTCAAGGCAGGCACCTTACGTCCGGACCTGTCGGGCATGCGAACCGTAACGGTAAGCTGCCCTGTGACGGCGGCGAAAGCCATTGTGGAGGGCCGAAGGCTCTTGGTGGGCTGGGTTTCGGCGCAGGTTAAGCTGCTGGAACCCAGACCTCTGAGGTGCTTCCGCTGCCATGTGGGGCACCACGTGTCGGTCCGGTGCACCTCGGAGGTGGACCGCAGTGGCCTATGCTTCCGCTGCGGCCAGCCCGGTCACATGGCCGCGGCTTGCTCCGCCACGCCGCACTGCGCTGCATGTGCGGCAACCGGCAAGCCCGCCAATCACCGGGCAGGGAGCAAGGCCTGCGGTACACCCGCCAAGGCCAAGGCCAGGGGCAACGGAAGGCCCTCCACCACCACCGCCAAAACCCCCACCGTCGCCACCACCGCAGCCGCCGCCACTGTCGCCGCCGCGGCCGCCACTGCTGCAACTTCTGCAGCGGGGCCCTCTCAGGGGGCCCGGGAGGGGGCTGAAATGGAGTGCCAATAACGGCCCCATTACGCCTTCTCCAGGCGAACTTCAACCACTGCGCCTGCGCTCAGGATCTGTTGATCCAGAGCATGGCGCAGTGGTCGATTAACATCGCCGTGGTCTCTGAGCCGTACTTTGTCCCGCCCAGGGATGACTGGGTGGAGGACCTTAGCGGCTCAGTGACCATAATTGCGTCGGCCGCCGCCGGTACCCCGACCCTTGAGAGTGTCAGGAGGGGTCAGGGGTGCGTAGCAGCACGGTTCGGGGAGATCGTTGTAGTGGGAGTCTACTTCTCCCCGAACCGAACTCTCGCCGAGTTCTACAACTCCCTCAGGGAGTTGAGTGTCGTCATCGGGAGCCATTCTCTCCCCGTGCTTGTGCTCGGGGACTTCAATGCCAAGAACTTGGCTTGGGGTTCTCGTTACACGGATGTGCGGGGTAGGATGGTGGAGGACTGGGCTTTGGAGATAGGCCTGGTCGTCCTAAATCGGGGTTCTGTCCCCACGTGCGTGCGGATGCGGGGTGAGTCGGTGGTGGACATATCGTTCGGTAGCCCCGCTCTGTCGCCGCGTGTCGTTGACTGGCGCGTCATGGAGGGGGTGGAGACCTATTCCGACCACCGGTACATCCGGTTCGACGTCTCCACCCAGACCTCAAGCGCGCCGGTCCTACAGGCCCCGAGTGGTCCGCGATGGGCGCTGAAGCAGCTGGACCGGGAGCTCCTCCTGGAAGCCTCGATCGTGCAGGCCTGGGTGTCATCACCGGCCAGGCCTGCCGACATCAACAACGAGGCGGGTTGGTTCCAGGAGGCCATGTCCGAGATTTGCGACGTGGCAATGCCCCGAGTCCGGCAAGGAAGCGCCCGACGTCAGGTGTACTGGTGGTCGCGAGATCTGACGTCTCTGCGTGAGGCGTGCGTTGCTGCGCGGCACCGGTACGCCAGGCATCGCAGGCTCCGCATCCGCCCTCCGGATGCGGCAGCCATTGAGGCGGAGCTTTACGAGGGGTACAGAGCGGCGAAGACCGCCCTCCAAGAGGCTGTCCGGCGGGCCAAGAACCTGGCCCGCGAGGAGATGCTGGAGTCTCTGAACGGAGATCCGTGGGGGCGCCCTTACAAGATGGTGCGGGACAAACTCCGCACCCGGGCCCCCCCGCTGACGCAGAGTCTCCGGCCTGAGCTCGTGGAGGACGTGGTGAGCGCTCTGTTCCCTTCGCGAGGGAGGCATCCTCCCCCGGCTATGGCTCCGCCGCCGCTTGCGGTGCCGGAAGCGGACCACACTGATGACGACGTTCCGGAGGTGACTGGGGTAGACCTGAGAGTGGCGGTACGCAGGCTGAAAGCCAGAAATACCGCCCCGGGACCCGATGGCTTGCCTGGCAAAGCCTGGGTCCTGGCCTCTGAGGCTCTTGGGCCCCGACTGGAAGGGCTCCTAAGCGCATGCTTGGAGAGAGGCCAGTTCCCGCTTCGTTGGAAGACGGGGAAGTTGGTCCTCATCCGGAAGCCAGGGCGCCCTGCGGACTCTCCGTCCGCATACCGGCCCATCGTGTTGCTCGACGAGGTGGGCAAGCTCTTTGAAAGAGTTATTGCTAACCGCCTCGCCGGGCACCTCGCGGGGATGGGGCCGGATCTTGCGGAGCACCAGTTTGGTTTCCGCAAGGGGCGCTCGACGGTGGACGCCATCATGCGCGTGAGAGCCCTCACGACGGGGAACGCGGTTTCCCGGGGCGGGGTCGTATTGGCGGTGTCTCTTGACATCGCCAACGCCTTCAACTCCATGCCCTGGAGCTGCATTGGGGAGGCACTCCGGTATCACCGGGTGCCGACCTACCTTCGTCGTGTGGTCGGGGACTACCTGACGGATAGGGCCGTCATCTACCCCGGTCGGGACGGAGAATGGAACCGGCGAGAGATGTCGTGCGGTGTTCCACAGGGATCGGTTCTGGGGCCGGCCTTGTGGAATATCGGTTACGACTGGGTGCTGCGCGCCGACTTCCCTAGCGGTGTCAGCGTAGTCTGCTACGCTGACGACACGCTGGTACTGGCACAAGGGAGGTCGCACGAGGCGGCGGCCGAAAACATGACACGCGGGGTTGCGATAGTCGTGGAGAGGATCCGGCAATTGGGTCTCGAGGTGGCATTGCACAAGTCCGAGGCCATGTGTTTTCATGGGCCTCGGAATGCGCCACCGTCGGGATCCCTACTGACGGCGGGAGGGGTTTCCATCGGCGTCGGGTCGACGCTGAAGTACCTGGGACTCGTCCTCGACAGCCGGTGGAACTTCGTGGAGCATTTCCGACGTTTGGCCCCCAAACTGGAACGGACCGGGGCTGCCTTCAAGCGGCTCCTGCCCAACCTGGGGGGTCCAAACGCCTCCTGCCGGAGGCTCTACGCGGGGGTCGTGCGGTCCATGGCCCTTTACGGGGCCCCGGTGTGGGCGCGTTCTCTGAGGCGGCAAGCCGCCCGCTACCTGAACGCGCCCCAAAAGGGGATAGCCCTAAGGCTAGTCCGGGGGTACCGCACGATCTCCGGTGAGGCGGCGAGCCTCCTTGCCGGATTGCCGCCATGGGATCTGGAGGCTTTAGTCCTCGCGCGCCTTCACGAATGGCGCGCGGAGGCACTACGTCGGGGGGAAACTCCGCTGCCGCGGCAAATCGCCGCTCAGCGGACAGACCTCCGACTCGATCTCATGGTGACATGGAGAGAGCGACTGTCGCAACCCCGTGCAGGGCACGCCACCATAGTGGCGATAAGTCCCCTCTTTGAGGAGTGGCTAGGGAGGCGCCACGGCGCCCTCACCTTCCGCCTGACGCAGGTCCTCACCGGACACGGTTGTTTCGGGAGGTTCCTGCACCGAATCGGGCGGGCGGAAACGCCCGGGTGTTTCCATTGTGAGGATCGTCCGGAGGACACGGTGCAGCACACTGTGGAGGTCTGCCCCGCTTGGGCGGAGCAGCGCCGTGTCCTCGTAGAGGCGATTGGCGGCAGCGATCTCTCGCGCCTGGCCCTGGTTCAAGCCATGGTCCGGAGCGAGAGGGAATGGGAAGCCGTCACCTCCTTCTGCGAAGCAGTCATGCTAGTGAAGGAGGTGGCGGAACGTGAGAGGGAAAGAGCCTCACGTCCCAGCCGCCGCGGGAGACGCCCTGGGCGTCGGGGGTCACGTGGTGGCCCCCGGCCACCGTAGGCGCGGGCCTGTGGACGGCGAGTTATGGGCTAGCTCACCGTCCGGCCGTCTTATGACGACAGGCCGTGTCGACGGCGCGTTCGTGTTCCACGCGCGCCTCAAAGAGATGTCAGCAACCACGTAGGGGTCCGCACGGGCCGATGCCTGCCAGGGCTGCGGGACTGTTCGAAAGAGATACCGCGGCCCTGGAACATAAAGGGCAAAGAAGGAACATGGATGGGTTTTAGTCAGTACAAGTCTGACACTCCCTTCCGCTCCGCCCCGAGCGGGGGGGTCATTTGATGATTTCCCATCCTAAAAAAAAAAAAAAAAAAAAAAAGGGTGTTCTTTGAAACTGTGCGGAATTTTATTGTATATGATAGGTCCCATTGACATAATATTTTTCCTTAGTAGTGCTGTTCTGTAATTGCCTGTATGTAATAAGTTTTTATATTGTAGTCTCATTGGACCTGACCACATTCTAATATCGGCTAGTGATGGAAATAAATCTAAATTAGTTTTAACAAAAATTGCGACCTCTAAAATGTGCAGTGATGGGAAGGTCAGTACTTTCAGCGACTTAAACACAGGTACACAGCTGTCTGTAGTTTTCAGATTTAACATAGATCTTATGCAACGTTTTTGGGCTCTAAAAATCTGTTCCCTCTCAATGCAATTGCCCCAGAATATTACTCCGAATCTTAAAATTGGCGCCACTAGACCGTGGTAAGCTACTACGAGTATATTATTGCTTACTTTATGCGATAGATTATGCAGCACATAGGCTGACTTGCTAAGTTTACAACAAACGTCTTCAGCATGAGGTTTCCAAGTAAGATTGCTGTCAATTAAGATACCTAGGAATTTAGCAATATTTGTTGTTTCAACATTTTGTCCACCATGACTAATGTTAACATTAAGAGGGCAAGTCCTTTGGTAAAAATGCATAATTTTTGTTTTTTTAAGATTGATGACTAAGTTATTTATGTCAAGCCAGTCAATAATATTTTCCAATGCTGTATTGATATCATCTTCATAATCTTTAATGTCATTACATTTTACTATCACAGTACTATCATCCGCAAATAGCACCATAGGATGTTGGATTTGACGTGGCAAATCATTGATATAGAGCAGAAATAGAGGTGGCCCAAGAACGCTACCCTGTGGAACACCATATTTGACTACTCTACCGTCTGATGCATATTTAAGCTCGCGTTTCGTTTCAAGAGATGTTCTATATATTTCTGTTACCTGATTTCGACCACTGAGGTAAGAGGTTATAAGGTCCAGGACATTACCCCTAATGCCATAGCGGTGTAGTTTATATAAAAGGACGTCATGGCTAACGTAATCGAACGCCTTAGTCATATCAGTTAATATGGCACATACCGGTACTTTCTTGTCAACATTATTCATAACGGGAAATAAAAGATTATAGATTGCCATATTAATATTTTTGTTTTTTCTGAAGCCCATTTGTTCTTTGCACAATATATTATATTTAGTCAAATAATTGTCAAGTGCTTCATAAATAATCTTTTCAAGTATCTTGGAGAATATAGGAATCAATGCTACTGGTCTATAGTTGGACATATCTTCTTTGCTATTTTTTTTATGTATTGGTTTAATTACAACTGTTTTCAGGCTATTAGGGAAAATACCAGAAGCAATACAAGTGTTAACTATGTGACTTAAAGGGGCAGCTACAATATCACTGACAAACTTCACAACCTTGGTAGTTATACCGTCATAACCATGACTTTGTGTATTTTTCAGGCTTTTGATCACCCTTACTAAGTCGTTTGAGACAGTTGGGGCCATAAACATTGAATTCGAGTTGTAATTCAGGTCAATAGTTCTAACGTTTGTTTTGTTACTTACACTTTGTACTTGGTCAATAAAAAAGTCGTTAAATGATGTTGCTATCTCTTCAGGATCGTCAATTGTCCTATTTTGGTTAATAATCTTTGATACAGGTTCTTTTATATAGTTATTATTGTTAATTATTTGCCATGAAGCCTTTGATTTATTATGAGCATTATTTATAAAGTTGTTATTTTGTGCCCTTTGAGTGAGTCTGATGACTTTCTTAAACCTTTGTGAGTATGACTTAAATTTATTTTTATTTTCGCTTGATGGATTCAACCTGCATTTCCATAATAGGCTTCTTTGCTTCCTGCTACAAAGTTTAATGCCCTTAGAAACCCATTTAATTTTGTGTTCTGCTTGAATTCTAATCCACTTCATTGGAAAACACTGATCATAAAGGAGTTTAAAGATTTCTACAAATTTGTCATATGCATCATTAGGGTTACTCTCACCGTATACATTTGAAAACGACAAACTGTGCAAAAATTTCCGAAACTTAACCAAATTGTCTTTAGAATAATCCCTTTTTTGAGTGCGCCAATACTTTAATTTGCAAATTCTACTAACTCGAATTTTGAGGATTTGAGCTGAGTGATCCGATATCGCAAAATCAATAATATCACTAGTGCATTTTAGGCTCGCATCAACAGCAAAATTATCTAGACAAGTAAGACTGCTTGGTCTTGTGGCCTGCCTTATTTTCAATTTAAGGTTGTAATTTAGGAGCAAATATTCAAAGTCCAAAGTGCATCTGTTACGTTTTAAAATGTCTATGTTGAAGTCTCCGCATAATACCACCTTTACATTAGTCTTATTGCACAACTTTTTTAATAAGTCATCTAAGGTTTCGAAAAAACAACTAATGTTAGACATGTAGGGAGGCCTATAAATACACACTACTATTAATTTATGTTTTGGCAGTTCTATCGCACAACATTCAAAAACACCGGTGATAGAAAAGCTCATTAAATCGCTTAATTCTTTGCATTCGAGATAAGTCTTTACTAAAATACATGAACCTCCTCGTCTTTGCTCCCTTCTAGAGTAGCATGACGCCAGTTTGAAGTTAGGTATTTTAATGAGTGTTTCTTGGCCAGAAATTACAAAATGTTCTGTTAAGCATATTATTTCTATGTTGATTTGATTTTGCAATAATTCCTGAATATGTACTGTTAGTTGGTCAGATTTATTTAGAAGGCCAGCAATGTTTTGGTGCATGATGTGCATGTAGTTATCAAAGAAAAAGCTCCAAGTTGTTTGCTAGCTTACTTGCTTGATCCTTTTCCATACGTTCATTTATGCAAGAAGTGGAATTTACTTTACACTCTTCAATATATTTTGCAGAATTTGCTGCTATAAACCTAATCATATTTTGTATGTCATTAAATTTAAATTTTACATTTTTAAATATTCCTTAAAAATTAAAATAAAAAAAACATCCAGTATCGGGAACAGGGTCCAAGCTACCGGAGGTCAGGGCTCCAGAGAAAGGAACCTCCTAATAGAGCCGTGTCTAGGAGTATCGCTTTCTGAATCAAGCCCTTGATCCAGCTGCCTAACGAGAGCCTCCTCAGGTATTGGTCGAGGCTGTTGGCAATTAAGCCATGGGCTGATACGACTATCGGCACAATGATCGCTGAGTCCACATCCCGCATGTCGACAACCTCGCATGTCGACAACCTCGCATGTCGACAACCTAGCGAGCCAACTCAAGATACTTGATTTTCTTATCTTACTCGGCTTTCACGAGGTTCTCATCGTGCGGGACCATTATGTCAACAATCATTGGGCGCCGCTCTGATCGATCCACCACCACTATATCAGGCTTATTGGCTACAATAGTCCTGTCAGTGATGATGGATTGATCCCAGTACAATGTGATACTACCATTTTGGAGAACTGGGTCGGGCACATAATTATAGTACGGCACTTCCTATTCCACAAGGTTGTATTTTAGTGCAAGTTGCTGATGGATAATCCTGGCTACAAGGTTGTGTCTATGCAAGTACTCTCCGTTAGCAAGACGAGAACACCCGGAGATAATGTGACGGATTGATTCGCCCGGACGGTGGCATGCCCGACATATGTCAACCGTACCGTCCTTCACAATAAATATCCCGAAGTTTTTCGTCATTATAACTTCATCCATAATTGCACAGACAAAACCTTCGGTTTCTCCGAAGAGGTCCCCGGAACGTAGCCAGGATACGGACGCTAATATGAAATGTTCCCTGAGACTGCATATCTCGCGATTGCCTCGACCCCCACACCTCCGCGGGACATACAGTCTCATAACAGAGGAACGCGGGTGATGCATTCGATATGCCGTCAACAATGTACGGACCCTCCTATCCAGGGCGTCTAGTTCTGTTTGAGTCCATTTGAGTATGCCGAAAGAGTACATCAAAACCGGCATGACCCAACCGTTGAAGGCACGTTCCTTATTTTCGCCTGATAAAAGACTATTAAATACTTTTTCAGGCGGCTTAAGAAGCGCTCTTTCAACGATTGCTTCATGTCAGCAACATTGATGCCCAGCGCTTCCGACATACCCAAATACTTGGAATCCGAGAGCTGGGTTCCCACAGATTCCACAATCTCTCCTCGCTTTACATGGATGACGGCACATTTGTCCACACCACATTCCACCCTGATGGCGCTACTGAAAGTTTCAGTTACCTTCAGTAGCTCCATCAGTTGCAAATCGTTGGGGGCAAAGAGTTTCAGGTCATCCATGTAAATGAGGTGAGATATAACTTGACCACCTCCCCTCAACTGATAACCTAGACCTGAATCCTCCAGCAGCGTGCTAAGAGGATTCAAGGCTAAGCAGAACCAAAGTGGACTCAAACTATCACCCTGAAATATACCTCGCTCTATCCTTATCGGCTCGCTATTCCTCTGGATTTACCGACATCCTGGATAGCGAAGGACTGTCCTCCATTGCCCCATACATGACATCAGGAAGGTACGCAGAGTTGCAACTCTAGCACCCTCATGAGCCATGTATGTGGCACCGAGTCATAGGCCTTCTTATAGTCTATCCGACATGTCGACAGATCCCTTCGGGAACGGCGAACCTGTTGACTAACGGCCAAATCAATGAGGAGTAGCTCCTTAGTACCGTGGGACCCGTTCCTACATCCATTTAGAGAAACGGACATGACAGAATTGTCATCAATGTGTTTGTTAATTTTAGCTCTCAAAATGGATGTAAGAACTTTATAGACCGTTGGAAGACAGGTAATCGGTCTATAATTTTTGGGCTCCCCAGTACTACCCGATTTATGGAACAGGTGGTTTATACCTGTAGTCAGGAACTCTGGCAGCGACCCTGACTCAGGCTGACTGGAACAGAATCGCCAGACAAGCGTGCGACCTTGTAATCCATTTAATCCAGAAGTTGTGCAGCCCATCCGGCCCTGGAGGTTTCCAGTTAGGCAACGGACGGACTGCACAAACTACATCTCGAGGGCTGATAGTAATTGCACCCATTTCTGGTACTAGATCGCATGCTCGCTCGACCTCCCGAGTCCATTCACCCTCGGTATGGCTAATAGGCACCGACCAGATGCTGCGCCAGAACGAACACATGGCATCATCATCCGACAGGCGCGTGTCAGCTACACCTTGGTTCGGTCGCTCCCAAGCCCTATAAACCCACTTTTCATCTCTTTGGAATTTGCGATTCTGAGTGTATCGGTCCACCCGCCGTTTATACCTACGAATACGGTTTGCCCATGCATACACTTTCTGAGGAAGTCGATGCGCTCTGTGATACGGGACGTGTAGTCCCGAGGACTGATATCAGTTCCCGAGAACGTCAGCCTCACAAAACGCGTCACTCTAGGACGAGTATTGCCCTCCCTGAAGCAGATCAGTTTGCCGATGAGTGCTCTGGCCCCACCAATACGTCGTTCAATCCTGTACTGCCATGGCGGTACGGCTGGTTTAGGTCGTGTAGCTCTGTCATCAGAAAATTTTACATAAGCTACACGACATGCTGCTACAGCCGCACAATAGGATTGAGTGAGCATCGGTGAGGTCTTCGCAGTTATCAAAATAGTTTGACAACTGCGAATCCAGAACAGCCACCAGCGCCCTATTTTTGTTATGCATGGGCAAACGAGGTATGCGTGGTCTAAGGTCGAGTTGCATGAACCGATATTCTCGAATCGCACCCTCCAAAGCACTCCTCATTTCTTCATTGCACTGGATACTTACATTATTAACCATGTCATTACTCACGTCATTAGCGCGATTAGGTATTGTGCTAGACTGTGGTAGTACCACAGCCTGCGGCGGCATGGCAATGACATGGCTACTCTGCATTTCAGTCCGCAAGCGATCAAGTAATAACGGTGTCATCCAACAAACGATTACGCTGGATGACTCGCACCTGATTCGATAGTCGTTGTGCCGATACGTTGACAGCTGGCTCAAGCGCCTGAAACAGAGAGAGCATCCGAACACGGTACGCGGTTAGGTTGTTTCCCCCCTCGGTAGCCCCATAGTATGCGCGCATGACATTTGCATTGATCGATTGAGTCTATCGCATGCGCTGCACACTCCCACCGGGAGCTGGGACCCTATCAGAGGCCGGTGGGCCTCGAGGTCCTAAACCGTCCGGCGGCCGGCGTCCTCCCCGCCGACGAACAGGTGAGAGAAATACTCGTCGCTCGAGCTCGAAGCAACTGCCACGGCCAGTGTCACAGCACTCACGGCGGGGCTGGATTCTGGCGGGGGCGAGGCGATAAGTCATCATTTTCTTGATTTCATTTCTCATTATTGTTCATATTTTTTTCTTTTCTGTTTATTTTTATAAAATGGCTTCATTTTACTATTGTTATAGTAAAAATGGAGAAATTATTACATATAAAAAGAGAGAACTAATCTCCCTTCCAGACTGTTTAAAAATAATTATTTAATGAAAATAAAATGGAATGAAATTACAAGACGTATTATTGACATTATTTACTTTTTCAAGTACCTATGGTATAAATTTTTTTTTTCTTTTTCTGGACTTTATTTACTTTTTAAAGTGTCGTATTATAATTTTTTTTGTTTGTTACTGTGAATATGAGGAATACTATTATTATTATTTTTTTATTTTTTAGTTTACTTAGTTTCACGATTGTCTGGCACTTTGAGTACTTTATGCGGCCTACCCAAATGTCCTTTCTGTGGTATTGTTCGTCGTGTCGTTGAGCTCTTTGGATTATGAGTCGAGCTACACGATCACTGACAAATGCTTGCACTGTCTGGACAGGTCCACTCAAATCTGTGTGATTATTCCTTCAAAATACCATCTCAGACATTAATCTACATGATCCTCATATGATTTGAGCAATGTCTGGACTTTAAAAGGGACGGTGACCTTTGAGTTCGTTTCGGATGTTTCTTCTCAGAGTAGTCAGGTACGAAACACCGGCCCCATCTAGTTTTAAAACAACATGTTGTGACATGTAAAAGAGTTTTGTAAACCAATTTACAGAAATAAGTATGATTTATGGGCCTCCGAATTATGGGCAGATGGAAGAATGGAAGATAATAATGATTTTTGGGGAGTTTGGAAGATGATAAGTATGATTTTGGGGAGTTTGGAAGATGATAAGTATACACGAATACTTTTACATCGTTCTGGAGCCGAAACATAGTAACTCCAGTCGAGTAATAGTTACTATTAGCATTGTTATTGTTTTTTTAAGACATCAAATAAGGAAGTTAGAAATTTATCACATTTATTCTGTCATTCGAGTTAAATCTTAGTAGTGCTTTCACTATTGAAATAGTTATAAACGCAAGATCGTACGCGATGCGCTCGTCGATCACGTAGAGCGACACAGCTGTGTGTGTGCGAGTCAGGGGTCAATGGACGTCGGACGAATAACCAGCTGAAAAAGTTCCTGCAAGTAGATATTTCATTTCAGGTACGATTAAGGTTTGTGTAAGTTCATTTACCTCCATCATATCTCGTCTCCTCGTAAACGAGAGAAATTAATTGACAATTAATTCACCAGTCTCGCATCACGAAATCACTAATACTTGTACTTATTCAACTACACAACGACGAGTACGCTTGGGAGTTGTTTTTAAGGCATTGAATCGAGTGTTGATCAATCGATCTGGGTACCTATTGTACTTAATAAACATACCCAATACCCTACCATATGATAAATAAAAAATAGTATTACAGCTTAAAACAATTTTCTTGCGGCAATGCTTGTGGCGGCTTCTACAAAGGCAGGCAATTCGAACAGAAAAAGACCCTATTTTTATAACGTTAACCGTGGAATTCGGTTGTGCATCCTTGTAAAGTCCAGTCGAACACGAGACAATAGGTTTCTCAGAATATTTTTTAGTAAACTGCGTATTTACCTAGTTTGATGAAATTTCTAAATTTCACCGTTAAGAAATAAAGTCTGAATTCGCTTTTCGTGTTATTATTTGTTTACCTATTTATCTACCGCGTCTGTACTTTATTTATGTTGATGTGTACCTATCATAAAGAACGCGGCGCCGAATTATTGCTTGATTTAAATTGCGTTTATCTACTTATCAGTTCAATAACTCAAATTTTTCCGTCATACTTTCTACGGGCTTAGGAACGTCGCGTCAGTTATACATTTTACGTATCTAAATACTTACTTACTTGTACACTTTTAATGTCAAGAAAAATAATTGCAGGCGCAGGCGTATTTAAAAAAATTGAGTTATTTACAAACATAATCAACGTATAACTAACTAAGGCTAAGGATATTAGATTATTCACAATTTATACTTCCCTGTAAGGATACAATTATAAAAGTATTCCTCGATACACAAACGGGCACATTTAATGAGATTGTCTTTTAATTTAGCTAATGTGTCTCTGTCACTTTTCACAATATTAAACGCGTCCACAATCGCACTTCTTAACTCATCTCGAGTAGTATGTTCCTCGAAATAAACTAGTCTTTTTATCTCAGACCACAAATAAAAATCCAGTGGGGTTATCCTATCCACTGCTCACCGAACTCACTGTTTAGATACGCACGCACTAAATTCGCATTATGAGCAGGGCATTCATCATGCTGATAGTACATAGCGCGTAAATAAGCCAGAGGCACATCCTCTAGCAACTCCGGTATCATATTCTGCAGCATATTCAAATAAGAACCGCCAGTCAGGTGCCCTTTAATAAAAATAGGCCCTATAATTTGGTCATTAATAATGCCTGCCCAAACATTCCATGATCGAGGAGGCGCTGGGTTACAGCCAGGATGGTGGAGGTGAAGGGAACTTGAGGGTCGGTGATTCTACGAGCGCGCAGTGAGTTCAGGTTTTCTGGCTGAGCATACAAGCGTCTAGCCTCTTCCAAGTTATGGTGCGCCATCCCATAAAAATCCACCATTGCCCCATACTCCACATTGGAGTAGACATATTGCCGAATCATTTTTGACACGTGATTAGGTTACGCGTGAGTGACCTGATACAGCGAAACGCGCGACTATACTAGGAAGAAAGGGCGCCAATCGCGTCGGCTAGACTGTGTAAGCGTGGGGTGGGGGCGTGGCTTACGGATCATGCTGTCTGATCGATGAATGGATTTTTCAATGGGTACCGTTTGCATGTGTTGCCGATCGTCGATACGTTACGTACACACACATATGCGTTTACCGCAAGGAAGCGTTACTTCGAGATCTCATTATTTAACAAAAAAAACAATAAATTTAATTTTTCGTGATTTTTTTATTGTTACTTTTTGAAAAAAATAGTCCCTATCGTTTCGAGTTCGATGATCGAGTTTATGTCTTTCGGTTCCAGAACGACCTAAAAGTAATCGTGTATGATAAGTATGATTTTTGAAGAGTTTGGAAGATGATAAGTATGATTTTTGGACAGTTTGGAAGATGATAAGTATGATTTTTGAAGAGTTTGGAAGATGATAAGTATGATTTTTGGGGAGTTTGGAAGATGATAAGTATGATTTTTGGACAGTTTGGAAGATGATAAGTATGATTTTTGAGGAGTTAGAAGTCTTGACATAGGCAGTTGCTCCATGTAAAATACTGGTATTTAGCTGCATCCAGTTAGATTGGAAGCCGACCCCAACATAGTTGGGAAAAGGCTAGGCAGATGATGTATATCGATGTTTGTTAGTGTTATTTAAACTGCAAAATTAAGTTTGTTTTCCAATCCGACCGATCTTTTCTTTTCTTCAGACCTGAGCTTATTAAGTGAAATCTTTCGAGGGCCCGATTCCCATACATCGGACCGTACGGAGCCCTCGGTACGCGAGTCTGACTCGCACTCCTCCGGTTTTTATTAGTTCATTTGTAATTGTCCTGTGTATAACTATTTCTTTCTACCTATTACGTCTAGTGTTGGTAGCTTATTGTCTATGTTTTTCCAGAATTCGACATGCGTCAGCAGTGCTTTTTTGACTGGGAATGCAGAAACAACTGTTCCTGCGATATTATTGTACTTGGCGCCCCGAAACGGTGTCGATGTGACGACAGCAAGGAGAGCAAAGGCAGCAATTAATAAGTAAGAACTTGAACCCAGAATATAAAGCGCAAACCACACCGCCAGGTAGCGAGCGAGCGAGGCTTGAGAGGCATCGTTTCACCTCTTTTCATACTTTGGTTCACACCGCGAACTACCGAAAGAGCCGAACGTAGTATGAGCTAGTCAGACTCGCCGTTGGCCGGTTTTGTTAGGTAGGATTTATCTCATTTAAAAATTGACTGACAAAGTTGTACCTATCATTAATTTAGTTTGTATCATAATATGTAAGGGTGGAAAGGACTAAATAAATAAAAGGGGCTCCCCTACTACAATAATATGGATGGAACCCTACATGCGCGACGCCGATTCGTACTTGGCCAGTTTTTTTTTACGTGTAGAAATCCTCAATGGGTGTCCGGCGTCTAAGACTGGGGCTGGGGTGGCGGGTCCAAAATTGCATTCTCCTCGATCACCAAAGCAGTAAGATTATATACCCTGTAGTAACCATGTGTCTTTTCCCCTCTAGATTTAACAAAATGGTCGCCTGTTGAAGAGCAGAGTACCTACGCTAGAAGATTTAACTGTAGAATATCAGCAAAACTGCAAGGTTTCCTGAAAACGAAGACACCACGATTTCCCTGTATTTACTAAAGTTAAAAGTATTTAAATACTAATTACTTATTAAAATTGTCTTTTTTCTTGTTACTATCTTTATTACACACTAGCTTATGCCCGCAGCTCGGACCGCGTAAAGTTCGGTCATTGTCACGGGATCGTACAACGGGGATATAAAGAATCCTACGTGTTAATCCAGGTTATGGCCAAACTGTGTGCCAAAGGAGAGATAATTTCGGCTCCCTCTGAACTGAGTTATACAAGTTTGATGATACATCATTTTCATACATTTATTGATTTCTGAAAGTGCTGGGAAACATAAAATAATGATTGTTATTGCTAAAACTAATTGTCTGAAGCAATTGTCATTATAGCGCTAAAGCTGTAGGGTCATCACTAAAATATTTTTCTTTCTTGTGTGGTAGGAGGGACCGCAGTTTAGTCGTTTATATTTTTTATCTTTTTGTTCTGTTATTTAGTAACCATCTTTACTTAAATTTAAATTTCAAATATCTTTATTTAACATAAACAATAACAAAATGCACTTACCCAAAGCTACATTAACACACTAAAATTAAGACACTTTATTAGGCTAGTAATTCGCCTTTCAAAGCTTTTAAAGGACAGGTAGTTTAAACTGGTAATAACATAATCTTAACACACAATATATGGGTACATAATGACAAAGATGTAAATTATTTAGTTAAATTATAATCTACTGCTTGCATGTAGGTAAGTCGAAAATATTTTAATAGTTAACTGATCACGCAGTCTACGAATGTAAACACAAGCAAACGCGCGATCAGTCAACCATCAGCGGACAGAGCTTCCTTACCGCCCGCGCTCCAGCGTATTAGCGACCGAGGCCGGGTCGTAGCGAGCGACTCGGGGGTCAAGTCGCTGGTCGCCCGCACGTCGGTTGGTGGAAACAAAAGGTAGTGATGTGGTAGGCGATAAGTGCCGTATCTATCGATATACGGTAATTTGTCTACAGTTGATGAACATATATTTGTAATCAAGGGGTTATTAGTATTAATTTTGTTTTTATTATAAAATTTTAAAGAAACCTTAATTATGTAATTAAATAGCAAAGGAAGTTTAATGGTTTTATGTAACCTCTGAAGATTTGTTTTGAACTTTGTTTAGTACGCTATTTTTACAGCTTCATTTTGTATTACTTGCAGTAAGTGATGGTTGGAAAGACATGTGCCACTCCAAACAGGACATGCATACGTTATACACGGACGGACAAGTGTAGTATAAATCCTCAATTTAGTACTGCTACTTAATTTGCTTTTACGGTTCATTACAGGGCCCAAGCCCTTGGTGCTTTAAAAGCACCAAGGGCTTGGGCGCCCTTCAAACGTAAGTCGGCAATATGTTTGGACCAGTTTAGGCGGTTGTCCATTCTGACCCCAAGATAACGCACACTTGCTTTCCAAGGTACTTTTTTCCCAGATTTGATTCTACAATTGTTTTAAGTCTTCTACTAAATCCTACAATTTCTATTTTGCGAAAAACTAATGTGGTCCGTCAGAGGCCATCTGTGAGAGTGGGCCATAATCCACCACAAGGGCCCAGTGCAGTTTAGATGATGTCATCATCATCATTCTCCTGCCCTTATCCCTTTACATTCATTGTTCTGTTATACAAGTTAGAAATCTGTCATTTTGATATTTATATACAAAAAAAAAATGTACTCAAATTAGTTACCTCCAACCGATTTTACGTTATTGTTTATTTATTTAAACTTCATGTACAAGAGTGGTACATAGGCGGACTTAATGCCACAAGGCATAATATACAGCATATATAATATATATTGCGTATTTTGCGTGTTTTGCGTATTTAATAGCATATATAGGCATATTGTTCTGAATGTTTTGGACATGTCGGGCTGTTATTGTTATACAACAAGAATGTTATATGGCATTGTATATTTTATGTATCAGAACAGCATACTGTACCATACAGTAGGGTTGTTTAGTAAAAAAAAAGGCAAAATACTGGTTCATGTTGTTTAGTAATTGCAAAAAAGATCAGCATTATAGTCTTACTTATTAATCTTTCATAATACGTTTTTGACGCAATATGACTAGATTGAATACGGCCTCGTTTTACTAAGAGATCTCGTCCAGCCATCTCCCGAACTTCTTCCACAGGGATATCTCCGGCGAGTTCTATGGTGAATGCCTCATCTCGATGTACGCACGACGGCTAATCAAGCTTTACAAAACCAGATTATGCGGATCTCTCATTGTATAGGAAATCTATACAATGTGATAGGGGTGAGACTTCTAACCCGTTAAGGCTGAGTACTACATCTAATTTTATCGACAAAAAAAATAATATGGGGGGTTGAACGCCCTCCCCCTAAAAATTATGGCTATTTTAATATTTTTTTTAATGTACTACGGCGCGCTTGATACTTTATGTGATATCAAAGGTTGTATGCGTCGTAGAAACAGAAAAAAAACGACAAACGGTAGCTAATAACCTTGGCTAACTAATTCATTACTTTTTTCATATGTTTGATAATGTTTTGGTGAGAAAAAAAAACCATTTCTGAATTATTTTGACCGAAAAAATCGCTATTTTTCAATATTTTCACGAATTCTTCAAAACTGTGTCCCATAAAATTATTAATAATTTGCGCTCACTTAAAAGTATTTGAGTTATTCTTTCTAACGATACCAAAAACATCACCATAACATCATCAATTCTAAGTAGTTTCCCCTGTGTAAGCTCAATACTCATACTTGACATTATTTGTAAATGAAACCAGTAATACTCATATGTACTTTACATTTATTTAAAATCAAACCTACTGAAAAATACAATCAAACAAAACATTTTAATGCTTAAAATTAATTGATTAACTGTTCGAAGTGTTCTCCTCTGTTTTGTAAACAGGCGGTGGCTCTTATAGCCATAGCCATTTGTCGCGTGGTTCGTCTTAATACCGCGGAATCAGATCGAAGTTCGTCGGCGGCGATCCTAATTCTTTCCCGGAGCTCTTCTCTCGTGTTTACCTCGACGAAATAAACTTTTTGCTTCAACCATCCCCAAAGATGATAATCACAAGGCGTCAAATCGGGCGAACGTGGAGGCCAAGCAACTGTTCCGCCGCGTCCAATCCATCTCGGGAAGACTTCGTTTAGATATTGGCGAACACTCAAGGCAAAATGAGCAGGAGCACCGTCTAATTGTAGCCACATGTGGCGCCGATAGCTTAGTGGCAAACTCATGAGTTCTTCGTTAAATTCATTTTGCGATTTTTTCGGTCAAAATAATTCAGAAATGTTTTTTTTTTCTCACCAAAACATTATCAAACATATGAAAAAAGTAATGAATTAGTTAGCCAAGGTTATTAGCTACAGTTTGTCGTTTTTTTTTTTGTTTCTACGACGCATACAACCTTTGATATCACATAAAGTATCAAGCGCGCAGTACATTAAAAAAAATATTAAAATAGCCATAATTTTTAGGGGGAGGGGGTTCAACCCCCCATATTATTTTTTTTGTCGATAAAATTAGATGTAGTACTCAGCCTTAACGGGTTAGAAGTCCCACCCCTATCACATTGTATAAAGCGAGGCCAAGTTATACTGGAAATGTACAGCTTCATGTGCCGCCGTGTGTATGTGTTCACCATAGTAACTACGGGCTTGCTTCAATTGTTAGCTGCCTAAAGCATACAGCGTCAATTCAATCTTCTGTCAGTCTAGGAAACTCATTGAATTGAGGCATGTCGGCTCCCATAGGCTCGAAATGAGCTCTCCTCCTGTTATAATTACTTGTGCAGCGTATGTTCTATCTACCGCAATTATGATTCCATTGCAACAAACATTTAAAAAGGGCTTTAAAAGGTTTCTAAACGTATGGTAATCATAAGTTTAGAAACCTTTTAAAGCTCTTTTTAACGCAGCAACAACCTCCGATGTCCAGATTGAAATGATGCACTGAATGTAGGCGTACTTCACTGGTTTTACTGGTCTGGTGACATTTTAATATTAGACCGTGGTACACTCACGCGATTTCGTTAATATAATTAATGAACAGATAAACATACCACACCGTTTAGTAAAACCTGTTGTAAGACTTTCTCTGAAAAAAGTAATTAGAGCTCTTCTGTTGATAATATGTAAGTGCCGTCGAAAATAGAGATCGCTTGTCTTTCTTCAATCGGACTGTCACGATTGCCAAATAATCGCTCTGTCACGATTGCCAAATAATCGCTCTGTCACGATTGCCAAATAATCGCTCTGTCACGATTGCCAAATAATCGCTCTGTCACGATTGCCAAATAATCGCTCTGTCACGATTGCCAAATAATCGCTCTGTCACGATTGCCAAATAATCGCTCTGTCACGATTGCCAAATAATCGCTCTGTCACGATTGCCAAATAATCGCTCTGTCACGATTGCCAAATAATCGCTCTGTCACGATTGCCAAATAATCGCTCTGTCACGATTGCCAAATAATCGCTCTGTCACGATTGCCAAATAATCGCTCTGTCACGATTGCCAAATAATCGCTCTGTCACGATTGCCAAATAATCGCTCTGTCACGATTGCCAAATAATCGCTCTGGGACTATGAGGTTCCTCTGCACCACTTCCTCTCTGGTCATGTGATCAAATCCGACACGGGATGGTATAAAATATCAACTTCCAGAGTGGTTGCTTCACAATGACAATTGCTTCGGATCATTAGTTCTAGCAAATGAATCATTATAAAATAAATAATAATAATCATCGAACTTGTATAACTTAGTTCAGAGCGATCCTACAACTTTTGTGCCACAATAACTATTGCTCCAAATGGCTAGTTCTAACAATATGTGCCATTTTTTTTTGTTGTTCTCCTTTCGTCGATTTTCCCGGTCCACTAACACAATTTAGTTACACCAGTATAACTGCCAACCCTTTTGAGGAACAAGGCGACAGGCTTACGGTCATGTAATTATAAATAAACAAAATCCGATCAGTAGTTTTTGCGTGAAAGAGTAACTGACATCATACCAAGGAACTTATTTTTGATATCAAAAACTGTTTGAAAATATTACGTATTACTTTAATTAATTCAAAAGGCGAAGAAAACTTCTTCAGAGCGAGAAAGTGACCGGAGTGGATTGCGTCCTTGTCTGCAAACAAAAAATAAAAAAATACTTTTTCATTTTTTTAAATATAGTAATCTGAAATCACGTTGATAGCTAAACTAGCACATAAATAGTAACGGGATTAATTTAATATTCAAATACTAAATATTACAAAATAAAGTAAGCAATATAAATTCAATTATTTATGAATTAAGTTATTTCAGAATGGCAACATAGATGACACTCATATTAACAAACAATATGGCCGGTACAATTTCGCGCTGAAGTCATATTTTTGCGTTATCAAGTTCTTTTTACATTACTTAAGTGAAATCTTCCTCATTAAACATCGTGAAATCAAGTTGTGTGAAGGGGTGTAATAGTGAGGGGTTTGCTCGATGGAGTTTCTATTTTCAGGTAAGTTCTTTTAACTTTGTTTACAAATTACGATTCTAGATATTTAAAGAATACATCTTTTATATTATCCATATCGGTACTTATAATCTTGTGCAAATGCGTACAAAATACAAAACATTGTTATTTATTATAATGCAGTAGCAAAACTTATATTAACAAAAATAACATATTGAAAATAAACATTTGACATCTTTACTTTTTTATATACTATTTATTACTTTTTTATATACTGTTTATTGTTTGTGTATTAAGAATACTGTTTTGTTTTCATGCAGAGTCCCTAACAATGAGAATTTTCAGCAACGGTGGCTTGAAGTTGTCCCTTTAAAGAAGAAGTATTCAATCTATTGCTTTGTTTGCAACCATCTTCCATCATCAGCATATTCGCACTTAAATTTAAGATTACTGACTCATATTAGAAACCAACAGTTACATAAAACCATACATTTAATTATGTATAGTGTGATTAATAAATTTGTCAAATACTACGTATTAAGTTGTTTGAATATGCTACATGCTCATGCTTCATCTATGTGAATATTGCAGCCCTGTACGCTATAAAATCTCTTTACAAATGAAGGATGTAACCTAACATGTAGACCACCGTGAACGAAAATAAGTGTTACGTATTCTTTACTTTATAGACCTCTCCCATTACAGAGTTCTTCAGTATAGCGTAACGTAGGTTTCGGCTTCGCCCTGTCATTTTATACCCCGTAATTTTGAATAAACTGCTACCCATGCAAAGCGGGGAGAGGGGTGCTAGTAAGATAGAACAGAATGACTGTCCCAAATGTAAGTACAAATATTGGATACCCTATTAGAAAGAGATGACATCCACTCTCGAAGTTTTCTCGCTCGGAATGGCTTTCCGTTGCACGTCATCATTCCAGTTAGTATACAACGTTTAACAGATTAAGCGCAATACCTCAGACACCTCAATTAGAATATTAAATTATAAGTCTAAGGGCCGATTAATCAATCCTCAGTAAAGTCGTCGAATAGCTATCTAGCGAGTAAAATTATTTGTCTGTTTATCAAGCGAATAAATATTTTCAATTTTTCAATCGTATATTATCTAGAGAATAGCTATCAGTGGTATAAGCTAGCCAACTTCACACTATTGATGTGCAAGCGAGATGGACAGATACAGTATTTAAAGTGTTATATACAAGAATAGCAACAAAAGGTGATTTGATATTTGTCGTTGTTTGCTATACAGTTCATAGTGTCCATACCGTGTTATTTATTGTTACAAATATTGGATTTGTTTTTTTTTGTGGCATAAAAATGGGTCAGTGCTACAAACTGCAGTAGTTGGGAAGTACGATTATTGATTGAATTAGTGACCAAATATCAGTAATCGAAAAAAAAAACGACGCTGAGACCAGCAAAAACTTTGATTAAGTAATAATAGACAAAGTTGATAGGGCGTATAAGGATATACTGATATGTTGACTGTTGTATTATGATAAAATCAAAAATCATTTTTAATAATGTGTTTAATTTACAATACCAAATCACCAATTATAAGATGATTATGATCTCATTTCATTATTGTAAACAATGACAAAAGTCATTTCCCCATGTGTTAAAATTATTAAGGCTCTCTCGTAAAAGTCGTTTTTTACTCTGAGATGGTTAAATAATTTTAGAATTCACGATCTTTCTAGATTTTAACTCATTAATTATTTCAAACACATCCATCATAACAAATCACCGAACCTATATCGTTTTAACAAAACGCACAAAACGAATGTAAATGTCAAACATAACCTAAAACGTCACACTTATCGGGGAGATAAAACCCTAACGGGCCCTCAAAGTAGCAGGTAACTATATTCCTCAGGTAGAGGCTTTATTCGACAGTTAACTACTATCTGACCATTGAAAAATCAAGAATATGGCTATTCAACGAATATAGGCTATCTGGTTGTTTATCTGAGCATTGAAAAATCGGCCCAGAAACAACATCCGTAATTAAATAAATTTAAACCAAACCTAGTCTTTTTTTATAAAATAGTTATCCTTACTAAACGCAAAACGTATGTGCAACAACATCCCTGCCCAGGCACTCATGCAATGTTAGCGGCCGACGCGACACGCACACGAGAGCCCAGCGCGCCAGCTGACCATAGCTGTAGGCATTAGATGTGCGTCAGTTCAATGAACGAATTTTACGTACCTAAAATGTCACAGACTGATATAATAAATAACTTTTGATACTTCATTGAGTTTACCGTGTAATGACAACACGAATCTAAGATTTTAGGCTTAGTAACGGGAAAGCATTTAAAACAGCGATATTCAATGACGGCGTGTTTAAAAGATTTGAATCATAATATTTACAGTGATAAGAATACAATCGTATTGATAGGAAGGAGTAGGTACTTACAGAACTGGATTATTTACACTTTACACTTAGGTTATTAATTTGCACTATTTCTGCGATCCACTTTCATTAAAGTTTCAAAATGACCACCGCCTTGTTCTATGCACATAATTGCACGCTCTCTTAATTGTATTTCAATTTTGTAAGCACTTCAGTATCACTTTACACCACCGTCACAAATGCTTGTTCAATTTTTGTAGTTACCTATGCTGGAACGAATCCACACGGCAAGCATATGGATTCTCATACCGCCACAAATGCTGGTTGTGCTTGTTGTACATGCCAACACGCGTGAAGGTACTCTCGTCCGTCCAAAGAATGTTCTGTTGCCAGTTCTCCAACAACCACCTACTGAATTCTAGTCGTGGCAAGTCGTCGGCCAGCGTTAGGTCTTGACACCGTCGAAGATGGAATGGGTGTTCACCATCAGCACGCAACGTTCCCTACACGTACATGTGGCTGCAGTCGAACTGGGGTGCTGCTTCTCTCGAGCTGTCCTCTGGTTGTTCGTCGAAATGGTCGAGAATACGCTCTTGCAGACGAGTAGTCCGCACATTCGTCCCTCTGTCTAAAGACGTATTAGGAAGGAACGTCCCAGAGTCCCTCAGTCGCTGAGTTGCAGCCAGCATCGTCTTGGCGCTCACACTGCAGCCAAAACGGTCATTGAACTCCCGACAAGCTAACGCGACATTATCAAGACAGCGAGCCAAGAACCTAACCATCTCCGTGTATTCTATGTTGGTATACCGGAAAGCCATCGCGTGCATTCACATAAGCCTTACTCATTTTAGATAAAGTTGGAATTCCTTTAAATTACCTATTTATTTGACGCACACACTCCTTTTAATGTTAAATGCATTGATATTATTTACGTGTGTGTATTACGAGCTATGAGCGAACTACAAATAATGTCGTGCGTTTTAGTAGCCTTTATTGCTCTGAGTTAAGGTTTCAATTTCCTTGAATTAAGGATTGTATTAATTTGTCATAATACTGTGTTTCTAATTTAAGTTATTTAAAAGATTTTTCCGCCAAAATTTAACACCTGTAACAACATAATATCATCATGCGGCGCACGCGGCGCCCCGCTCCACAGCGTTAGACGTCACCGAGGAGGCCGAGCCTTCTCCCCACGACGCGCCCCGCCGCTGGCCGCCGGCCAGGTGCCTATATAACACGACCACGCGCGCGCTCCGTTTAGAGTGTTATTTAACGCCCGGGTAAGCTGTACCAGGCTACACGCAGCTTACCTGCACAATGAGACTCTACAAAATACACACGCATCTCGTTGCGCGACGTGTCCTAAGTTAATATAGGCGCGTCGCGCAGCTAAGCCACACACACACCTCTCTACACACACGTAGACTCTCACGTGGGGGCTCGCGACCCACGCCAACACTGAGCGGTGTTACACAGTACAATACCGCCCACACACACATATGGGCCTCTCGGTCCGGACCGTAACCGGCTAGCTCTGGAAGCGGGACGGACGGGAGCCACACATCCTTCGTAGGTGCGTCGGAGTCGGTACCTCTGTCGCTGGTCGTCCTCCGCCGAGCCTCCCCCGGGGGGTAACTGGGGGTCTCACCTGGCGGGGACAGACCGCCGAGGTGCCGTGAAGAAATCAGCGCTTTGTGTCGACAGCGCTGTGGCGCGCCTACGAAAAATCGCATAGCAATCACACACCCAGACGCACCGTTTAGAGTGTGTTTACCGCGCTCTCGGACTGCTTCAGCCTCACTGGCCGTACAGCTCTGAGAACCTGTATACACATTTCAATACCTTCCGCGAACTTAGTTTTTATACCTATATGAGTCATTGTTATAATTATCTACATAAATACAAGTTGGAACTATTCGCATTCGTTTGTTTCGCATTACACACCTATTTTTTATGACGGAAATCGAAGAAAACGACGGAATAGAAGCCGATTCTGAACCAACTACTTTCAGGAATTGCGTTTATTCTGTTTCACGTTGTATATATTGTATGCATTACGTATATTATATTGTATGCATAATATATTTAAGTATGGTTAGAAAATGATGTTAATTTAAGTGTTTAAATGCACATAAGTATATTCTCTTTTGCAAATCTCGCAATCCAAGTGTCAGGGTCAAACACAAGCGCAGTGTGTCGGGGAATAGGGACACACACACACACGCTCAGTGTGTCGGGGAATAGGGACACACACACACACGCTCAGTGTGTCGGGGAATAGGGACACACACACACACGCTCAGTGTGTCGGGGAACCTATCTTGTTTCTAGGTAAGCTAAACCAGTCAGGATAAAGCGCTCGCTTGTATTAGACGTTTACCGTGTTAGATATAATAGTTTCCCATACCAAGACCGTTTCATTTATTGGGTCTCGAACAACCTAAATTCTCTGTCATCGTAACTCCTTGTTCGGCTCCGATGTGAGAGCATAAAACAGATGAGGCTTCCAGTAAATTGAGGAATGAGTTATAGCCTAAACTAGCAGCACAGGATAGATGTTTGTGAACAGCGAGGCATTCGTCTCCAACTGTTCTAGTAAATCCTTATAACTGGTGGAATAGTTTTAGTAGCAAGGGGAGCATTCGCTGCCACTAGGATGTTGGTCCTTGCTCTGGCGACTTGCATCCAATAGGGACAGCTTGGACCGTATTATCAATTAAGAGTGTTTCTGGTATTGTCTTCAATGCTGGGAACCTTAGCCTGGCAGACTCAGTCTGGGAGAGCTGTTTGAAGACCTCCTTAGTGAGCCCTGACTCATTCGCTTGAATTCTAATTGATTTAAGGATCAAATCTCTCTAACAATCACGATAAATTAAATGAAAGGAAAACCATAAAATATTAATTCAATAGGAAAAAAAAGCACACCTTTTACTCAAAGGTCCATCCGATTACGTTAGTAAGTACCTAATTAACAATTAACTTTGACGCCATTTACTTATTAAAATGACGAATGGTGCTCCGGCCCATAACAGCAGAATCTGCCTATGTTTATAACCACTTCAATACCTGGATTGGTACAAACGGCACAATCAGATGGCCTGCGGGACCACCAGACCCTTTAGAGGTTCGCAATACGATTTTCAAAATTCATCACACCTCGCTATTAAAAGTTACTGAAAATTAATTCCTTATAAGAATAAACCTTTTTTTGTTCTTTAAAATAAGTTAATGTTTCATGGTTTTCCTTTTATTTATTTTATCATGTTTGTTAGAGAGATTTGATCCTTATGATTGACCCTACTGATTGATGCCTTAAAAGTACAGGATGTTATTTTTTTTTTTTAATTTAGCCGGTTCCATTCCCGAGTGTGGCAAGTGAATTTTCGTAAATCTTTGAATGCTCTATTCTAGAAAGAGTTTGAGTAAAATTTTCCATCTCCAGTATTTAGAGTACTTTCATTCCAGATGGCAAAAAACAAACCACCCTGAATATATAGCTTAAAAAAAAGCAAGTTAGCATTTCAAATTTTTCAAAATAAGCAGATGAAAATATTTTTTTGAAGATATTGCGGAATAGATAATCTATTTTGATTCAATTTTGTTAAATAACGCATATATTTTTTGTCAAAGTGAATGTCACATTGCCTTCTGCGATTTACTTCAAGTGATTCAATCGATGATGCCATCCCTCAAATGCATTTTTGTAATGCATCGTTGTGTGGGGGTGTCCAGCGCAGCTGAGTATATGAGGTGACAGTTTGGGATACCATGTATTTGCAAAATAAAGTCGAAAGCGTCTCATTTCTGAAGAATCTGGAGCGTTTTGCAATATATACTGCCATGTATCATGGATTAGGATCCTTAAATCAATCAGAATTCAAGCGAATGAGTCAGGACTCACTAAGGAGGTCTTCAACCAGCTCTCCCAGACATAAGTCTTCCAGGCTAAGGTTTTCAGCATTGAAGAGTATGAAGAATCAAGTTATTTAAGTATTGAGGACCCAATACCAGAAACACTTAACCAAGCTGTGGAACCAAGTCCCTAGGGCAAAGAGCAACTAAAAGCACAATAATTAAAAGCGTGTATTCAGGCAAGGGTTCAGAAGGACGAAGTGGGAGGGGAGCGGTGTTGCAACGCCGGAGTGGCAGCGCACCGCACTAAGTATTGTTTAAAATATCGAATGATTATTAACGCTACGACGTAGTAGCTGTTGTAGCTGTGTAGTCTTTATTGCGTTGCGACACCGGTCGAGCGTTGCATTGCGACACCGGTCGCGCGTTGCATTGCGACACCGGTCGCGCGTTGCATTGCTCATGTGCCACTGTGCATGCATTGAAATCATAGCTTTGCAACGAAGCACCGTCCTTCTTAGTGGTACGGAAGCCCAAAGGGTTTTCCAGCAAGCATATTTAACACGAAAACTTGGGAGCTGATAGCAGTTCGGTCTGGTTTCGTTCCCCGGCTGATCGCACTTTTTTTGTTATCTCCAACAAAGGAAACACAGAATATTACTTGTTTATTATTATTGCTTCAGCTATTTAAACATCACGTGGTCAGACTGGACACCGACCCAAACATATTTGGGAAAAGGGCTTGGCACATGATGATAAAAAAAAAATGAAAAATATGCGTTTACTATAAGCACACCTCTCGAGCAATTCGGCTTGGTGTCATGTATTTCACAAGTTACAGGTTTTAAAATATGTTATGCAAAATATTTATTGTTAATTCCACAAATAGATCCAGGCCTAGATGCAAGATGCAGCACCGCCCTCGCCCGCACATGCAGGAAGTGCAAAAAACTGAAACTCGTCAGCATCTCCTGAGGATGCCCCGTGGAGAGGCAGAACACGTGGTAAGTTTGCATGAAGCGTACTATATCAAAACCTCCTGCATTTACATATTTTTGCTGGCGGGATGGCTGTGCATCCAAGCCAGGATCTATTAGCGGAATTAACACAAAATATTTTGCATACAACATTTTAATTTAATGGATTTTATTTTGTTAGTAGCTGCGTTCTGAACGCTCGTTGCATCTGAAGTTATATTCTGGTTGCTTGTGTGATCTTCTATGCGTCTCAAGGTAGGTACTCAGCTCGACGACAAGCCATCATTTCGCTAGAAACAAAAAAAAATGTTTTACAAGCATGTTCGAGGCTGACGGTGCCTATGATCTAATTGACAGATTTTTTGCTGAGGAGTTTGTCGCATTACTTCTTTTTCCAGCTAAAATACAAGAAAGTCGGGACGGGGCGTTTTGGGAGACTGTCTCATGTAAATTTTGACGTTCAAAAAGAATCCGTCCTTAACCTAACCTAACCTAAAGACTCCGAACCTAAAGGTCTTCAACCAGTGTGTCCTGCTTGTTATGACTTACGGGGCCAAAACGTGGACACCACGGCTGGTCCATAAATTCAAGGTCGCTCAACGAGCTATGGAACGGGCTATGCTTGGAGACTCATTGAGGGATCGCATCCGGGACGAGGTGATCCGACAGAGAACCATAGTTGCCGACATAGCTCACAGAATAAGTAAGTTGAAATGGCAATGGGCCGGGGATGCTACATAAATACGAAAAACTTTATTCCGTCAGTCACAAATACGAATCTCAACATTCTGATTTTTAACTCTGATTTAAGATTCATCCTAATTTTTATAATTCCAAAATTTCAATATTCCTAACGTTTATAATTACTACTCTCAAAATACCGAGTTTCAATAGATCGAATAACAAAAAGTCCGACTTAATGATAACACGAAACATCAAAAATACGAATTCCGATTATTAAATTACCGATTATTTAGAATTCCGAAATAAAAAACGCTTTTTAAAACTGAATATCAAGGCAAATCAACACATAACCAACAATAGGGGAGATCTGGCGCTCGGCGGCCGCTACCGCAGCACGCTCGTTAATGGTCACAGTTCTAGCCTAACCTAATCCAAACTTACAGGTGGCAAGTTATCAGTTTTTATCAAGACGACATCTCCGATCTTAAATTCTTCTTCTGACATACCCCACTTAGGACGCTGTTGCAATCTGTATGGATGCTCATCCTGCCATCGCCGTCAGAAGTCGTGAACAAGTTTCTGTGTGTGTTGCCAGCGAGACAAGTTAGACAGCCTTATGTCTTTCATATCGGGTGATGGGACAACAATAGGTACCTCTCCAATTATGCAATGTCCCGGCGTGAGTGGTTTGTCTGGATCAGTGTCGTTCATGGGACATAACGGACGGGAATTAAAACAGGCTTCAACTTGACAGAGTATCGTCGTCAACTCTTCGTATGTCAGGTGAGTTGTTACAATTCTCTTCAGGTGGTATTTTATAGATTTGACACCTGCTTCCCATAATCCACCGAAAGAGGGACTGTAAGCGGGAATGAAATGCCATTGAGAACCCTCTGTGGGGCTAGTATTCCTGCAATTTCTCCAGTAAACTGTAATCTTGCTTCGTTCCAGGCATTTCGGAGCTCTTTGTCAGCTCCCATGAAGTTGCGGTCTTGATCACTGCACAAGTGATTACATTTGCCTCTCCTGGCAACAAAACGTCTAAAAGCGGCCGATAAACGCTTCCGAAGTAAGATCGCTTACAAGTTCAATATGGATTGCCTTCGTGGACATACAGATGAATATAGAAATGTAGGCCTTTGTTGTTTTGTTTCCTCGGCCTTTAGATAACAATATCTGAAAGGGCCCCGCGAAATCTACACCACTATTCAAGAATGATCTAGATGGAGTCACTCTCTCATCGGGTAAGTCTCCCATAATTTGAGCTCTAGCAGTAGCACTAAGTCTAGCGCAAATGAGGCATTTGTAAACATGTTTCTTAGCTATTGATTTTGTGTGTTGCGACGCAGCCCGGCCACAATCGATTTCGTAATTTATAGACGTATCAATTAAATGTTCTTAAATTGTTCTTGCAGTACCAATGAATAGATTAAATGTACTACAAATATATCTTGTTAAAAAGCCCTTGTTTGTGGCCGGGTAGTACCGTATACGTTGCAGCTCGGCCACGTGTGTATTTTCTGATAGGATTCTCAGAATATTCTAAAATATAAACCAAATAAATGTTCCATTTGTGTTCTTTATTTTTTTCAACGAAATATACCGAGCACCATACGTGCTCGGTGTAGCCGCTGGTTCTGTGTTCTTAATCTCATGTAGTAAAGAATGATGACGTCGGTGACATTTCTGACAGGACACTGGTAATTTACATCTTTTTACTGAGTGTCCAAGTGCTAGACAGTTAAAACATAAATGTTTGCTCTTCACATATTCGGTTCGCATCATCTCATCTAATTTCATATCAATAAATTTCTTGCAGTGACACAGCGTGTGTTTTTCTTTGCACATGATGCATGTCTTTTCTGAACTTGGTGGGGCAACGTGATAAGAACGTTCTTTGACTCGTTTCTCTGTTGTATTATTGTTAGCTGTAAGGCCGGTAACCAACTCCAAGGTGCGGAACTTGGACTCCATGAAGTTCTTTAACTCACTCCAAGTAGCTAATGCATCGCTGTCTTCCTTATAGGCATATTCTTCCCAGCCTTTGTGTCTCTGAGTCAAAGTTCTGAACGAGCAGAAATATTATTATGTGATCCCAAGAGCCTGTTGTTATTTTTAAATTTTCCAGGTTATTTAGGCATTCTGTAGTTTTATCCAACAAGCCTTTTAATTGGGTGGCTGAATGCGAAGTCATCTTCCTTAGGTTAAATAATCTTTTCATGATGCAGTTTAATATTATGCGTCTGTTACCATACCTCATATTTAAAGCATCCCATGCAGTTGGGTAATTACTGGATGTGACCTTTATATGGGTCAATATCGCCTCGACTTCTCCACTCACTCTTGTTTTTAAATAATATAATCGCTGTACATCAGTAAGGTTATTATTTTCGTGCACCAAAGAAGTAAACAAATCTTTGAAAGTTGGCCATCCTTCATAATTTCCATTAAACTTGGGTAACTCAATTTTTGGTAAATGCACTATATTTTGCGATGCATGGGTTACGTTCATACTCGAGTTTCTGGAATCTATAGCTAACGATTCCGTTAACGACGTAAGCATATCTTTGAAATCACCTTGTAATGAGCTGTATAATTCTTCAAAAAGTATGGCAAAATTCCTTTTTGTTCCTTGGTTTTATCTTAACTAACCCGTCATGAGCGTTCTTGAATGACATCCAATACTCATCATCATCATGCCTTTGGACACTTTTTTAAGTTTCTTCCAAGACAGCGAGATATTGCTGTTGTTATTTTGTAGTACTCATTCTTGTTGTTTCATTACACTTCACTTTATACTTCAAAATCTACAATCAAAAATGTTTGTAAATTTGGTCACAGATAATATAAACTTGAGTTTTCTTCCGTAGTAGCGCTAATTGCTTAGTTGCAAACATTTTCCAATCCATTAGACGAGGTATTTTTTTTCTATGTTTCCTTATCGCTGTGGAATGCGGTTCTTTTGTTCAAACGACCAGATGTTCACCGCTCCGTAGTTGCTGCATTCGGCTCGAATACGACCATATGTTGAATGTAATAAGGTTCACTTTTCCTTGTATGGGATTTTTGAATGAAAAGACGTGTTTTATTACAAGCGTATTGAGCGACTAGTTTGTTCGTTTTACTAAAATTTCCATATGACATATGCCTAGGTATAACTAAGTAGGCTCACACCTATTACGTTGAACTCAATACGTCACAACAAAATATTAACTATATTAACTTAACAAAAACCATATAAAAAAACTTTTAAAAATATAAAAAATAGTGGTCCGCCGGTAGCGGGAGCAGGGTCCAAGCCACCGGTGGTTAGGGCTCCAGAAACATGAACCTCCTCACAATGCGAGCCGTATTGAGGAGTACTGCCTTCTGAATCAGGCCCTTAATGGTCATTTTTTTAATGTTTTTATATTTTTTTTTTCTCAGGAATATTTAAAAATGTAATTGATTTGGCATAGAAATAAATAAAGGAGTTAATACACAAATATTAATAACAAAGTAGACGTTTCTAAATTACGTTAAACGTTACTTATAGATTTTGAATTTATATGCGTAACTGAATATTATACTAATTGAATCGGAAACAAAATCCTAATCTTAGCAGATTATTCGAAGTATTGAAAATCGAAATGTCGTTTTTCGGACTGAGAACCCATCGAGCATTTGATTCTTCGGACATATGAAAATCGAAAAACAAAAAAATCGCATTTACGACTTACAATAAAATAAATTTCGAGATTTTTAATAATAGACATTGAAATTCGGACTTTTGAAAATAATAATAAAATATTTCGGAGTATTTGGCTTTGCCCAATGGGCCGGCCATAATAGCCGTAGAACCGATGACCGTCGGGATAGACGTGTACTTGAGTGGAGACCGTGAATCGGCAAGCGTAAGGTGGGACGCCCTCAGGGTCGGTGGAGCGACGATCTTACCAGGGTGGCTGGTAGCAACTGGATGAGAGTTGCTGAGAATTAAGTGGCGTGCAATTAAGGAGGCCTATGTCCATTTCGAGCGTCATTGGACGGGAATTTACGGGATCAACGGGTTTGTGGCTTGAAAAGCGACACACTCCGTCAAGGTTGTTCTCGGAGGAAGACAATAGTACAATAGAGCTGTCACTATAGCCCTATCTCTAGAAGGCGTGTACATACACAACAGGCAACACTGAAAATATTAAGCGGGATCGCCCACTGCAAACCACGGCTATGCTACAATTATTTCACCCGCAAAAGCACAGCTTGGGCACTCCAGGTCGGGTTGCCACGCAGAAGCAGGAGTCCTGGCACTCCTCTGTTTTTTCGCACATGGCTCGCTCTACCAACTGCAACTCTGAAACAAGCAAATACGCTCTAGAGCAAATGTTTACCTAATAATACAACCACATTTCGCTAGTTATGTTTTAAATCTCATGTAATAGGTAGCGAGTCTACTGCCATTAACCGGACACAAATCCCAACTCCGTGGCTGCTACTTAAAAAAATCCTAAAAAGGCCCCAAATAAGGGACCACACACACTATGCGGCCGAAAGACGTGGTCGTGGCCGCGTAGTGAGCGCGGGTTCCTTAATACATATGTATACAGCTTGCAACAGAAGGGTTTGGTCAAATTTAAGAGTGTGATAGAGACCAGCAAACTCAACAACTTTTCCATGAGACGTACGTTACCGTTAAAGATGAAGATAAACAAAGGATTTTCCGGCTGAACGTTGGTTTACGCAACCGCTTGGCTAAAAGTGAAAAATGTTCACGGTACCGCTCGCTCTGCTCGCGCGCTTATGGTAAATCTTAAGTTTTATTTTTTTTATTTTACTATTTATGTACACAGTAGACAACACAGGCAAAGGCAGTCGTCTGGGTTGGTGTGGACATCTGGTGAGGAGGGATGAAATGTGTGTGAATAAAGCAGTGATGAATGTGCCCATGGATGGAGAGGGGGAGAGGGAGAACGATCGAAGAAACGATTGATTAATTACGTAAGTAATAATATGAAAGATAAAGGAGTAACTGATTCTGTGACGGCTGACGGGAGAATGTAAGAAAAAAACGTGTTGCATGGGAGCAGGGCAAAAAAATGATGAGCAATAATTATTTTATCTTCTTACTTGTGTAAGATACTGCATTGGCTGCCAGCAGTACAGCTGCAAACAAGACTACTTGAAACCACTTCATAATGTCGTCTAAGTCAGGAATCGGGCAAGTTGTATTTAATATATACTAAGCCAATTATTTACGGTCTGCATGTAATTGTTCTGTAATATTACTACAAGTTTTTCTTAAAATTAATTTGTTATACAAATCCAATAAGATGTTATAGTTAATGGAACAATTATATGAGAGGATCACAATATTACAGAAATATCCAATCTATTGAACAGTTAAAAGAAACTTATTTCCAATAAAGAATGATAAAACATTATAAATAAAATACTTGAAAATAACAAAATATTTCCTCTTTCGTGCATCCTCTCACACAACAAGAAAAATAAAAACACATAATTCGTTCATCCTCTAACAGAAACTGAAACTTCTACGACATACGTCTACCCATCTCGACGCAAATAAATCGCACTCTGGTGTCGATGTCAGTAGAGCATTTAGCATTGTCAGCGCAAACCGAGGGAGAGATTGAATGAGACACTGTGCGTGCAGGCGGAACATCCAACCACTGTGTCCACGCGGTCTCAGTTGGTCACGGGAAGAACAAAAAGTCTCACAAGCTGAGCTACTAGTTCCAAGCTGAGCTACTAGTTCCGGGCAATCAGACTCACCACGAAGAACACAACAAGCAAACATCGAAATAATAATAATTACGGAGATCGAGAGAGTTGAATTTAAACATTCCAAGTAAAAATTTAGTTTTATAATATTATTTATTTATTTGCATCAGACACAACGATCCATACTTGAGTTAGTAAGTACACTTAAAAATAATGTTAGTATCAAAATAATCAGAGACAATAATACACACCACACAATAATATCTTATTTAAGTTGTACACAAAATAAAATTTAACTTAAATTTACACAACCATTTTTCGTCAAATTAAAATCAATGTAAAAAGTCCGTAATCAAATTTAAAAATAAAATAAGTTAATGTCATTAATCAAACCATCATTATAAAATAAAATACGTTAAATCAACATTTGAATAAAATTGAGATAAATAAATTTAATTGAATTGAAATTGAATAATCAATATTAAAAATGATGATGATGATGATGATGGTGATGATGTTTTTATTATGTTAATAATATATTCAAAACCCCCACGATATTTAATACCCTGTCCGATGCATGAGGGTGTTATTACACGGATCTTAGAATCATGACTGAATATTTTGGCTGCATCCTAAATACCATATTAGTCAAATACGGAATCAGGAACAACTAAAAATATGGCAGCGACCGCATACTGTTGCTCTCCCTAATTTACTAAGCTTTATGTTGCAAACTTCAATTTTCCTCGTGCAATCAGTAAGCGCGATGTGTGATACTGTCTGATAGTAGCGAAGGTAAGCTGTTCTGATAGATTATTTATTTGCTCACGGAGTTGCTGCATTTCTAAACCCATATGATAGGGCAGGTCTCTTGGAGATAGCGAGTATGGGATCTATTACGGGCAGATGTTTTTCATTGTTATTGGCGTGCTAACTGAGATCGGTAGTTCATTGTTACAAATACCTTTACTTGCTGCATAACATTCAGGGCATACCCAATGGTTTTTGCACATGTAAACTTTAGTACATTCATCCACTACGCATTCAAGAAAAGCATCACCCGGTATTAGTTCTGTATAGTACGCTGATCAGATCGATGGTCCCTATTAACAATGTCGGATGTACATTTTTAGCAATAATAACTTCTTTACGTAAATAGAATCACAATAAAAAGATCTATCGTACGTAATATTTTATTTTATTGAAAATCATGATATTTAGTCAGTTTCTTGGTTAATTAATATTGTCGGTTGTAATAACTTTGTCCTCGCAACAGTGTTGGTAGTGACACAACCGGCGTCGTCTGCAGGGCGGAGGGAGTGTAATAGAATAGAATAGAATAGAAGGTTTTTATTTCAGACCAGGGTCCATAGGGTTAGTAACAATTTTACTTAACTTCTAGTGTTAGTAGGTTACAGACACAGATGAAAATATATACGTTAAAATACAGCATGGAGCCGCATCCACCTTCGCAACATCGGGGAATCCCACCGATCTGCAAACACACCGAGAATACTGTTGGTGCTGCCGCGAACACGAGTCATCAAGGATGCACATCTTTTTCTAATAATGGCGGCAAAACCATCAATGGGACCAGTAATGGGTGTTCAGAAGTGGAAATGAGAAGCACACACTATAATACAATATGTATTTACAAAAAAAAAAATATGAAGCCGCCAATCAGTGTTACCTCTCGTTAGGTACACGTTAATTACCGTAGAAACACGGTTTTTTTCACCAATACACGGTCTACGGTAATGATTCCCTACCGTGTAATTTTCTACGATAATTTTAAATATTGCCTACCGTGTAATGTATGTAAGTGTAATTTAAATATTTTATCGTTACCCCACTCAAATGCTGCATGTAAAAGGATATTTAGCCAAGTCAATGATATTAAAACGTAGAAGAGAAATAAATTAATAACCCAAACCATAAAGTGAAATATTCTTGCGCAACAGTCTATTCACCGACATGGAAACAACTGTGTTGATTTTGTACCTAATTAGAATATGTTGTCAAAAATGACTGAACTATACAACGTGTAATTGAATAAACGCAATTACTGAAAGTAGTTGGTTCTGCACGAAAGCGGTTGGCACGGCTTCTGAATCGATTTCCGTCATAAAAAATAGGTGTTAAATTTTGGCGGAAAAATCTTTTAAATAACTTAAATTAGAAACACAGTATCATGACAAATACAATAATACAATCCTTAATTCAAGGAAATTGAAACCTTAACTCAGAGCAATAAAGGCTACTAAAACGCACGACAATGAATGTTCGCTACACAACTTACACCACCCAGGATGTTCAGCTACAGTGCGACTTGTAACTCAAAACTTTGTATGGCCTGTGATACGCAAAAACTGTAGAGAGTAGGCTAGACAATGTCAGCAATGCCAAACTAGCAAAATTACCCGCCATACCACTTCACTATTATTCACATTCCCAACTACATCCTCCAGGTTCACCCACATTCACCTCGATATAATAGGGCCCAGCCCATTCATTTCAGGTACTGCCTCACTGTCATCGATCGATTTACTCGGTGGCCTGAGGCGTACCCGCTAAAGGAGATCACCGCTGAGGAAAATGCTGCTGCCTTGGTGTCTGGCTGGATAGCTAGATTTGGCTGTCCCGCACGAGTGACTACGGACCAGGGTCGCCAGTTCGAGAGCCACCTGTTCAAGGCTACCCTGGTTGGAGCACGCCATCTTCACACCACTGCCTACCACCCTGCAGCAAATGGCATCGTTGAGCGACTACATCTTCACCTTAAGGCAGGCATTATGTGCCATTCCTCGTCACAATGGACAGAAGCCCTACCGCTAGTACTAGAAAGAAAGAAAGAAAGAAAATATATTTATTTGCCGCAGGGACATGACGTGCATCACACAAAATTACAAAAAAAAAATAACAAAACACAAATAAAACAAATAAATTCAACAGGACGGAACAAAACAGAAAAAAATTAACAGCTTGGACTCAGCATGATGCTGTGCTATGGGGGGCCCACAACACAACGCTGGTTTTCTGTGGTCACCCGTGAAAAAAACCTACGGAAGCCAAGACAGCATAAATATTTTTACATAAATATGATAATAAAATAAACAGTACTTGGGTTATACTTATAATATAAAACAACTACCTCTAGGAAATATAATAAACACTACAAAAATATACAAGTTTGTGTGCTTGCTAACTTGTGCATGCGCATTGAAAAGCTTAATTACGTGTTTATTATAGGAGTGGACCATGTCATTAACGTCCTGTAGCTCGCAGATTGAATCCCATGGGATGGCCTCCAGATCCCTCCTGAAATCATCAGCCGATATGTCTCTAAGCGCACGATATGTCACCTTTTTACGTAAAGGTTTCTCTTTTTTAAAAACAATTTCGCATGATACTAACGAGTGATGACCGAGCTCCGCTATATGGTTCACAGCAACGTCCCGATACCGCGCGTCCGTACATATCACATCGATCAGAGTAGCGCTTTCTAATACAAAGTGCGTAGGCGTGGGTACTATTTGTTCCAAGTTACAATAATTTAGAATATATCTCCGAGATTTTATAACAATTGTTTAACTATTGTCTCGTCAATAACAGTTAAAAGTCACCTGTTTTAGTGAAAGTGAGCAAATTGAGCTTAAAGTTGGCTTTCCAGTTCTGCTGATGCGAAAACTTGATGCACCCAGACTGTGCAACGGCACCAGGCTTCGTATCAGAGCTGGGCAGTAATATTATAAAAGCCACCATTATAACAGGAGCAGCTAAAGGAGAGAGCGTTTTAATTTCCCGCATACCCATTATTCCAAATACAGGGACGTTTGGCGTTGTTCGTTCAAATATAACGATACACTATACAGATTCTATAAAAGACATTTGTCGAACGACTCGTGTCGTGCTCGATGATTTACGTGAAGTATACACATTGTGCGTGTATGCGCGTGCGGACGTACAAAAGAAACGCGGCGGACGTGTCAAAACACACGCGCTCGCGTCTCTTCGGTCTGTGATAGCATTACCAGGACCAGTGAGGGTCGCTATGCGTCATGTCGCTCATTTCTTGACCGTAACGTGTGGCACACGCGCTATTGTTGTATGTTTCATTAAACGTTTACTCGTCGTTCTCGTGAGCTCGAGTTCCCAATCCGGCACCAAGCCGTGGAACGCGCCGCTTTTTTTTATGAAGTTAATTTTTTTTGCTAGGCTGATAAATGAGCTGATCAGCTCATCTATCGCTTTCCATCAGGCTACTTCGCGAACAAGAGCAGGCTCAGGAAGTAATAAAAATTCTTATTAAACAGTGACGACATGTAAATTATTTATTTCATTAGTTACGGTGATGCAAAGAAGTAGCTCCGCTTAGCAGGATCGCTGGATCTGAAGTTACATGACGATGACTAATGTGGTCTTCTGCGCCACCTACAGGTACTCGCTGCGACGGCATACTAGACGTCCACTAGAAACATATAAAAGAAGCACTGTACTAAAAGTCACGTGTAAACGAGTCGGTGAGGAACTAGCAGAGAGTGTAAATGTTTTTTCAAAGATTTAGTGCTGGGAATGGGAAGCCGTCACCACCTTCTGCGAAGCAGTCACGCTAGCGAAGGAGGTGGCGGGACGTGAGAGGGAAAGAGCCTCCCGTCCCAGCTGCCGCGGGGGACGCCCCGGGCGTCGGGGGCCACGTTGTGGCTCCCGGTCACCGTGGGCCCGGGCCTGTGGACGGTGAGTAATGGGCTAGCTCGCCGTCCGTCGGTCTTATGACGACAGGCCGTGTCGACAGTGCGTTCGTGTTCCACGCGCGCCTCAAAGAGATGTCAGCACACAGGAAGGGGTCCGCAAGGGCCGATGCCTGCCAGGGCTGCGGGACTGTTCGAAAGAGACCGCGGCCCTGGAACACAAAGGGCAAAGAAGGAACATTGATGGGTTTTAGTCAGTACAAGTCTGACGTTCCTTTCCACTCCGCCCAGAGCGGGGGTCATTTGATGATTACCCATCCGAAAAAAAAAAAAATACTGTTCTTTTCTGTTTTGTATAGATCAGAATGTTGGGCCAGACTGAGATGAGAATGCTAAGGGGGATGTGTGGTGGTTCAGAATAAGTAACTGAATCTATTCCACTCAATTTTAAATCATGTTATATTTTGTCCCAAAAATATAAAAAAGGTTACAAGTTGGACACCGAGCGACACTAAGCACCTATCGTAATCATTTATGTACCTACTGCCAAATTAGTATTATCAATGAGCTGGAGGCGCGCGTGGTGAACATGTTTTTGTGCGGACAACCAGGTAACAGAACAAGCTTATAACTTGTGTGATTTTTCATGATACAGTTTTCAAATTTTGTACAGAGATTCTTTCCATAAAAATACTAGACACGTGTTTCTGGTTTCGCATATACTAAAACTAATGTTGTATAGGAACTGACGCGATCAGCTGATCAACATGTATGGTAAAACTAAAAAAAAGTTATGATTATCCAAGTCATAGAGAAAAGTTGTTCAGCGTCATGGTCTGAGCACCACACGATAAGTTGTGAGTTTATTGTGTTACACCGCGTATATTGCACAAGGATTCTTACTAAGGGAATTGATCGTAGCAGAAACACATCTTGGGCACGGATCTCCTGAAGTGCTCGCAGCGGCAATTAGGCATACATTGAAAGTCCGCGTCGCACAACGCTCGCTGTACCTGCTCCGATTCTGGAAAAAACCGTTACTCCATGTTAACTTCTCAACTCAACAATCAAAGCATTTATTTCAAATAGGCCAGTTACAGGCACTTTTGAATTGTCGAAACAAAGACAACAATGAAAAAATAGCTACAGTCCCAGTCACAAGGCATAAAAACTGTGAAAGTACTGTAGTTGCCCATTCCCTAACGTAGATCTCTATGGAGAAGAACGGGCAAGAAACTCCATGGACACTCTTTTAAATCAGAATACTTTTACAATAACTTGGTTACATCATTTATGTTGAGATGGTTCATTATGTGAGAACGATGTAGCAAGATGTGTACTTTAAAAGTGTCCATAGTAAAAATAAAATAATTAATTCAAATAAACCGTGGCAACCAAGAGATGACCAGTCACAACTGACAGCACCCATTCACGAACATGACGCATGTATCGGCACCATTCAACTCAACCATTTTGAAGGGAACTAAATGATCCGACACACGCGCCACCATCAGCGAGACATTTGAGTGAGAATGACATACTCTTAACCGCCAGGGCACATTCAAGTCAAGAAAATACGTAGGTTTCCAGCGAATGACAGCTTTCTAGTACAGAGTACTCACACAATATGGGCTATGCGGTTATATAATACTAAAGAGATTGAATTTATACATTGCAAAGATAGTTTCCAACTTAAAGCATTTATTTAAAGCTAGCACATGCCCGCGGCTTCACCCGCGTGGATCTGGATAGAAAGTGACCTATGTGTTATTCTAGGTTATAAACTATCTGTGTGTTTTCATCAAGATCGGTAGCGGTTTTTGCGTGAAAAGAGGAACAAACATTCATACCTCCAAATCATATATCCTCACAAATTTTCGCATGTCTGTATATGTTACGGCTAAAAGTCGAAGTAAGGTTACACCTAGTTCTAGCCGGCTAAACCTCGGTGCGGTCGGTAACAGTTGTGTATGCATTTTATTGCTAGGACACACCAACCAAATGGATTAGGTTAGGATAGAACCGTGATTAACCGCGCGCGAGCCGAGCGAGCGCAGCGAGCGGTGCCAGCGACCTCTACATCCAAATTGGTTGCATGTTCTAACCGAAGATAAGTAGGATACATCTAAGTTTAACCGGCTGCACCTAGTTGTACCCGGCTAAAACTAGGTGTAGCCGCTCTTCGGCTATTAGCCGTAACATATACACACATACATACCTACTTTTTGTACATAGTAAGATACGTTTAAGCGCAGAATGTCCAATTCGCAAAATGCCCAATTCGCAGAATGTCCAGTTCGCAGATTGTCCAGTTCGCAGATTGTCCAATTTGCAAAATGTCCAGCGGTTCGCAAAATGTCCAGTTCGCAGATTGTCCAATTTGCAAAATGTCCAGCGGTCGCAGAATGTCCAATATTCATCATAACGTTGTCACCCCCCACATCAATCACTTATTGAATCCAGAGTTGGGCTTTAATTAAAAACGCTTGTTACACGCAACTGCATAAGGGTAATCGCCAATTCAGCACCCAATACTTTTATTATAGAAACATACGCTGCTATTATCCGAACGACGGAAACGATGAGCTGAGATAGCACTTTGTGACGCACGAACCTAGATTTGCCAATTATTGTAACTCAGTAAACTTCCATTCCATATTCATACTTCGAATAGGCACTTAGGCTAATTTAAGATATAATTAATGTAATTCTTTTATTTTAAAATAAATTAAGTAAAATCATTTTTGTTTTTTTTTTTAAATCCTCCGCTTGCAGCTAACGTAATTCGCTAATTACGGAAAAGTTATTGTTTACGTCCGAAAATAAAAATTGGTCTAAAATATCTTTGCTTTACACAAAGAGATTAGAGAAGTTTTTTCTTGTATTTCTTTGAATATTTTTTTGATGCTGTTAGATTTCCAATTTTTGTATTGACGTCGTTTACATTTCTTTTTTTCTCCTTTTTTCTGTTGAAATGTTTCTCCAAACAGTAATAGAGAAGTATGGAAGAAGACATACTGCGCCGACAATAACAATAACTTTTACGTAATTAGAGTTTTTGATTAAAGCCCAACTCTGGATTCAATAAGTGATTGATGGGGGTGACAACGTTATGATGAATATTGGACATTCTGCTACCGCTGGACTTTCGTTAAGGTAATCCGGTGCAGAACCAAATTAGTCGACATAGCTTGCAGAATAAGTAAGCTGAAGTGGCAATGGGCCAGCTATACCAGCCGTAGAACCGTAGGATAGACGTGGTTTCAAACTCAAAGCATTTATTTCAATTAGACCATCACGGGCACTTTTGAATGTCAAATAAACCAAAAAAAAAGCGAAGCTATAGTCACAGTCACAAGGCATAATAACTTGAGAAAGTACTGTAGTTGCACATTCCAAGGCGTAGATCTCTATGGAGAAGAATGGGCAAGAAACTCCATGGACACTCTTTTAAATCAAAATATTCTTACAAAATCTTGGTTACATCGTTCATGTTGAGATTATACATATATGTGAGAACGATGTAGAAAGACGTGCACATTAAGAGCGTCCGGAGTAAAAGATAAAAACAACAATGAAAAAATAAAGTAATTAGAATAAACCGTGGCAGCTAAGAGATGACCAGTCCCAACTGACAGCGCCCTTTCACGAACATGACGCATGGATCAGCGCCATTCAACTCAACAATATTGAAGGGAACTAAATGACCCGACACACCCGCCACCATCAGCGAGACATTTGAGTGAGCATGACATTCTCTCAGCCACCAAGGCACATTCAAGTCAATGAAAGATAGCAAAATGCAAATTGTAGCCTTACAGTACATAGTACTCACACATGTGATATGCAATTATATAATACTAACATATGGAATCTATACAAAGCAAGGATATTTTACAATCTTCTGCAACTTCCACAATAATTTATCATGGTAATCAATTAGTTTGCATATGGCTGTGGAGTAGCAAATTGTTGCTTCAATATGTGAACAAAATGTAGAGATAGAAAAGAAAAAAAAAACAATTAAAAACCTTAAAGATTAGGATAAGCCCTACCTAACCATAATAGAAAGTCTACATGGTGGTACTCACATTTATAAAAACTGAAATAATGCTTCTAATTTATATAAAACAATGGTAATCAAGGTAACTAAGTTTCCAAAGGCGAAAGAGAAAAAATAAAAAAAATTAAACAACTAGAGGGGGAGCATCTCTTCCAAACATTAAAATCTTAGTTCGTGAGCCCAAGTGTCTGTGGAGCAGGACCAGCATTAAGCCAAGCATTTTTATCTACATTATAGTCTTCCAACTTATAATATGCTCGCTTACATAGTGTGCGTTTTATCATGTTTTAAATTTCTTCTCATTAAGTTTTAGAATGTCAAGTGGTATTTTATTGTAACATTTTACACAGTACCCCATAAAAGAAGTGCGTACTTTTGACAATCTGAAACGTGGCTGATCTAATTTGTCCTTATTTCTAGTATTAACATTATGCCTGTCGCTTATTTTACTAAAAAGATGTATGTTTTTCCGAACATACATAATGTTTTCATAAATATATTGACAAGGTATCGTCATGATGTTAATTTGTTTGTTTTGAGTGGAGACCGCGAATCGGCAAGCTTAAGGTGGGACACCCTCAGGCAGACGATCTCCGAAGGGTGGCTGGTAGCAATTGGATGAGAATTACCGAGAAGTGAGTTGAGTGGCGTGCGATTGAAGAGGCCTATGTCCAGCAGTGGACTGCTGCAGCCTGCTGATGATGATGAAGGGAAAAATAAGTTGGCTTACTTACCTGTCAGTGCAGATACTTTGGCTACAAATATTACGACTGCGAACAGTGCTACCAACCACTTCATGATGCTGTATATCTTGTATCCTTGGTGAGACACGGACCAAACAGCTGGTTTTATATTGTATTTTCAATTATTTACGCCTTAATGATACATTTCTAAACGATGTTATTACTAGACGATGTTATTGCTACAAGCTTTGTTATTTTTATCGATTTAAATTCACCAATGCGTACTCTTTGGTGAATGAAAGAAACTGTTTGTTTGTTCGTTACTTTTCCCGTTGAAACTCATCGTCTGAACTATTTTGGGGTGAGCGACTGCCTATCTAACCTCCACAAGTTTTGGAAGTCATATAGGCAGCCGTAGTACTGCTATTGGGTAATCAATCAACCAATCATTTTATAGACAGGCAACTGAGGCCCATAGATAAAAATACACAAAATAATCTTATAAAATAATAAACTAATACATATAAAAAACCTTATTTAACTAAAACTAGACACGAATCGTTGACGGCGTCGTGTTCTGCTGCGTGGTGTCGTAACCGTCCTCGGAATCGTCGGTATACGACACCTTTCGGCCAAAACAACAACCCACGACAACCCTTGGTAAGACTAGCGGTCAGACGGGTTTCTCGCTAGCCGTAACGAAGGCGACGGTCAAAGATCTACAAATGAGAGGCGGGACCAACGGATCAACGTACTTTCCGAGGCATGAAGGGATCTCCGCATTGTAACGAAACGTTACATGTATAATCATGTTTTGTTTATGCTTTGCATGCAAAACGGCAACAGAATATAAACGAATGCTTTGTTCTTTGTTTGAGTACGACTTGGAACGCGCGGGGAACGTGCGGTGCGGGGCGAGTGCATGGACTTAGTATCTAAGGCCCGTATTAATAAATACTCAGCCCAAGAGACCGCACTTGATATGAATGTTGAGATCCTGATCGTATTAATAAACGTGATTATTTATGTTGCGGATTGGGTTTACGTCATCAACTGTGTGATGGACTGATTAATAAACGAAACTCGACCCTTAAGTATACCACGAGCAGGAGGTGGCGGGACGTGAGAGGGAAAGAGCCTCACGTCCCAGCCGCCACGGGAGACGTCCTGGGTGTCGGTGGTTACGTGGTGGCCCCCGGCCACTGTAGGCGCGGGCCTGTGGACGGCGAGTTATGGGCTAGCTTGCCGTCCGGCCGTCTTATGACGACTACAGGCCGTGTCGACGGCGCGTTCGTGTTCCACGTGCGCCTCAAAGAGATGTCAGCAACCACGTAGGGGTCCGCATGGGCCGATGCCTGCCAGGGCTGCGGGACTGTTCGAAAGAGATACCGCGGCCCTGGAACACAAAGGGCAAAGAAGGAACATGGATGGGTTTTAGTCAGTACAAGTCTGATACTCCCTTCCGCTCCGCTCAGAGCGGGGGGGGGCGGGGGTCATTTGATGATATACCATCCTAAAAAAAAAAAAGTATACAACGGGCGCGGGTCCTTGAGATGCTATATCGTGACTGCAGATAGTCCGTGACTTGAGGTGTGGTTAGCGTGGCGCGAAACATGGAGTGGTTTTATTTTTTGCAAAAAAGTTTTTTTTTTCATACTAGTCAGGCTTATTTACGATGATAGAGATATCCCAGAGTGAACAGGAGTTATATCCGTAAGCGCACTGTTTCACTCGCGGCATATCTTTAACGTTTAAATGTGACTGCACTTGCATTTGAACTTCGGAGCAAAATATTAATAATAGTCAGTAGTAACATAAATATGGTGAATAGTCAAAGGGCTTGCTTTCAACAGTATTTGTTACATCGATCTGCGTAATATACATATTTTTTTTGCCCGTTCATCAGAGTCCTTGGAAAAGTATCCGCTTCGGCAATCATGGTCTATCTTCGGAAATATGAGATCTAATATAATTCCCATGTTCTTCATCTTCTTTTGTATCGATGATTTATCAAACTATAAGCACCCAGGTGGCTACGTTAATCGCGGTTTCAGCGTTTTTGACAGTAAGTACTCTAAAACGCAGGTGTAGGGACACTTTGGATACTCCAGGAAGTCGACCATGATCTGGTCGGGAGCCCTGTATTCACAGTTAGCTGCTGCTACCATGGAAGTACATGTCTATTAAGGGCCAGCCATAAAATTTATGACGTAATTTAATTACGTCATACGTTAAAGGGATGGGGGGTGTCGACGAAGTGTGACATTGTGTGACAAGGGGTAGGAGGGGTCTAAGATTAGTGACGTCACATTTCAAAATCTAATATTGCTAAGTTTTAAAACACGAAATTTGAACTATTAACGAAAAACTTATTAAAGAAATATTTCCAACTCTATCGGCTGGAGCATGTCAAATTGCAAAATATACGACGTCACACTTGGGAGGCCCCAGTCTCACAAAAATTGACCAGCTCTGATAAGGACGGATTTTTTGACCCCTCCGATCAAAAAATCATAAAATTCGTTTGACGTAATTTATGGATGGTCCCTTATGTATCACCATTGTTAGAATATTACAGATATACGATTAAAATCCTAAAAGTGCGGAATGAATGCACTACAATACCTTGAAAAACCTAGAAGCTTTGTATCTGTCGGTTACACTGCGACGCGACGTTCGTGTTAATTCGGAAACATGAAGATTTTCGAAGCGCATAGTCTTTCTGGTTCTATTGCTAAATACATTCAATTCAAGCGTTTGCAGTTTTTTTCAATTACATGTTTTTTGCACATTCTCGCTTTTGTTTCCATCGTTTGTGTCCGTCACATTTTTTCCATCGGCTGATTGAGCTCTCAGAGATGAAAGATTTTTTTTAGAATTGTTAAGGATATTAACCGTTGAGACGTAGGATAGATCATGAGTTGCATCTATATTTTGTTTTCGTTCATAAACATTGACAACGACAAAAGAATGTGCGCTCACGTGAACGAAGCCGCGGGCACAGCTAGTCCCCAATATTTAAGGTACTTTCCGTCCGTGTGGCATAGCCGTGGGACGCCCTGTATACAATTGTCTACCTTTTTTATACAATTTGTCACTTCGAATTACTTTTAAGTTATATATTTTTGTGATCACCCTTGAAAACCCTTCATTCTGACACCCCACTCGATGGTATAGGAAGAAATAACGAAACACTAAAGTATATATAATATTAGCGAGAATGGTTGTTTTAACAACTTTAAATCGTTATATATCCTAAACTGTTATTTAAAATGAAAAATGATGAAAGGAACCTAAAAATCATTTTGAAATATCTATTCAATGATACCCCACTTGTCGTAGTTCGTCGTGTTAATCTTTTTCATTTTGATAATATGGTTGTCGCTGTGGTGAATTTTGATTATTGTCATGTTTTAGTGACACTCACAAGGTCAAGACGAACCAATTGACGTAAGAATCAACAATCGGCCTACACGTTTGGTTTCTACAACGCCACATAGGAACAAACATACATACATAGACTGATAAACACATTACCCTCCTTTGCGTCGCGCAGTCGGGTAAAAACTAAAAGACAGAGTACGACACAATTTAACAAGAAAAAACTCAAATTATAGACGCTCTATCGTTCGCTAGAAGTTAAGAATGGAGATGGGCAGGACATGTGACCCGTTATACAGATGACAGATGGACGAAGTCAGTGACATTATGGAGAGGCCCTCGCGGATATAGACGTAGAGGTAGACCGAAGGCGAGATGGAAAGACGAAGTAGGGGCAATCGCTGGAAAAGACTGGGCAGATGTCGCCAAAGATCGTGAAAATTGTCAGTCTCTGGATTAGCGTAATCACTATTCTTTTTATTTACTTGTATACCTTACCATATTTTTTCTTTTTGTATAATTTATAATATTCCATGTTTCAGTTCAAGTTACCACGTATCCAGTACATCATTCTGAGCCCTCCCCATATCGAAATTTGTCATCGGTTATTTATAAAAAAATCTGCTGATTCCTAAAAAAGTGCAATATCTCACTGTCAAAATGTATGGAACAGCTGAATTTATTTCAATCAGCGACATTTTTCAACGACATGTAAAGCCCAGTCAGGCCCATGGGCGGCATGAAAATGACACATGACACACACGACACGTCACACACGACACGTCACACACGACACGTCACACACGACACGTCACACACGACACGTCACACACGACACGTCACACACGACACCACACACACGACACGACACACGATAAAGAAGATTGTAACATTTTAAACAGTACCCCATGAAAGGTGAGTCCACTTTAGCAAAGCGCACTGGGTCCGCGTGGTGGACCACAGTCCACTCCCTCTCAAAGAGATGAGGCCCTTGTCCCATTTATGGGTACTCTTTAAACTGCTATGCAGCATCCCTTTGGCACCAGGCTATACCAGCTAGCGTTGTTCCCACTTACCAGTGTATCCAGCAACTTTGGCTACCAGCACCGCGGCTGCAAACAACACAACGTACACCCACTTCATGATCTTACAAGCAATTATATCAGTGAGCAATGAAGCGTTTATTTGAAAAAAAAAAAAAATATTACACAATTATTATTTTAAAATTTTAATATGGTATACCTGCGCAGGGTATATTGTTAATCATAATATAAATTTAACCTAATTATGGCTTAAAACTACATCGTAACATTAAAACATAAGAATATAATATTCTAAATTAATATACATGACACTGGAGTGGCCTATTTAGTAAACACACATTGGTTACTTTAGTAATTTTTATAAAATTTAGTTCTATTTTTATGAACTACATATTCTTTTCCACTTTTCAAAATTTTAACATTCATTTTACTCTTTAGGTCTCTTTGGTCCATTTTACTATCTGATATATTTTTCAATAATAACAAATCACCGTTTTTATAATACACTGGGTTTATATTAATATCATACTTATGCTTTCTCTTAACCTTACTCTTAATTAAATTACTATGTGCATCTTTTTGCGCTACTTGTAGCCTATATTTTAGCTCAAGAGCGTAATTGTCATGAGCATACAAAGGATCTACCGTATGTCCTCCTAAATTGGTCGGTAATACGCAGCGTTTGCCAAACACTAATTCATGTGTACTTGGTCTCCGTATGTACTGTATTATTGTAAGAAAAACACCAATACGGCAACCAAGTACTCCATGTACTTGTTTGATTCTCACAATTAATCCTAAGATACGCACCCATCGCTTTATGATTGTTTTCCAGCGCCCCAATACTTTCGTGATGGTTTGCTGTAGACGAAATTTGGTTGATTTTTAACATTTGACATACCTCTCTCATAGTACTTGATATAAACTCGGACCCACGATCGGTCGCTATTTCTCTAGGTATGCCATATCTTAAAATAAAATTATCAACAAACGCACGAGCTATACTTACTGTATCTTTATTGTGTAGAGGTTACGCCTCCGTAAATTTCGATAACTCGCTCTGTAGAGTCAAAATATATTTGTAGTTATGTATGTCTGTTGGTAGCGGCCCCACAATATCTAAAAATATTTTTTCTAGTGCTGTATTGGCAGTCGTTGTGACTTGCATTGGTTGCTTGGTGTGTTAGAATATTTTTGTTTATTACACTGCTCACATTTAGAGACATAATCAGCGACATCCTTTTCAAAACTTGGCCAAAAATAATACTTTTTAATATTATTTACCATCCGCCTAATGCCCGCGTGGCCACTAGTGGGCAATGGGTGGAAGTCATTTAATATCTATATTATTTATTCTCTGGACATTTCTGACTACACAAATTCGTGGTCCGGACCACTTTTCATAACTTTTTATTTCATTTATAAGCCCACTTGTAAAATCTTTATTGTAGTCGTTTCTTATTATGCATATTTCATTTATCGATAACTTGTTACATAAACATAACAAGTCTCTCACCAATTCGACTCGCGTAATCGGAGATCGAGAAATTGTTTGTAAATAAATTATAGATTTACCGGGCACATATATAAAATATTTGTATCTCTCCACTATTATTCCTTTTTTTTGTAAATAATTTAATTGCGCAGAGTTTATTAAAGAAAATTCAATAATATCCTTCGGTTATTTAGTTATTTCCACAACTCTCGGTTGACCAGGCCTCGAGTTTGTGTCCATATTATCCACCGACTGGTTATTATTGCTCTTATCATTATTCATATTTAATTGACGTAATTGTGCTCTAGTCATTACACTAACTATCTGTTCATTCATTGATTTTAAGTCTTCCGCCGTAATCATGATTCGCGACAGTGCGTCTGCCACTGAGTTTGATTGTCCTTTCTGATATTCAATTTTATTGTAAAGTTAAATTCTTCTAACTGCAGTCTAAATTTCAGTAATCTCCTAGATGGATCTCTCATTGAAAATAAATAAACTAGGGGTCGATGGTCAGTCTGTATCTTAAACCGTCTTCCGTATAAATAAGGTCGAGAATATTTAACACTCCATACTATTGCTAAGAGTTCTTTTTCAATAGTAGGATAATTAATTTCGGCTTTATTCAAACCTCGACTTGCGTAAGCCACTGGCCGTCCATCTCCGTAACATAACACCGAACTTATTGCAATACCTGATGTATCGGTTTGTAATACAAACTCATTATTTTCTGAAAAATTTGGATACTGGAGGACAGATGGGTTTATCAGGGCTGATTTTAACATTTGAAAAGAATGCTCACAGTCTTTGGTCCAATTATACTTAGCGTTTTTGCAACACAATTTGTTTAAAGGAAATGCTAACTCGGCGAAGTTTCTAATAAACTTTCTATAATAGTTTGCAAAGGCTACAAAACGCTTTATTTTGTGGCCTTGGATAACTTTCTACTACTTTAATTTTTTCTGGGTCAGGTAAAATACCCTTTCCGGAGACTGTATGTCCTAAATAAAGAATTTCTTTTTGCAAAAATGTACATTTAGTGGGATTCAATTTTAAATTTACGTTTCGTAATCTAGAAAAAACATCCATCAAATTTCTACCCATTACTACCAAATCGTCCTGGTAAATGAGACATTTATCATAATTGAGGCCAGACATTGCAATGGTCATCATTCTACTAAAGCTACTGGGACTAGACTTGAGCCCCATCGGCATGCGAGTCATCTGATACTGATGGTTACCTGCCGTTTATGGTCTGCAGCTTTCTTTTAATGTAATTTGAAAAAATCCTTGTGCTAAATCTAAATGAGTAAAGTACATTGCTCCTGCCAAAGAATCTAGTATTTCGGTGATGTCCTGTATGTTTTCGTTTAACTTGCGGTAGTCAATTACGACACGCCACTTTTTATTACCATCCGCGTCACATTTTTTGGGGACCAACAATAATGGACTAGATCATGCACTTTGGGATGGCTCAATTATGCCGTCATTTAACATGCTTTTGTTTCTCTATTTCCGGCTTTTGAGAATAAGGGACTCGGTATGGTTTGGTATAAATTGGAACAGTATGTGGTTTCATGTCAATTGTCTGTTCATAAATTTGGGTAGTGGATAAATTCCCCTGGTAGATGGAAAATATCAGGAAATTTTGCACAAATACATTCTATCGATTTCTGTTCCTCTACAATCAAGCCTGAAATTACAATTCGTGGCGGCCCTGTACAAGTGGACAACAGCTGGATTGTGCCTTATTCGCCCCTATTGTCTAAAATATTTAACGCACATTTAAGTGTTGAATTCTGCAGTTCTGTTCAAGCGATTAAATACATTTGTAAATATATTTGCAAGCGATTTTCAGTTTCCAACAAGGTAACGCCGGTATTCATCCCAGAGATGAAGTGCCAACGTTTAGGGCAGGTAGATACGTCAGCAGCAATGAACCCGCGTAGAGGATCTTGGGCTTACCCCTGCACGAGAGACACCCCACTGTCACCCACCTAGCAGTCCACTTACCCAATGGCGAGCGAGTGTATTTCGCTATTCCGGGACAGAGTGGCAACGCCTCCGAAAACAACACTAACTGCATTCTTCCAACTGTGCGAAAATGACAACTTTGCAGAAACCCTAAGGGAGTGTCAGAATTGTACTGACTAAAACCCATCCATGTTCCTTCTTTGCCCTCTGTGTTCCAAGGCCACGGTATCTCTTTCGGACAGTCCCGCAACCTTGGCAGGCATCGGCCCATGCGGACTCCTACTTGGTTGCTGACATCTCTTTGAGGCGCGCGTGGAACACGAACGCGCCGTCGACACGGCCTGTCGTCATAAGACGGCCGGACGGCGAGCTAGCCCATAACTCGCCGTCCATAGGCCCGCGCCTACGGTGGCCGGGAGCCACCACGTGACTCAAGACTTCCGGGACGTCTCCCGCGGCGGCTGGGACGTAAGGCTCTTTCCCTCTCATGTCCCGCCACCTCCTTCACTAGCATGACTGCTTCGCAGAAGGAGGTGACGGCTTCCCATTCCCTCTCGCTCTGGACCATGGCTTGAACTAGGGCCGGACTCGAGAGATCCCCGCAGCCAATCGCCGCTATGAGGACACGGCGGTGCTCTGCCCAAGCGGGGCAGACCTCCACAGTGTGCTGCACTGTGTCCTCCGGACGATCCTCGCAACGGAAACACCCGGGCGTTTCCTCCCGCCCGATTCGGTGCAGGAACCCCTCGAAACAACCGTGTCCGGTGAGGAAACGGGAACAACCACTCATCGTGATGGGCATTAAAGTCCCCCAGAAAAGGAAGCTCCGCCGTCGGGTACCGTTGCTGGGCACAATCCGCCATCTCCATCAGGTGCTCAAAGAGCCTGGTCGTCTCCTGGTCACCGCTGTGCGACCGGTAGACACCGACGTAGAGTGATTTCTCCACCCCGGTATCCACCAGTATCCAGATAGTAGATAACCCGGAATCCTCAAAGCAACGGAGACGCCGAAAGCATATGTCATCACGGACGTACACACAGACCCCAGCTCGTTTTACGAACTTATGTTCAAGCGAATAACCTGGGTAGTTGAGGTACGCCACGTCAGACGGAGTCGCAATCTGCGTCTCCGTTAAAAAGAATAGGTGCGGCTTCTCGGTCTCGAGGTGGTGGTGGACCGGGTCGAGATTTGAGTGCAACCCCCTGATATTGATGAGGTGCACTTTAAGTGGGAGGAAGTGCTGCCGCTTCAAAACCGTTTTCCTTTTTTGCTTTGTCATGATTTGTGGAGTATTTTTGTGGGGAAACAGAAGGTTGGTCGAGACGCGGCTCGGTTACCCAACCGGCCTCTTCAGGTCATCCGACCTGTGGGAGACTCATCTGGAGACTGCGGGGACGCCCGAGCCCCCCCGAAATGGCCACCGGGTCCTCCCGCCCAGTCGCCAACTGGCACAGTGGAGCATTTCGGGATTTTTCGCGAGTTGGCGGGGCAGCCTTTCCCACGTGGCTGGCGCAGTACTTGGGCCCCCTACTAACTGCGGTCGGCCAACGGCAGAGACCGTGCCTCGGATCCTGCTACCCTCCAGCATGAGCCTCTCGGTACAGAGTCACATAGAAACCTAGACTGGTCCGAGACCGCGCAACTGACCATATCCATCCCCCAATGGCGCTGGCACTCCCGCTCACCGACGGAACACAGACAAGCTGTTTGGCGCCGGACTCCGGCAGGAGGGTGGTCGCGCGCCAGGCGGCCGAAGCCTACCACCGCTGTAAGGGATCTTCAGCCGTCACCACAGTCCGTGAAGACGCGTGGTGCCGTTGCCCGGGGTGGACCGCTAGGAGGTAGATCCCAACCACCCCAAAAACTTACCAGTGTATCCAGCAACTTTGGCTACCAGCACCGCGGCTGCAAACAACACAACGTACACCCACTTCATGATCTTACAAGCAATTATATCAGTGAGCAATGAAGCGTTTATTTGAAAAAAAAAAAAAAATATTACACAATTATTATTTTAAAATTTTAATATGGTATACCTGCGCAGGGTATATTGTTAATCATAATATAAATTTAACCTAATTATGGCTTAAAACTACATCGTAACATTAAAACATAAGAATATAATATTCTAAATTAATATACATGACACTGGAGTGGCCTATTTAGTAAACACACATTGGTTACTTTAGTAATTTTTATAAAATTTAGTTCTATTTTTATGAACTACATATTCTTTTCCACTTTTCAAAATTTTAACATACATTTTACTCTTTAGGTCTCTTTGGTCCATTTTACTATCTGATATATTTTTCAATAATAACAAATCACCGTTTTTATAATACACTGGGTTTATATTAATATCATACTTAATATGCTTTCTCTTAACCTTACTCTTAATTAAATTACTATGTGCATCTTTTTGCGCTACTTACTACTACTCTACTTTTTTACTTATATTTTAGCTCAAGAGCGTAATTGTCATGAGCATACAAAGGATCTACCGTATGTCCTCCTAAATTGGTCGGTAATACGCAGCGTTTGCCAAACACTAATTCATGTGGTGTGTACTTGGTCTCCGTATGTACTGTATTATTGTAAGAAAAACACCAATACGGCAACCAAGTACTCCATGTACTTGTTTGATTCTCACAATTAATCCTAAGATACGCACCCATCGCTTTATGATTGTTTTCCAGCGCCCCAATACTTTCGTGATGGTTTGCTGTAGACGAAATTTGGTTGATTTTTAACATTTGACATACCTCTCTCATAGTACTTGATATAAACTCGGACCCACGATCGGTCGCTATTTCTCTAGGTATGCCATATCTTAAAATAAAATTATCAACAAACGCACGAGCTATACTTACTGTATCTTTATTGTGTAGAGAGTATGCCTCCGTAAATTTCGATAACTCGCACTGTAGAGTCAAAATATATTTGTAGTTATGTATGTCTGTTGGTAGCGGCCCCACGATATCTAAAAATATTTTTTCTAGTGCTGTATTGGCAGTCGTTGTGACTTGCATTGGTTGCTTGGTGTGTTAGAATATTTTTGTTTATTACACTGCTCACATTTAGAGACATAATCAGCGACATCTTTTTCAAAACTTCGCCAAAAATAATACTTTTTAATATTATTTACCATCCGCCTAATGCCCGCGTGGCCACTAGTGGGCAATGGGTGGAAGTCATTTAATATCACACGCCTGTTATCTATATTATTTATTCTCTGGACATTACTGACTACACAAATTCGTGGTCCGGACCACTTTTCATAACTTTTTATTTCATTTATAAGCCCACTTGTAAAATCTTTATTGTAGTCGTTTCTTATTATGCATATTTCATTTATCGATAACTTGTTACATAAACATAACAAGTCTCTCACCAATTCGACTCGCGTAATCGGAGATCGAGAAATTGTTTGTAAATAAATTATAGATTTACCGGGCACATATATAAAATATTTGTATCTCTCCACTATTATTCCTTTTTTTTGTAAATAATTTAATTGCGCAGAGTTTATTAAAGAAAATTCAATAATATCCTTCGGTTATTTAGTTATTTCCACAACTCTCGGTTGATCAGGCCTCGAGTTTGTGTCCATATTATCCACCGCCTGGTTATTATTGCTCTTATCATTATTCATATTTAATTGACGTAATTGTGCTCTAGTCATTACACTAACTATCTGTTCATTCATTGATTTTAAGTCTTCCGCCGTAATCATGATTCGCGACAGTGCGTCTGCCACTGAGTTTGATTGTCCTTTCTGATATTCAATTGTAAAGTTAAATTCTTCTAACTGCAGTCTAAATTTCAGTAATCTCCTAGATGGATCTCTCATTGAAAATAAATAAACTAGGGGTCGATGGTCAGTCTGTATCTTAAACCGTCTTCCGTATAAATAAGGTCGAGAATATTTAACACTCCATACTATTGCTAAGAGTTCTTTTTCAATAGTAGGATAATTCTGTATGGTGTCCGGACGTAAAGAATAGCACCATCCCATATCTTCCCCTGGGTGTCGTAAGAGGCGACTAAGGGACTTACCAGAGAATGGGCAGCAGCGTTCTCTGTGTTTTATAACAACCATACTGCGATCGCCAACCCGCCTGCCAAGCGTGGCGATTATGGCAAAACCCCCCTTCTTGGGGGAGGCCTATGTCCAGCAGTGGACGTCTTTCGGCTGAAATGATGATGATGATGATGAGTAGGATAATTAATTTCGGCTTTATTCAAACCTCGACTTGCGTAAGCCACTGGCCGTCCATCTCCGTTACATAACACCGAACTTATTGCAATACCTGATGTATCGGTTTGTAATACAAACTCATTATTTTCTGAAAAATTTGGTTACTGGAGGACAGATGGGTTTATCAGGGCTGATTTTAACATTTGAAAAGAATGCTCACAGTCTTTGGTCCAATTATACTTAGCGTTTTTGCAACACAATTTGTTTAAAGGAAATGCTAACTCGGCGAAGTTTCTAATAAACTTTCTGTAATAGTTTGCAAAGGCTACAAAACGCTTTATTTTGTGGCCTTGGATAACTTTCTACTACTTTAATTTTTTCTGGGTCAGGTAAAATACCCTTTCCGGAGACTGTATGTCCTAAATAAAGAATTTCTTTTTGCAAAAATGTACATTTAGTGGGATTCAATTTTAAATTTACGTTTCGTAATCTAGAAAAAACATCCATCAAATTTCTACCCATTACTACCAAATCGTCCTGGTAAATGAGACATTTATCATAATTGAGGCCAGACATTGCAATGGTCATCATTCTACTAAAGCTACTGGGACTAGACTTGAGCCCCATCGGCATGCGAGTCATCTGATACTGATGGTTACCTGCCGTATAAAGTCTGCAGCTTTCTTTTAATGTAATTTGAAAAAATCCTTGTGCTAAATCTAAATGAGTAAAGTACATTGCTCCTGCCAAAGAATCTAGTATTTCGGTGATGTCCTGTATGTTTTCGTTTAACTTGCGGTAGTCAATTACGACACGCCACTTTTTATTACCATCCGCGTCACATTTTTTGGGGACCAACAATAATGGACTAGACCATGCACTTTGGGATGGCTCAATTATGCCGTGATTTAACATGCTTTTGACTTGTTTCTCTATTTCCGGCTTTTGAGAATAAGGGACTCGGTATGGTTTGGTATAAATTGGAACAGTATGTGGTTTCATGTCAATTGTCTGTTCATAAATTTGGGTAGTGGATAATTTATCCCCTGGTAGATGGAAAATATCAGGAAATTTTGCACAAATACATTCTATCGATTTCTGTTCCTCTACAATCAAGCCTGAAATTAGAATTCATGGCGGCCCTGTACAAGTGGACAACAGCTGGATTGTGCCTTATTCGCCCCTATTGTCTAAAATATTTAACGCACATTTAAGTGTTGAATTCTGCAGTTCTGTTCAAGCGATTAAATACATTTGTAAATATATTTGCAAAGGAAACGACCAAGCGATTTTCAGTTTCCAACAAGGTAACGCCGGTATTAATCCCAGAGATGAAGTGCAAACGTTTAGGGCAGGTAGATACGTCAGCAGCAATGAACCCGCGTAGAGGATCTTGGGCTTACCCCTGCACGAGAGACACCCCACTGTCACCCACGTAGCAGTCCACTTACCCAATGGCGAGCGAGTGTATTTCGCTATTCCGGGACAGAGTGGCGACGCCTCCGAAAACAACACTAACTGCATTCTTCCAACTGTGCGAAAATTTTGAAGAAACTTTGCAGAAACCCTAAGGGAGTGTCAGAATTGTACTGACTAAAACCCATCCATGTTCCTTCTTTGCCCTCTGTGTTCCAAGGCCACGGTATCTCTTTCGGACAGTCCCGCAACCTTGGCAGGCATCGGCCCATGCGGACTCCTACTTGGTTGCTGACATCTCTTTGAGGCGCGCGTGGAACACGAACGCGCCGTCGACACGGCCTGTCGTCATAAGACGGCCGGACGGCGAGCTAGCCCATAACTCGCCGTCCATAGGCCCGCGCCTACGGTGGCCGGGAGCCACCACGTGACTCAAGACTTCCGGGACGTCTCCCGCGGCGGCTGGGACGTAAGGCTCTTTCCCTCTCATGTCCCACCTCCTTCACTAGCATGACTGCTTCGCAGAAGGAGGTGACGGCTTCCCATTCCCTCTCGCTCTGGACCATGGCTTCAACTAGGGCCGGACTCGAGAGATCCCCGCAGCCAATCGCCGCTATGAGGACACGGCGGTGCTCTGCCCAAGCGGGGCAGACCTCCACAGTGTGCTGCACTGTGTCCTCCGGACGATCCTCGCAACGGAAACACCCGGGCGTTTCCTCCCGCCCGATTCGGTGCAGAAACCTCTCGAAACAACCGTGTCCGGTGAGGACCTGCGTCAGGCGGAGGTGAGGGCGCCGTGGCGCTTCTCTAGCCACTCCTCAAAGAGGGCACTTATCGCCACTACGGTGGCGTGCCCAGCACGGGGTTGCGACAGTCCCTCTCTCCATGTCGCCATGAGATCACGCCTGAGGTCTGTCCACCGAGCGGCGATTTGCCGCGGTAGTTCATTTCCCCCCGACGTAGTGCCATTCGTGCAGGCGTGCGAGGACTATAGCCTCCAGATCCCATGGCGGTAATCCGGTAAGGAGGCTCACCGCCTCGCCGTAGATCGTGCGGTACCCCCCGGACTATCATCTTTTGGGGCGCGCTCAGGTAGTGGAAAGCCTCAAAGAACGCGCCCACACCAGGGCCCCGTAAAGGGCCATTGACTGCACGACCCCCACGTAGAGCCTCCGGCAGGAGGCGTTTGTACCCCTCAGGTTGGGCAAGAGCCGCTTGAAGGCAGCCCCGGTCCGTTCCAGTTTGGGAGCCAAACGTCGGAAATGCTCCACGAAGTTCCACCGGCTGTCGAGGACGAGTCCTAGGTACTTCAACGTCGACCCGACGCCGATAGAAACCCCTCCTGCCGTCAGTAGGGATCCCGACGGTGGCGCATTCTCAGTGGACTTGTGCAATAATAATAATAATAAATTGTGAGTGTCTGAGTGTCAAATCGAAGTGACGTACATTTTTTCTATCCAATTTTAATTTAATATTTTTTACCAAATTACCTCACAAAAACCAATTTACAAGCATAAATAATGAAGAAGAAAAACATAACATAAAACTGAAATTGATAAACAAAAATGAAAATGGAAAATACATAGGTAAAAGAAATGTGAAAAATAATTGAAATGATATGTCACCAATGATTACAAGAAGCCGAGCCAAACAGTTACAAGAGGCACACACACCATCTCCGGGCTCGTCGCTCAGCTCCGCCTCGCAGCCGCCGGGACGCGCCACATCCGTGAGCACCGTGTCGCCGGTCGCTGCAGTTGCGTCGAGCTCGAGCGACGAGTTTTTCTCCCCGCCGTCGACTCCACCACCACCACCACGACGACGAGGAAGAGGACGGCCACCAGCGAGCTTGGGACCTCAGGGCCAACCGGCCCCGAACGGGGTCCCCGCTTCCGGTGGAAATGTGTCGCGCATGCGATGGACTCAGTCCATTAATGAACAAGTCATGCGCGCATATTATGGGGCTGCTGAGGGGGGAAGCAACTTGACTGCGTACCGTGGTCGGATGCTCTCTCTGTTTCAGGTACTTGAGGTGACGGCGCAACGACTGTCGGATCAGGTGCGTGTCATCCAGCGTAACCATATGTTGGATGACACCGTACTTGATCGACTACGCTCCGAGTCACGGAGTAACCTAGTTACGCCTGCTTCACCAATGACCGCGGTACATTTGCAAAATGTTACCATTGCTTCGCCGCGGTCCGACCGCGGTGGTGAAGGGGATGATGATGAAGTTATATCCGTGAGTACCCAGTGCAACGCACAATTGAGGAGCGCTTTGGAGAGTGCATTCCGGGAGTATCGTTCCACACCGCCTGAGCTTAGGCCACGTCTACCGCGTTTGCCTATGCACAAGAAAAACAAGGCGCTGGTGTGTGCTCTAGATTCGCTGCTGTCAAACTGCTTTGACACCAGCGAAGACCTCGCCGATACCCACTCAATATTGTACTGTGGAGCTGTAACGGCATGTCGTGTAGCTCACGTCAAATTTCCCAACAACGACAGAGCTACACGACCAAAATTAGCTGTTCCAGCTTGGCAGTGCAGGATTGAGCGACGTATCGGTGAGGCTAGAGCACTCATCGGCAAGTTAATCTGCTTCAGGGAGGGCAATACTCGACCTAGAGTGATGCGCTTTGTGAGGAGGGCGTTCTCGGGAACTGATGTTAGTTTTCGAGACTACTTGGCCCGTGTCACAGAGCGTATCGACTTCCTGAAGCAGAAGATCTGTGCATGGGCAGGCCGTATTCGTCGGTACAAGAGGCGAGTGGAACGATACACTCAGAATCGCACATTCCAAAGCGATGAAAGGTGGGTATATAGGGCTTGGGAGCGACCGGACCAAGGTGTGACTGACACGCGTCTACCGGATGATGACGCCATGTGTTCGTTCTGGCGCAGCATCTGGTCGGTGCCTGTCAGTCACATTGAGGGTGATTGGACCCGGGAGGTTGAACGAGCGTGTGATCCAATACCTGAAATGGGGGCAATCATTATCAGCCCCCAAGACGTAGCTTGTGCAGTCCGTCCGTTGCCCAACTGGAAGTCTCCAGGGCCGGATGGACTGCACAACTTTTGGATCAAATGGTTCCAGAGATCGCATGTTCGCTTGGCGTCCCAGTTTCAATTAGCCTTAGAGTCAGGGTCGCTGCCCCAGTTCTTGACGACAGGAATTACCCACCTGCTCCATAAATCAGGTAGTACTGCGGAGCCCAAAAATTATAGACCAATCACTTGTTTACCAACGGTCTATAAAGTTCTTACATCCATTTTGAGAGCTAAAATCAACCATCATATTGATAGTAATTCTATCATGTCTGCCTCTCAGAATGGATGTAGGAACGGGTCCCGCGGTACTAAGGAGCTACTCCTCATAGATATGGCCGTTAGCCAACAGGTCCGCCGCTCCCGAAGGGATCTGTCTACATGTTGGATAGATTATAAGAAGGCCTATGATTCTGTGCCTCATACATGGCTCATGAGGGTACTGGAGTTGTATAAAGTTGATGCAACTCTGCGTACCTTCCTGATGTCATGTATGGGGCACTGGAGAACGGTCCTTCGCTATCCAGGATGTCGACAGATCCAGGGAAACAGAGAACCGATAAGGATCGAGCGCGGTATATTCCAGGGTGATAGTCTGAGTCCATTGTGGTTTTGTCTAGCCTTGAATCCTCTCAGCACACTGTTGGAGGGTTCAGGTCTAGGCTATCGGTTGAGGAGAGATGGTCAGGTCATATCTCACCTTCTTTACATGGATAATCTGAAACTCTTTGCCCCCAACAATTTGCAACTGATGAAGCTACTGAAGGTAACGGAAACTTTCAGTAGCTCCATCAGGATGGAATTTGGTGTGGACAAATGTGCAGTCATGCATGTGAAGCGAGGGGAGATTATGGAATCCGTGGGAACTCAACTCTCGGATTCCATACACCTTAGATCTCTCTCCTCAACAGAAACCTACAAGTATTTGGGTATGTCGGAAGCATTAGGTATCAATACTGCTGACATGAAACAATCGTTGAGGGAGCGCTTCTTTGGCCGCCTGAATAAGGTACTAAGTAGTCTTTTATCAGGCGGAAACAAGGTGCGTGCCTTCAACGGTTGGGTCATGCCGGTGTTGATGTATTCTTTCGGCATACTCAAATGGACTCAGACGGAACTTGATGCCCTGGATAGGAGGGTCCGTGTACTGCTGACCGCAAATCGAATGCATCACCCACGGTCGTCGGTGATGAGACTGTATATCCCGCGGAAGTGTGGGGGTCGTGGCTTCTTAAATGCTCAGACCCTGCACAACCGTGAGGTATGCAGTCTCAAGGAATACTTCCTAGAGGCTGACGTGGGGATGCACCGAGATGTGGTCTCAGTGGACAAGGGCCTCACCCCGCTTTCCCTGGCTAACGAGAACTGGCGCAAACCTAGAGTATTAGACACTAATGATCGCAAGGAGGTATGGCAGGGCAAGGAGCTTCACGGACGCTTTTATCGGGCTCTACACGGACCCGATGTAGACTTCTTAGCGTCCGTAGCTTGGCTGCGTTTCGGTGACCTATTCGGGGAAACCGAAGGTTTTGTCTGTGCAATAATGGACGAAGTTATGATGACGAATAACTACCGGAAATACATTGTGAAGGATGGCACGGTTGACATATGTCGGGCATGCCACCGTCCGGGAGAATCGATCCGACACATTATTTCTGGGTGTTCTCGTCTGGCTAACGGAGAGTACTTACATAGACACAACCTCGTTGCCAAGATTATCCACCAGCAACTTGCTTTGAAGTACAACCTTGTGGAATCAGAAGTGCCATACTATAAGTATGTGCCCGACCCAGTTCTCGTTGATGGTAATATCACGTTGTATTGGGATCGATCTATCGTCACTGACAGGACTATTGTTGCCAATAAACCTGACATTGTGGTGATAGATCGATTGGAGCGTCGCGCAATGATTGTTGATATAACGGTTCCGCATGACGAGAACCTCGTGAAAGCAGAGAAAGATAAACAATTCAAATATCTAGATCTGGCTCACGAGGTTGTCGACATATGGGACGTGAGTACAGCAGTCATTGTGCCGATAGTCGTGTCGGCCAATGGCTTAATAGCCAATACCCTCGACCAACATCTGAGGAGGCTCTCGCTTGGCAGCTGGATCAAGGGCTTGATTCAGAAAGCAGTACTTCTGGACACGGCGCGTATCGTTAGGAGGTTCCTCTCTCAAGAGCCCTGACCACCGGTAGCTCGGACCCTGTTCCTGATGCCGGTGGGCTACTATGTCTTATATTTTTAAATGTTTTTTACTTTTTTTTTTGGAAATATTTAAAAATGTAAATTATATGTTTAGGAAATGAATAAAGGAAATAATAATAATATATCATTTATTTCAGGTAACAAAGACCCATAACATATATACCTTATAGACTATCATACATACTTTATAAAAACAAGAAATATAAACCACCAAATAAAATGCCACCTCGAGACCCAATTGCCGGATCCTCTCCACGACTATCGCAACCCCGCGTGTCATATTTTCGGCCGCGGCCTCGTGCGACCTCCCTTGTGCCAGTAACAGCGTGTCTAACTACGCTTACGCCGTCGGCGCGCAGCACCCAGTCGTAATCGATGTTCCACAAGGCCGGCCTCAGAACCGATCCCTGTGGAACACCGCATGACATCTCTCGCCGGTTCCATTCTCCGCTCCGACCGGGGTAGATGACGACCCTATCCGTGAGGTAGTCTCCGACTACACGACGGAGGTAGGTCGACACCCGGTGATACCGGAGTGCCTCCCTAATGCAGCTCCAGGGCATGGAGTTGAAGGCGTTAGCGATGTTAAGAGACACCGCCAAGACGACCCCGCCCCGGGACACGGCGTCCCCCGTCGGGACCCAAGAGCCTCAAAGGCCAAGATCCAGGCTTTGCCAGGCAAGCCATCGGGTCCCGGGTTGTACCGCCACTCTCAGGTCTACCCCAGTCACCTCCGGAACGTCGTCATCGTCATTGGTGTGGTCCGCTTCCGGCACCGCAAGTGGCGGTGGAGCCATAGGCGGGGGAGGATGCCTCCCTCGCGAACGGAATAGAGCGCTCACCACGTCCTCCACGAGCTAGACTCTGCGTCCGCGGGGGGGCCCGGGTGCGGAGTTTTTCCCGCACTATCTTGTAAGGGCGCCCCCACGGATATTCGTTCGGAGACTCCAACATCTCCTCGCCAGATCCTTGGCCCGCCGGACAGCCTCTTGGAGGGCGGTCTTCACCGCTCTGTAGCCCTCTTACAGCTCCGCCTTGCAAAAACCCTGCTCTATTCTGAAGTACCACGGTACTATATATGAAATGCATCTAGGAAGGAATGGAAGTGTCGTGTACAGGGAACGCTGGTTGAAAATTGGCCAGGTGTGAAGGACGAGATGCATTGGGTCGGATATATACTGTGCACATCACTATCTTTGAATGTTATTGCTTGCGAATGTTGCTCAATAAGGTGCGGGGCCCGACATGTTTTCAGATGCTTAAAACTGTAGACAGTCAAAGCGAGTAACGTTCAGGGAAGCATGTGAAGCACGTGGGCTATTAGAAAATGACAATCATTGGGACGAAACTATGGCGGAAGCCGTTCTTTGTCGCTCATCAGCCACACTTAGGAACCTGTTCGCAATTTTAGTGAGCACTTGAGGACTATCAAACCCTCTCCAGCTGTGGGTTAAATACAAGGACGCTTTATCAGAAGATATCGCGCATAGGCTGGATGGCGCTCACAATGAACTAATCATTAACGAAACTTTGGTACTGATTGAGGATAAAATGATTTCCAT